>LT669791.1:44581560-45059100 GCA_900128785.1 Arabis alpina
TATTTCCCAGTGTGACCAACTAGAGTAGCAACTTGGCATGCCACCATTACCATAGAAAATGATTTCGAAGATTAATAATACATTGGTTAATAGTACGTATGGTACTACGTAGGTCAATATAAAGAAAAAGAAAAAGCTAAGGTTATGAAGAAGAGACCAATAGCTATAGAGTGAAGGTGGGGGAAGTGAAAACAATTATGTTGTGTTTGTGTACATAATTGTTGGATATACTTTAACCGCACCGGGTCCCTGCCCCCTGGTTCAACCGTGGACCAATGAATTTTTAGTTTAATTTCTTTCTATAGAAGATACTTCATGTTACCTCAAAAACATATTTCCCATTTTACAATAATCAAGGGCCGTTTTTAAATCCATTGACCCGCTAACCAGCTGGATCGTGGGTTTTTCACGAGTTTAAACGGATTAAAGATTTAAAAGGGCCTCGGTTTCAAAATATAACCGGACAAAGCATTGCTAATACATTTGAGACCAATTTTTAAAATTTTTAAATGGCCTTGGTTTCAAAATTATATATATCATTTGTTAGAAGTGTTACAAAACAAGACTATTTGTGGATGCAAAATTATCGAAGCGAACAACAATTTATTGCTCTTCGATCTGTTGCTGAACAGATGCAAGTATCTTTCCGTAACTGAACAAAAAGAATACTGTACTTTTGCGGCCAATACAAACATGATCATGAAAAGATAAGTGTTTTTTTGAGTCAATTAGTGTGAAACAAAAATTTATGCCTTCTAGTATTGTATTAAAATCCAAGAGATACAATCTTCTAACAATCTAAACTTTTGGAGTTTTTGCTATATCCAAGAAAATCTCCATCCTCTTGAGGAACTCTAACAACTCTCCTTGCATCTAAAGGAACCAGAACACTCACATTGCTCTGCCAAATGAGCCTGCTTTAACCTGATTGCACCTAATGCACAGCACAACTAGATCCTGCATCTGATACATTCTCTCTCGCTCTCTCACTATCTGAACAAGCGTATCTCCATCTCCTTCCGTCGTATATCCTCTCGGCATTACGACTCGCCCACGACCATTCTTTCTTGTTAAGAGATCTGAGTCACTGCATAAATCTAGGTCTCTGTCGGCATCACAGTTACTGCAACAAGAAAAGAAAAAAAAAAGCAAATCACCACAATGCATATACCGGAATCATGAAAATCGAGCTTTTCGTTGGCTAGATTAAGAATACCTGCAAGTCACATTAGATAAGATGACCAGGATCAAGAAACTCGGGTTCAGCAGGCATTCTTTACGTTAATAAACTTCAACCTATTCTTTCTCATTATCTATACAGAGATTACTTAACATGATTGTAGGTCTAGAGAACAAAAAATGTCAAGACAAAGTATTTACCAATAACATCTTGTTGGACGTTTTGGTCAAGAAGCAGAACATTCTTTTGGAAGCTTGACCAGAAACCCGAGATGCATCTGAAACGTTTATCTTCTTCATGTGTGACATGAACCTTTTTAACAATCATGTTTACCAAGTTGGATTGTATCTGCATAAAAGGAAACAAAGAAGAAGAGATGGGACCAATCTTTTCAGTGAATGAAAAACAAATCGAGCGAATTGGCATTAAGACTTACCTGTACCCTTAGATATTCTACCATCTGTGCCTCTAAACTCTCTGAACTGCCCCTTTGTTTCACGCAAGGAACAGATTAAATATGAAAAAGCATGCCAAACTGACCAGCATTAGAAATTTTTTGATGCAAAACGGATAATTAAATAAGAAAACACAAATAGGTCCGCTTTGGCTATATTGCATATATAGTAACTTATTCGATTCGTTTACTTTGTGTTCGAATATATGCCATTAGAATTTTCAGGTCGACTCTAGTTTTCTGATGAAAACTTAAAACACTTGGAATTCTAGATGATATAATAAGCCTCTAACTTCAAAAAGGGAAGCAACAAGAAAATCCCAAACAAGTTCTAGCTATGAAAAAAAAAAACAAGACAACAAAGAGAAGAAAAAAAAGATGATATCCATAAATCATGCGCTGGTTGGAGATTCTAAATCCGGTAGAGTTCCGTCTAAATCTGCCAAATAAAGAAGAAGTTGCATCAAAGAGTCGAGAAGAGCCAAGACGGTCCATAAAGAACCGAACATACCAACATAGACAGGGACCAGGGGAGAAACAACGGAGGAGAGTAAGATGATGGCAGTGACGCCCAACACATGACTGATGCGTCCCATTAGGATACCAAACTTGCGGTTCCTCACTGTGAACAATTCCGTTACGCCCCATATCAGGTAAATAAGAAAGATGATATATAGCATGTGAAGAAACCCGTTATCCCCTTTTGGCGTTTCTATCACTCGTGGGTTCTTGTTGCCTCGCAGCGTAAAAAAAAATATAGCACCGGTCACGAGAATGATGACGTGCATCACTACGTTGTAAATCCATGAATCCAAAAAGCTGCAAGAAATATAAAAAGATATATTATTAGAACGTAAAAGCTTAATCAGCTAGGTATATATATATATATATATACTGAGAAATTCAATAACTTAATTCACACAGTAGTGACTCACCGACATCGGTTTCTAGATACGGTTTTATCGCTATTAACCATGTTCACTTTGCTCTTCAATCTTTTCCCTTGTTAGCTTGCTACTTATTGGAGATGTATGAGCCGAGAAACAACTCTCCTTATATAGTATCGATTCATAATCTAACTAGGGTTTGGAATATATTAATTTGGGTTCTCCTATCTCCACTACACTTGGGAAACTTGTTCTTTAAAATAATAAAAAACTAGGTGGTAACGTAATTTTGATGTTCTATTATCCGAATTAGAAACATAAAAGGATTTAGAAAACTTGGTAAAATATTATTATGTTTACTCAGAAAATTTTCAAAACTAACAAAACTAAAAAAGAAAATTAAGGTTTGTTTTTCAAATCGCACGATTACGTAAGAATATAACGAAATCTACGATGATGACCTTTTGGGGTGTAATATACATCCAATCAACAATACTATAATGACCTAGGTGCATTACACACAAGAAAAGAGAAAGATAAATTCATCTAATAAATTATATTTATACTAAGTAAAGATCCGCATATATGCGAGTTTATAGTAAAAAGTATTTTGCAACTCGTAAAAAATCACACGAAAAAAAATAACGCATAAAAGTAAAAAAAAAATCAAAAACGTTGATACTAATAATTTAACACTTATTTTTTATCTTCTTTTTTTTTGTCTAATTTCATTTCCAATTAAATTTGATCACATCTCTTCAAAAAATTAGTATTCATGTTTGAAGTAATTTAATTCTTACTATTTTGCAACACTAATTTTTCAAAATTTTGTTGAATTACTCTCATAATGTTATTTGAATTTTTTTTATTTCAACGTGTGAAAAAAAACACAAAACACACGAATTGGAGAAACTATTAAATTGTTTTGACTCTTCTTATTATATTACTATCTTTTGAATTAAAATTTTCACATATTTCCAACAATTAGTGTATTTCTTTTTCCTTATTGAATTAGGCTTATTTTTATTGGGTAGTTTTACTTACTCATATATTTATTTTTCGAAAACCTTAACGAATTGAATCTCATATTTTTAATTGCAACCTAAAATTGCAAATTTCACTAAGATTTCTTCACATAATTGATTTCCAAATTTCGCAAGAATATAATGAAGTAGTATTTCCATACCTTTAAAATAAAAATAAAATCAAATTGTGTTAATTAGCTCAATATAGAGTAATATTTATGCTAATTTCTCAAGATAGGGCTAATTAGCTCAATATTATGTTTTGGGTTAAGAATTAAGAAACTAATATGTCCATAAAAAAAATTAGGTGAATAGCATATAGAAGAAATAGTTAGACAAATTTACCCCTATTAAATTTAGTAATAATTACTATTAAATTTAGTAGTTATTACTTGTAATAAAAAATCCTAAAATCCGTGGGAATATTATGAAAAGCATGGTTGGCGGTGGAGCTCGAAAAGGAAAGAGAAGTAAGTATATGTGACTATATTCGATTTTCTTTTATGATTGTAGTTAGCTATGTCATGAATATTGTATTTCTGTAGTTAGTTATGTCATAAATATTGTATTTCTATAGTTAACAATGTAAGACATATAGCTGACTATCCCTTGTTAACGGATAGTATAGTAGCTATGTCATGAGTATTGTGTAAATATAGTTAATTATGTAACATTTATAGCTAACTATTTCTTATTAATAGACAATATAGTTAGTTATGTCATGAGTATTGTGTAAATATAGTTAACTATGTAACTATCTCCAGTTGGCAGACAAATATACGTAGGTATATCATGAAAACATTTTTCTTAATGAAAAGTTTGAGTAAAATGAAATTTTTATTTTTTAATTTATAAATTACAAAAATACTGTATTAATTACATAATGGCAAAACCGGAATTTAGTGTAACCTAAATGATAGTTACTACATTATGTTTTATATGGTGTTAAATAATTAATTATATGTGAAAAGACTAATATTTATGCTAATTTCCCAAGACATTAAGACTCTTATTGATACAAAATAAAAATAAGCTAACCTTTTCATCATCTAATATAAAGTCCATTCCAATAAGCTCATTATTTGTCTTGAAAATTTTCGTCTCTCATTTCTAATAAGACGTACTACAATACGATGATAAACACTTTTTTATTTAACTTATCTATTGTTAAATAATTGATTATTTTCTTGTGTTGATAAAAATTACATATTTATTTTTATCAATTAGATGATTTTATTCTAAATAGAAGCATATAAAGTAAAAAAAGTCAAGTGATTTTTCTTTATGTAAGTGTTAAATTTAGAAAAAGAAAAAATTAGAAAGAGAAACTTTAAATGAGCTTGCAAATGCAAAATTAAATAGAGTCCGAGAAAATAAAGATGGGTGCTAAAATTGATTCGTTTCCCTTTTGTACCATGCCACTCGACTTTAGGGACGTGCTTGGGTACTTGTTCGACTTCGACCTATTAATATTTATCCATAAAACGTTTTAAAGGACACAATTCCGATCAACTATAAAAACAGAAACAACACCATGATCCCTTGCTTATTCCGAAATGGTAAACATATAACTTGAGACTATGATTATAAGCAAAATCATGATCATGCCACATTTTTTTTGGAGAATCCTAGATTGTTTTGTTGTTAGATAGTGAAGAAACTTGGGAACCGTTTTTTTCCCCCAAGAAAAAGCATCTGAACCCCGTAAGCAACTAACCTAATCATTTTTCGTATTTGAGAAATACATGTGGGGTGGAGAGAATTAGAGGGTTAAATTGGTTACTCTTTTTCGTATTTAAGAAGAAAAAGAAAAAAAAAATCGTTTGAAAGCGAGATTGTTGAGGAAGAAGTTGGTGTCTTTGGAAGAACGTGTGTTTGTGGGGGAGTTAAACTTGTAATTTGTTTTTCATTAACTTATTAATTATATCTGATCTTCAAAAGTTTGTCGTTGCTAACTGATAATTAAATAAATTAAGAATAATTAAGTGAATGACACGTATGTAAAGGAGTATCTCTTCCAACTGATAAAATTATGAGATTTCTTGCTAATTTTCGTTGATAAGGTTCTAAATATTTCCCAGTGTGACCAACTAGAGTAGCAACTTGGCATGCCACCATTACCATAGAAAATGATTTCGAAGATTAATAATACATTGGTTAATAGTACGTATGGTACTACGTAGGTCAATATAAAGAAAAAGAAAAAGCTAAGGTTATGAAGAAGAGACCAATAGCTATAGAGTGAAGGTGGGGGAAGTGAAAACAATTATGTTGTGTTTGTGTACATAATTGTTGGATATACTTTAACCGCACCGGGTCCCTGCCCCCTGGTTCAACCGTGGACCAATGAATTTTTAGTTTAATTTCTTTCTATAGAAGATACTTCATGTTACCTCAAAAACATATTTCCCATTTTACAATAATCAAGGGCCGTTTTTAAATCCATTGACCCGCTAACCAGCTGGATCGTGGGTTTTTCACGAGTTTAAACGGATTAAAGATTTAAAAGGGCCTCGGTTTCAAAATATAACCGGACAAAGCATTGCTAATACATTTGAGACCAATTTTTAAAATTTTTAAATGGCCTTGGTTTCAAAATTTATATATATACATTTGTTAGAAGTGTTACAAAACAAGACTATTTGTGGATGCAAAATTATCGAAGCGAACAACAATTTATTGCTCTTCGATCTGTTGCTGACAGATGCAAGTATCTTTCCGTAACTGAACAAAAAGAATACTGTACTTTTGCGGCCAATACAAACATGATCATGAAAAGATAAGTGTTTTTGAGTCAATTAGTGTGAAACAAAATTTATGCCTTCTAGTATTGTATTAAAATCCAAGAGATACAATCTTCTAACAATCTAAACTTTTGGAGTTTTGCTATATCCAAGAAAATCTCCATCCTCTTGAGGAACTCTAAACAACTCTCCTTGCATCTAAAGGAACCAGAACACTCACATTGCTCTGCCAAATGAGCTGCTTTAACCTGATTGCACCTAATGCACAGCACACTAGATCCTGCATCTGATACATTCTCTCTCGCTCTCTCACTATCTGAACAAGCGTATTCTCCATCTCCTCTCCGTCGTATATCCTCTCGCATTACGGACTCGCCCACGACCATTCTTTCTCTGTTAAGAGATCTGAGTCACTGCATAAATCTAGGTCTCTGTCGGCATCACAGTTACTGCAACAAGAAAGAAAAACAAAAGCAAATCACCACAATGCATATACCGGAATCATGAAAATCGAGCTTTTCGTTTGGCTAGATTAAGAATACCTGCAAGTCACATTAGATAAGATGACCAGGATCAAGAAACTCGGGTTCAGCAGCGCATTCTTTTACGTTAATAAACTTCAACCTATTCTTTCTCATTATCTATACAGAGATTACGTTTAACATGATTGTAGGTCTAGAGAACAAAAAAATGTCAAGACAAAGTATTTACCATAACATCTTGTTGGACGTTTTGGTCAAGAAGCAGAACATTCTTTTGGAAGCTTGACCAGAAACCCGAGATGCATCTGAAACGTTTATCTTCTTCATGTGTGACATGAACCTTTTTAACAATCATGTTTACCAAGTTGGATTGTATCTGCATAAAAGGAAACAAAGAAGAAGAGATGGGACCAATCTTTTCAGTGAATGAAAAACAAATCGAGCGAATTGGCATTAAGACTTACCTGTACCCTTAGATATTCTACCATCTGTGCCTCTAAACTCTCTGAACTGCCCCTTTGTTTCACGCAAGGAACAGATTAAATATGAAAAAGCATGCCAAACTGACCAGCATTAGAAATTTTTTGATGCAAAAACGGATAATTAAATAAGAAAACACAAATAGGTCCGCTTTGGCTATATTGCATATATAGTAACTTATTCGATTCGTTTACTTTGTGTTCGAATATATGCCATTAGAATTTTCAGGTCGACTCTAGTTTTCTGATGAAAACTTAAAACACTTGGAATTCTAGATGATATAATAAGCCTCTAACTTCAAAAAGGGAAGCAACAAGAAAATCCCAAACAAGTTCTAGCTATGAAAAAAAAAAACAAGACAACAAAGAGAAGAAAAAAAAGATGATATCCATAAATCATGCGCTGGTTGGAGATTCTAAATCCGGTAGAGTTCCGTCTAAATCTGCCAAATAAAGAAGAAGTTGCATCAAAGAGTCGAGAAGAGCCAAGACGGTCCATAAAGAACCGAACATACCAACATAGACAGGGACCAGGGGAGAAACAACGGAGGAGAGTAAGATGATGGCAGTGACGCCCAACACATGACTGATGCGTCCCATTAGGATACCAAACTTGCGGTTCCTCACTGTGAACAATTCCGTTACGCCCCATATCAGGTAAATAAGAAAGATGATATATAGCATGTGAAGAAACCCGTTATCCCCTTTTGGCGTTTCTATCACTCGTGGGTTCTTGTTGCCTCGCAGCGTAAAAAAAAATATAGCACCGGTCACGAGAATGATGACGTGCATCACTACGTTGTAAATCCATGAATCCAAAAAGCTGCAAGAAATATAAAAAGATATATTATTAGAACGTAAAAGCTTAATCAGCTAGGTATATATATATATATATATACTGAGAAATTCAATAACTTAATTCACACAGTAGTGACTCACCAACATCGGTTTCTAGATACGGTTTTATCGCTATTAACCATGTTCACTTTGCTCTTCAATCTTTTCCCTTGTTAGCTTGCTACTTATTGGAGATGTATGAGCCGAGAAACAACTCTCCTTATATAGTATCGATTCATAATCTAACTAGGGTTTGGAATATATTAATTTGGGTTCTCCTATCTCCACTACACTTGGGAAACTTGTTCTTTAAAATAATAAAAAACTAGGTGGTAACGTAATTTTGATGTTCTATTATCCGAATTAGAAACATAAAAGGATTTAGAAAACTTGGTAAAATATTATTATGTTTACTCAGAAAATTTTCAAAACTAACAAAACTAAAAAAGAAAATTAAGGTTTGTTTTTCAAATCGCACGATTACGTAAGAATATAACGAAATCTACGATGATGACCTTTTGGGGTGTAATATACATCCAATCAACAATACTATAATGACCTAGGTGCATTACACACAAGAAAAGAGAAAGATAAATTCATCTAATAAATTATATTTATACTAAGTAAAGATCCGCATATATGCGAGTTTATAGTAAAAAGTATTTTGCAACTCGTAAAAAATCACACGAAAAAAAATAACGCATAAAAGTAAAAAAAAAAATCAAAAACGTTGATACTAATAATTTAACACTTATTTTTTATCTTCTTTTTTTTTTGTCTAATTTCATTTCCAATTAAATTTGATCACATCTCTTCAAAAGAATTAGTATTCATGTTTGAAGTAATTTAATTCTTACTATTTTGCAACACTAATTTTTCAAAATTTTGTTGAATTACTCTCATAATGTTATTTGAATTTTTTTTATTTCAACGTGTGAAAAAAAAACACAAAACACACGAATTGGAGAAACTATTAAATTGTTTTGACTCTTCTTATTATATTACTATCTTTTGAATTAAAATTTTCACATATTTCCAACAATTAGTGTATTCTTTTTCCTTATTGAATTAGGCTTATTTTTATTGGGTAGTTTTACTTACTCATATATTTATTTTTCGAAAACCTTAACGAATTGAATCTCATATTTTTAATTGCAATTGCAAATTTCACTAAGATTTCTTCACATAATTGATTTCCAAATTTCGCAAGAATATAATGAAGTAGTATTTCCATACCTTTAAAATAAAAATAAAATCAAATTGTGTTAATTAGCTCAATATAGAGTAATATTTATGCTAATTTCTCAAGATAGGGCTAATTAGCTCAATATTATGTTTTGGGTTAAGAATTAAGAAACTAATATGTCCATAAAAAAAATTAGGTGAATAGCATATAGAAGAAATAGTTAGACAAATTTACCCCTATTAAATTTAGTAATAATTACTATTAAATTTAGTAGTTATTACTTGTAATAAAAAATCCTAAAATCCGTGGGAATATTATGAAAAGCATGGTTGGCGGTGGAGCTCGAAAAGGAAAGAGAAGTAAGTATATGTGACTATATTCGATTTTCTTTTATGATTGTAGTTAGCTATGTCATGAATATTGTATTTCTGTAGTTAGTTATGTCATAAATATTGTATTTCTATAGTTAACAATGTAAGACATATAGCTGACTATCCCTTGTTAACGGATAGTATAGTAGCTATGTCATGAGTATTGTGTAAATATAGTTAATTATGTAACATTTATAGCTAACTATTTCTTATTAATAGACAATATAGTTAGTTATGTCATGAGTATTGTGTAAATATAGTTAACTATGTAACTATCTCCAGTTGGCAGACAAATATACTTAGGTATATCATGAAAACATTTTTCTTAATGAAAAGTTTGAGTAAAATGAAATTTTTATTTTTTAATTTATAAATTACAAAAATACTGTATTAATTACATAATGGCAAAACCGGAATTTAGTGTAACCTAAATGATAGTTACTACATTATGTTTTATATGGTGTTAAATAATTAATTATATGTGAAAAGACTAATATTTATGCTAATTTCCCAAGACATTAAGACTCTTATTGATACAAAATAAAAATAAGCTAACCTTTTCATCATCTAATATAAAGTCCATTCCAATAAGCTCATTATTTGTCTTGAAAATTTTCGTCTCTCATTTCTAATAAGACGTACTACAATACGATGATAAACACTTTTTTATTTAACTTATCTATTGTTAAATAATTGATTATTTTCTTGTGTTGATAAAAATTACATATTTATTTTTATCAATTAGATGATTTTATTCTAAATAGAAGCATATAAAGTAAAAAAAGTCAAGTGATTTTTCTTTATGTAAGTGTTAAATTTAGAAAAAGAAAAAATTAGAAAGAGAAACTTTAAATGAGCTTGCAAATGCAAAATTAAATAGAGTCCGAGAAAATAAAGATGGGTGCTAAAATTGATTCGTTTCCCTTTTGTACCATGCCACTCGACTTTAGGGACGTGCTTGGGTACTTGTTCGACTTCGACCTATTAATATTTATCCATAAAACGTTTTAAAGGACACAATTCCGATCAACTATAAAAACAGAAACAACACCATGATCCCTTGCTTATTCCGAAATGGTAAACATATAACTTGAGACTATGATTATAAGCAAAATCATGATCATGCCACATTTTTTTTGGAGAATCCTAGATTGTTTTGTTGTTAGATAGTGAAGAAACTTGGGAACCGTTTTTTTCCCCCAAGAAAAAGCATCTGAACCCCGTAAGCAACTAACCTAATCATTTTTCGTATTTGAGAAATACATGTGGGGTGGAGAGAATTAGAGGGTTAAATTGGTTACTCTTTTTCGTATTTAAGAAGAAAAAGAAAAAAAAAATCGTTTGAAAGCGAGATTGTTGAGGAAGAAGTTGGTGTCTTTGGAAGAACGTGTGTTTGTGGGGGAGTTAAACTTGTAATTTGTTTTTCATTAACTTATTAATTATATCTGATCTTCAAAAGTTTGTCGTTGCTAACTGATAATTAAATAAATTAAGAATAATTAAGTGAATGACACGTATGTAAAGGAGTATCTCTTCCAACTGATAAAATTATGAGATTTCTTGCTAATTTTCGTTGATAAGGTTCTAAATATTTCCCAGTGTGACCAACTAGAGTAGCAACTTGGCATGCCACCATTACCATAGAAAATGATTTCGAAGATTAATAATACATTGGTTAATAGTACGTATGGTACTACGTAGGTCAATATAAAGAAAAAGAAAAAGCTAAGGTTATGAAGAAGAGACCAATAGCTATAGAGTGAAGGTGGGGGAAGTGAAAACAATTATGTTGTGTTTGTGTACATAATTGTTGGATATACTTTAACCGCACCGGGTCCCTGCCCCCTGGTTCAACCGTGGACCAATGAATTTTTAGTTTAATTTCTTTCTATAGAAGATACTTCATGTTACCTCAAAAACATATTTCCCATTTTACAATAATCAAGGGCCGTTTTTAAATCCATTGACCCGCTAACCAGCTGGATCGTGGGTTTTTCACGAGTTTAAACGGATTAAAGATTTAAAAGGGCCTCGGTTTCAAAATATAACCGGACAAAGCATTGCTAATACATTTGAGACCAATTTTTAAAATTTTTAAATGGCCTTGGTTTCAAAATTTATATATATACATTTGTTAGAAGTGTTACAAAACAAGACTATTTGTGGATGCAAAATTATCGAAGCGAACAACAATTTATTGCTCTTCGATCTGTTGCTGACAGATGCAAGTATCTTTCCGTAACTGAACAAAAAGAATACTGTACTTTTGCGGCCAATACAAACATGATCATGAAAAGATAAGTGTTTTTGAGTCAATTAGTGTGAAACAAAATTTATGCCTTCTAGTATTGTATTAAAATCCAAGAGATACAATCTTCTAACAATCTAAACTTTTGGAGTTTTGCTATATCCAAGAAAATCTCCATCCTCTTGAGGAACTCTAAACAACTCTCCTTGCATCTAAAGGAACCAGAACACTCACATTGCTCTGCCAAATGAGCTGCTTTAACCTGATTGCACCTAATGCACAGCACACTAGATCCTGCATCTGATACATTCTCTCTCGCTCTCTCACTATCTGAACAAGCGTATTCTCCATCTCCTCTCCGTCGTATATCCTCTCGCATTACGGACTCGCCCACGACCATTCTTTCTCTGTTAAGAGATCTGAGTCACTGCATAAATCTAGGTCTCTGTCGGCATCACAGTTACTGCAACAAGAAAGAAAAACAAAAGCAAATCACCACAATGCATATACCGGAATCATGAAAATCGAGCTTTTCGTTTGGCTAGATTAAGAATACCTGCAAGTCACATTAGATAAGATGACCAGGATCAAGAAACTCGGGTTCAGCAGCGCATTCTTTTACGTTAATAAACTTCAACCTATTCTTTCTCATTATCTATACAGAGATTACGTTTAACATGATTGTAGGTCTAGAGAACAAAAAAATGTCAAGACAAAGTATTTACCATAACATCTTGTTGGACGTTTTGGTCAAGAAGCAGAACATTCTTTTGGAAGCTTGACCAGAAACCCGAGATGCATCTGAAACGTTTATCTTCTTCATGTGTGACATGAACCTTTTTAACAATCATGTTTACCAAGTTGGATTGTATCTGCATAAAAGGAAACAAAGAAGAAGAGATGGGACCAATCTTTTCAGTGAATGAAAAACAAATCGAGCGAATTGGCATTAAGACTTACCTGTACCCTTAGATATTCTACCATCTGTGCCTCTAAACTCTCTGAACTGCCCCTTTGTTTCACGCAAGGAACAGATTAAATATGAAAAAGCATGCCAAACTGACCAGCATTAGAAATTTTTTGATGCAAAAACGGATAATTAAATAAGAAAACACAAATAGGTCCGCTTTGGCTATATTGCATATATAGTAACTTATTCGATTCGTTTACTTTGTGTTCGAATATATGCCATTAGAATTTTCAGGTCGACTCTAGTTTTCTGATGAAAACTTAAAACACTTGGAATTCTAGATGATATAATAAGCCTCTAACTTCAAAAAGGGAAGCAACAAGAAAATCCCAAACAAGTTCTAGCTATGAAAAAAAAAAACAAGACAACAAAGAGAAGAAAAAAAAGATGATATCCATAAATCATGCGCTGGTTGGAGATTCTAAATCCGGTAGAGTTCCGTCTAAATCTGCCAAATAAAGAAGAAGTTGCATCAAAGAGTCGAGAAGAGCCAAGACGGTCCATAAAGAACCGAACATACCAACATAGACAGGGACCAGGGGAGAAACAACGGAGGAGAGTAAGATGATGGCAGTGACGCCCAACACATGACTGATGCGTCCCATTAGGATACCAAACTTGCGGTTCCTCACTGTGAACAATTCCGTTACGCCCCATATCAGGTAAATAAGAAAGATGATATATAGCATGTGAAGAAACCCGTTATCCCCTTTTGGCGTTTCTATCACTCGTGGGTTCTTGTTGCCTCGCAGCGTAAAAAAAAATATAGCACCGGTCACGAGAATGATGACGTGCATCACTACGTTGTAAATCCATGAATCCAAAAAGCTGCAAGAAATATAAAAAGATATATTATTAGAACGTAAAAGCTTAATCAGCTAGGTATATATATATATATATACTGAGAAATTCAATAACTTAATTCACACAGTAGTGACTCACCGACATCGGTTTCTAGATACGGTTTTATCGCTATTAACCATGTTCACTTTGCTCTTCAATCTTTTCCCTTGTTAGCTTGCTACTTATTGGAGATGTATGAGCCGAGAAACAACTCTCCTTATATAGTATCGATTCATAATCTAACTAGGGTTTGGAATATATTAATTTGGGTTCTCCTATCTCCACTACACTTGGGAAACTTGTTCTTTAAAATAATAAAAAACTAGGTGGTAACGTAATTTTGATGTTCTATTATCCGAATTAGAAACATAAAAGGATTTAGAAAACTTGGTAAAATATTATTATGTTTACTCAGAAAATTTTCAAAACTAACAAAACTAAAAAAGAAAATTAAGGTTTGTTTTTCAAATCGCACGATTACGTAAGAATATAACGAAATCTACGATGATGACCTTTTGGGGTGTAATATACATCCAATCAACAATACTATAATGACCTAGGTGCATTACACACAAGAAAAGAGAAAGATAAATTCATCTAATAAATTATATTTATACTAAGTAAAGATCCGCATATATGCGAGTTTATAGTAAAAAGTATTTTGCAACTCGTAAAAAATCACACGAAAAAAAATAACGCATAAAAGTAAAAAAAAAAATCAAAAACGTTGATACTAATAATTTAACACTTATTTTTTATCTTCTTTTTTTTTGTCTAATTTCATTTCCAATTAAATTTGATCACATCTCTTCAAAAGAATTAGTATTCATGTTTGAAGTAATTTAATTCTTACTATTTTGCAACACTAATTTTTCAAAATTTTGTTGAATTACTCTCATAATGTTATTTGAATTTTTTTTATTTCAACGTGTGAAAAAAAACACAAAACACACGAATTGGAGAAACTATTAAATTGTTTTGACTCTTCTTATTATATTACTATCTTTTGAATTAAAATTTTCACATATTTCCAACAATTAGTGTATTTCTTTTTCCTTATTGAATTAGGCTTATTTTTATTGGGTAGTTTTACTTACTCATATATTTATTTTTCGAAAACCTTAACGAATTGAATCTCATATTTTTAATTGCAACCTAAAATTGCAAATTTCACTAAGATTTCTTCACATAATTGATTTCCAAATTTCGCAAGAATATAATGAAGTAGTATTTCCATACCTTTAAAATAAAAATAAAATCAAATTGTGTTAATTAGCTCAATATAGAGTAATATTTATGCTAATTTCTCAAGATAGGGCTAATTAGCTCAATATTATGTTTTGGGTTAAGAATTAAGAAACTAATATGTCCATAAAAAAAATTAGGTGAATAGCATATAGAAGAAATAGTTAGACAAATTTACCCCTATTAAATTTAGTAATAATTACTATTAAATTTAGTAGTTATTACTTGTAATAAAAAATCCTAAAATCCGTGGGAATATTATGAAAAGCATGGTTGGCGGTGGAGCTCGAAAAGGAAAGAGAAGTAAGTATATGTGACTATATTCGATTTTCTTTTATGATTGTAGTTAGCTATGTCATGAATATTGTATTTCTGTAGTTAGTTATGTCATAAATATTGTATTTCTATAGTTAACAATGTAAGACATATAGCTGACTATCCCTTGTTAACGGATAGTATAGTAGCTATGTCATGAGTATTGTGTAAATATAGTTAATTATGTAACATTTATAGCTAACTATTTCTTATTAATAGACAATATAGTTAGTTATGTCATGAGTATTGTGTAAATATAGTTAACTATGTAACTATCTCCAGTTGGCAGACAAATATACTTAGGTATATCATGAAAACATTTTTCTTAATGAAAAGTTTGAGTAAAATGAAATTTTTATTTTTTAATTTATAAATTACAAAAATACTGTATTAATTACATAATGGCAAAACCGGAATTTAGTGTAACCTAAATGATAGTTACTACATTATGTTTTATATGGTGTTAAATAATTAATTATATGTGAAAAGACTAATATTTATGCTAATTTCCCAAGACATTAAGACTCTTATTGATACAAAATAAAAATAAGCTAACCTTTTCATCATCTAATATAAAGTCCATTCCAATAAGCTCATTATTTGTCTTGAAAATTTTCGTCTCTCATTTCTAATAAGACGTACTACAATACGATGATAAACACTTTTTTATTTAACTTATCTATTGTTAAATAATTGATTATTTTCTTGTGTTGATAAAAATTACATATTTATTTTTATCAATTAGATGATTTTATTCTAAATAGAAGCATATAAAGTAAAAAAAGTCAAGTGATTTTTCTTTATGTAAGTGTTAAATTTAGAAAAAGAAAAAATTAGAAAGAGAAACTTTAAATGAGCTTGCAAATGCAAAATTAAATAGAGTCCGAGAAAATAAGATGGGTGCTAAAATTGATTCGTTTCCCTTTTGTACCATGCCACTCGACTTTAGGGACGTGCTTGGGTACTTGTTCGACTTCGACCTATTAATATTTATCCATAAAACGTTTTAAAGGACACAATTCCGATCAACTATAAAAACAGAAACAACACCATGATCCTTGCTTATTCCGAAATGGTAAACATATAACTTGAGACTATGATTATAAGCAAAATCATGATCATGCCACATTTTTTTTGGAGAATCCTAGATTGTTTTGTTGTTAGATAGTGAAGAAACTTGGGAACCGTTTTTTCCCCCAAGAAAAGCATCTGAACCCCGTAAGCAACTAACCTAATCATTTTTCGTATTTGAGAAATACATGTGGGTGGAGAGAATTAGAGGGTTAAATTGGTTACTCTTTTTCGTATTTAAGAAGAAAAAGAAAAAAAAATCGTTTGAAAGCGAGATCGTTGAGGAAGAAGTTGGTGTCTTTGGAAGAACGTGTGTTTGTGGGGAGTTAAACTTGTAATTTGTTTTTCATTAACTTATTAATTATATCTGATCTTCAAAAGTTTGTCGTTGCTAACTGATAATTAAATAAATTAAGAATAATTAAGTGAATGACGTTATGAAGAAGAGACCAATAGCTATAGAGTGAAGGTGGGGGAAGTGAAAACAATTATGTTGTGTTTGTGTACATAATTGTTGGATATACTTTAACCGCACCGGGTCCCTGCCCCCTGGTTCAACCGTGGACCAATGAATTTTTAGTTTAATTTCTTTCTATAGAAGATACTTCATGTTACCTCAAAAACATATTTCCCATTTTACAATAATCAAGGGCCGTTTTTAAATCCATTGACCCGCTAACCAGCTGGATCGTGGGTTTTTCACGAGTTTAAACGGATTAAAGATTTAAAAGGGCCTCGGTTTCAAAATATAACCGGACAAAGCATTGCTAATACATTTGAGACCAATTTTTAAAATTTTTAAATGGCCTTGGTTTCAAAATTTATATATATACATTTGTTAGAAGTGTTACAAAACAAGACTATTTGTGGATGCAAAATTATCGAAGCGAACAACAATTTATTGCTCTTCGATCTGTTGCTGACAGATGCAAGTATCTTTCCGTAACTGAACAAAAAGAATACTGTACTTTTGCGGCCAATACAAACATGATCATGAAAAGATAAGTGTTTTTGAGTCAATTAGTGTGAAACAAAATTTATGCCTTCTAGTATTGTATTAAAATCCAAGAGATACAATCTTCTAACAATCTAAACTTTTGGAGTTTTGCTATATCCAAGAAAATCTCCATCCTCTTGAGGAACTCTAAACAACTCTCCTTGCATCTAAAGGAACCAGAACACTCACATTGCTCTGCCAAATGAGCTGCTTTAACCTGATTGCACCTAATGCACAGCACACTAGATCCTGCATCTGATACATTCTCTCTCGCTCTCTCACTATCTGAACAAGCGTATTCTCCATCTCCTCTCCGTCGTATATCCTCTCGCATTACGGACTCGCCCACGACCATTCTTTCTCTGTTAAGAGATCTGAGTCACTGCATAAATCTAGGTCTCTGTCGGCATCACAGTTACTGCAACAAGAAAGAAAAACAAAAGCAAATCACCACAATGCATATACCGGAATCATGAAAATCGAGCTTTTCGTTTGGCTAGATTAAGAATACCTGCAAGTCACATTAGATAAGATGACCAGGATCAAGAAACTCGGGTTCAGCAGCGCATTCTTTTACGTTAATAAACTTCAACCTATTCTTTCTCATTATCTATACAGAGATTACGTTTAACATGATTGTAGGTCTAGAGAACAAAAAAATGTCAAGACAAAGTATTTACCATAACATCTTGTTGGACGTTTTGGTCAAGAAGCAGAACATTCTTTTGGAAGCTTGACCAGAAACCCGAGATGCATCTGAAACGTTTATCTTCTTCATGTGTGACATGAACCTTTTTAACAATCATGTTTACCAAGTTGGATTGTATCTGCATAAAAGGAAACAAAGAAGAAGAGATGGGACCAATCTTTTCAGTGAATGAAAAACAAATCGAGCGAATTGGCATTAAGACTTACCTGTACCCTTAGATATTCTACCATCTGTGCCTCTAAACTCTCTGAACTGCCCCTTTGTTTCACGCAAGGAACAGATTAAATATGAAAAAGCATGCCAAACTGACCAGCATTAGAAATTTTTTGATGCAAAAACGGATAATTAAATAAGAAAACACAAATAGGTCCGCTTTGGCTATATTGCATATATAGTAACTTATTCGATTCGTTTACTTTGTGTTCGAATATATGCCATTAGAATTTTCAGGTCGACTCTAGTTTTCTGATGAAAACTTAAAACACTTGGAATTCTAGATGATATAATAAGCCTCTAACTTCAAAAAGGGAAGCAACAAGAAAATCCCAAACAAGTTCTAGCTATGAAAAAAAAAAACAAGACAACAAAGAGAAGAAAAAAAAGATGATATCCATAAATCATGCGCTGGTTGGAGATTCTAAATCCGGTAGAGTTCCGTCTAAATCTGCCAAATAAAGAAGAAGTTGCATCAAAGAGTCGAGAAGAGCCAAGACGGTCCATAAAGAACCGAACATACCAACATAGACAGGGACCAGGGGAGAAACAACGGAGGAGAGTAAGATGATGGCAGTGACGCCCAACACATGACTGATGCGTCCCATTAGGATACCAAACTTGCGGTTCCTCACTGTGAACAATTCCGTTACGCCCCATATCAGGTAAATAAGAAAGATGATATATAGCATGTGAAGAAACCCGTTATCCCCTTTTGGCGTTTCTATCACTCGTGGGTTCTTGTTGCCTCGCAGCGTAAAAAAAAATATAGCACCGGTCACGAGAATGATGACGTGCATCACTACGTTGTAAATCCATGAATCCAAAAAGCTGCAAGAAATATAAAAAGATATATTATTAGAACGTAAAAGCTTAATCAGCTAGGTATATATATATATATATACTGAGAAATTCAATAACTTAATTCACACAGTAGTGACTCACCGACATCGGTTTCTAGATACGGTTTTATCGCTATTAACCATGTTCACTTTGCTCTTCAATCTTTTCCCTTGTTAGCTTGCTACTTATTGGAGATGTATGAGCCGAGAAACAACTCTCCTTATATAGTATCGATTCATAATCTAACTAGGGTTTGGAATATATTAATTTGGGTTCTCCTATCTCCACTACACTTGGGAAACTTGTTCTTTAAAATAATAAAAAACTAGGTGGTAACGTAATTTTGATGTTCTATTATATATCCGAATTAGAAACATAAAAGGATTTAGAAAACTTGGTAAAATATTATTATGTTTACTCAGAAAATTTTCTAATTACTATTAAATTTAGAAATCTGCAATTACCTTCGCACAGAGACCAAACCAACATAAAAATTGAACCTTTAAGCGAAAGCACAAAACTTTAACCTAGAATCTCGAGAAAGACCTGGAATTTAGAAGGACCCGCGTCACAAATTAGGGTTATTTTATCAGTGAGAGCTTGAGGATAATCTATCACAGTGTTTGCAGATAGATCAGCTAGTTCCATTTGAGTTTTGGACAAAGAGCAAAGAGAAAAGTTTATACAGCGAGAGCGAGATGAATTTGTTTACGGCGGAGTATGGATAGACACGACGGCGCGTGAAAGCGCGTGTAGCAATTGATAACGCGCATTGACCCAAATGAAATCTACTGAAAAAAGTTGTGTGACCTTTTTTGTATTCAATCTTTCGTTACAAGAAGCTAAAATGAGGTCATGCTTTATCTCTGAGCATCCTCATTACACAAATTTGTAATCAAACAACAATAAACGTTGCAACAAAATGAGATTCTAGTAGATTTCTAAATCATACACACAAGTGAGAACTGAGAAGAGAAGAGAAGGCTTAGAGAGGCTTGAAGTAGAGGTGGTGATCAGAGAAAAGAACCCTAAAAGCTAATCTGCATCTACACTTCAATCTAATCACAAACCCATCTCCTGATCTCTCTATCCTCATTCCTTCTCCACATTCTTCTTCATGTTCCTGCTTCTGCAAATTTTCCTATTGAAATTCACCGTATAATCAAAATCACTAGCGATTACATCATTCATTAGACTAAAAGTAAAAAGATTCAAGAGAGTAATCAAAACCTCCTCATAAGCATAGTTAGTCTCCTCTTCGACGTTATTGTTAACCATATTCATCGTCTGTTATCAAAACCAAATCTTGATTAGGTTGCTAAAAACAGAGAGAGACTAAAAAGAAATGCTTTTTAACATTATAACAACCTCTGTATCAGGAGGAGTCTTGGAAGAAGAAGAATCGCACGGCGTCGTTTCTTGCACAGGTCCGCTTTCGTGGGTTTCTCCGGCGACGAGTATCGGGTTATCATGGATTGATGAAGATTGGGTTTCCGGGTAAGTGAAGAGAAGAGGCGAACAAGTGGTAAAGATTGGATTTTGAGAAGAGAGTTTTCTGCGTTTGGGATGATCTGATTCGTCGGAAACAGGGGAGGATCGTTTCAAGGGACTGGTTTTAGGTGAAACGGCGGTGAAAAATGGGTGAGAGTACGGTGGTGAAGAGAGGCGGAGGAGAGAGAGATCAATGTCATTGATGTTGAGATTGTTGTCCATCATCATCTTCTTGCTTGATTCTTAACAATTGAGATTTGAGAAAGAGCGAGTGACTTATAGAGGAATGTGAAAAAGGCGCGTGTTGAATCCGGTTTACAGATTTATCCGTAATTGATTTTTAATTAAAAAAAAAAAAAAAAAAACTTTTTGTGATAAAAGTTCTGATAGACTATACATGGAACATTTTCATTTATCATGTAAATTTTTGTTTACTTAATACAGTTATGTCAATGTTTATTTCTATAAATTACAAATATTATAGTTGTTATTGTTAAGGTGACGATCTATGATCTAATCACAAGTTTTATATGAGTCTATCAACCTTTTTAAAACACTACAAAAGAAAGAAAGAAAATACAAATAGTTCATTTCCAAAACAACATAGAGTTTTAATATGTATTTAAGTTAACTTTGATTTTGAACTGTTGCAAATTTTGTACAATTGAATTTTTTTTTTTGAAACTTCAGCTCTATAATTCTTTTATATGTACATGTAGCCGAAAGGACTGATTGTTATAATCAAACCTCTGACGAAAAGAGCAAAACGTCGTAGTGGGGTGGGAAAGCACATAGCGAACATGGGAAGACAACATGTACAAACGCAATCATGCCAAACAAGCACACAGGAAATAGATAGAAAATCTAACCATATCTTTATCTTACGATGGGGATGAACATAAACTTCACCTAAGTGAATGGTGATGTAAAGAGCAAAAGTATACCCAAAGGCAGGGAGAGATGACAGAGGGAAGGCATTATATGAGCTCTTTGGAACAGTGGTAGAGTTGTTGGCGGTGGTTCCGTTGATGGTGGTGTTGCTGTTGGTAAATGGAGCTGTTGTGGCCGTGAATCCTCCTTGAGCAAATGCTGCAATGATGGGAAGGAAAACAATGGCAAGAAGAAAGGATCCAATAATGGTAGCATGGACTTGGTTAACCACAAACCACCCCCTCTCCTCCACAAAACTACATAGACTTTCAAAATCTATCTAAGTCCACATTGATTTTGAAATGGTGTGAATTCTGTACAATAACTTCAACTTTATAGTCTCTATATAGGCTAGAGAAAGTTCAGCATTGATAGACTCTTGATGAGACTCTTGAAGAAGACGACGTTTTCTTTATATAAAGAGAAAATACTCACACCTCTGACTAGAAGAGTAAATGCTCCTAGTGGGGCAAGGAAGCACAAAGCAAAGCCATGGAAGACATGTACCAGTGCAAACATGGCCAAACAAACACATGAGATTGATAGAACATCTAACCATAGTTTTATCTTACGGTGCTCGGGATGAACATGAACTTCACCAATATGGATGGCGATGTAGACGGCAAACGTGTAGCCAAACGCAGGGAGAGATGACAGAGGGAAGGCGTTATGGTGGTTCTTTGGAATGGTGGTATCGTTGGTGGATTGAGCAGCGGTAGTGCCGTTTATGGATTGAACGCGTGTGCAATTGATGACGAAATATCATAAATATAGATCATAGTACGTTAAACATATGAAATGTACACATTTTTATATAGAAGCATGGAATTAAAAAAGCGTGATGATCTGAATCTAATCGAAATCGGTTTAAAGATTCCGGTTTAAAATCTTATCGAAAAATTGAAGTAAAATTTTCGTGTAATTTACAATAACCAATGAATTTAATAACCCGAGATTTTTATTCGCTCTATTCGCATTATTCAAATCATTTTTTAGGGATATTTTGTGCAATGGTGATAAAAAAAACTATAACTAAAATTCTAACCATTTAACCAAGATCAAATAGTCATAATTTTGCCACACATACCCATTTTAGTTAGATACTTAATTATTAAAAAACAAATTGGTTATTCAATAATTTAACCCATCATTTTAATATAACAGTATATTTGGATAATAATTTGGACCCGTATCCGCTTTTTAATAAAAATAGCTACCTCGATATTCGTCGCCGTCGCATGAGTGTCGCCGTCGTTCACCGTTAACCTCTTTCTCTATCGCCAGTAGATACTTCTTTCCTTCTCATGAACCCTAATTCTTGTCCTGATAACACTAACCTTCCTCCTCTGTTTCCACCAGTTTTCTCTCCCTACTACAGATGCGCCTCTTGTCTTAACATTCCCGCCATTCCCAAGCGAACTTAATCTCTGCAATCACATCATTTCTCAATAGGTCGGCACCATAGTCACAATGTTGGTTTTTTTCTCCCTTTAGTCTTTGCTTGGATCTATCGGCTTTTAAGCACAATCCATTGAGATTTCGAAATTCCTATGAATACTTTACATGAATCCTTAGTCTTGTGTGAATGTGTGCAAATTTAGGCTTCTGGTAATTATCTGATAATGCTGAGGCACTGCAAATAATAATTTATTCTCATGTACGTGTAGAAAACTGGATATATTATTCGACAAGGAACAAGTGTTAAGCTGACGTGGACTGGTTCAAAAGATGAGAGATGAGTTGGCAGAAGGAGATTGGTTGACCAAGAGAAAGAGTTATTTAGTTGTAAATAAGTTGTACATGGAAACACCTGACATATAAATACAAGAGATTCAGAAATTTGGTTATCTTTTGTGATTCACTTTGTAATCGTGACTGGAGAAGAAAGGTTTTTGATACTTCTCTTTACAAAAATCTATATCAAAAACATGTCTAGGTCCTAGTTGACAAAGTAATGCTAGGGACAAGTGATGATATTATAACTTGATAACCTGTTTTTTTTTTGGCGAAGGTGGTTCGAAACCAGTTATAGAACAGTGTAGATTTTAGCATTCCTAGTTTGGATTATTGTGGAGCTCGCATGTTATCAGAGCTTGATTGATTTGGTTAAGTGAGATTACGATCATAGACACCCCAAGTAAAGAAGAGAAGGCTTAGAGAGGCTTGAAGTAGAGGTGATGATCAGAGAAAAGAACTCTAAAAGCTAATCTGCATCTACACTTCAATCTAATCACAAACCCATCTCCTGATCTCTCTATCCTCATTCCTTCTCCACAGTCTTCTTCTTCCTCCTCTTGCTTCTGCATATTGTTCATCACCATATAACTTTAATCAAAATCACTAGCGAGGGTAAAAGTAAAAAGATTCAAGAGAGAAATGAAAACCTCCTCATAAGCATAGTTAGTCTCTTCTCCGTGATTAATCTCCTCGACGCAATTGTTAACCATCTTCACCGTCTGTTACCAAAACCAATTCAAGATTCTTGACTAAAACCAGTAGAAAGCAGAGAAAGATTGAAAAAAAATGCTTTAAAGATTATAACAACCTCTGTATCAGGAAGAGTCTTGGAAGAAGAAGAAGCATACAGTGTCGTTTCTTGCACAGGGATTTCTCCGGCGACGAGTATCGGGTTGTTGTTCCGGGTCGGGTCGTTATCGATTACTGAAGATTGGGTTTCCGGGGAAGCGAAGAGAAGAGGAGAGGTGATGATAAAGATTGGATTTTGAGGAGAGAGTTTTCTGCGTTTGGGATTATCTGATTCGTCGGAAACAGGGGAAGAGCTTTTCAACGGACTGATTTCAGGTGAAACGACGGAGGAGGAGTGAAAGTAGGGTGGTGATGAGAGACGGAGGAGAGAGATATCAATGTCGTTGACGCTGAGATTGTTGTTACGATCTTCCATCATCATCTTCTTGCTTGATTCTCTTTCTTTCTCTCTTCTTTAATAATTTTCTCTGTAAAACGAAAACAGTTGAGAAACAGAGAGAGTGACTTAGAGAGGAATGTGAAAAAGGCGCGTGTTGAGCAAAGCCGGTTTAAAGATTCCGGTTTTCAGATTTTATCCGATAATTTGTAATAAAAATTAAAACTTTGTGAAAAAAGAGAGAGACTTTAATAACTCCGGTGAGATTTACGACTAGATGATTGTCGCCGGCGTCCACCGTTTAACATTTTCTCTCTATCTCTCATGAACCCTAATTCTTGAGATTGGTTACTAATCTTCTAACTCTGTTTCCCAATCAGATTTCTCTCCGTACTTCAAATGCGTCCTTTGGTTTCACCTCGCTCAGTATCCATCAATCTCTGCAATCACATCATTTCTCTGTAGCTCACCGACTTGTTACCTCCTTCAGTCACAATGTTCGTTTTTGTCTCCTTTAATGTTTTGCTTTGATTGATTTGGCTTTTGAGAATTTGTATGAATACATTTCCTTGACTTTGAGCTGTGTTTTACTTGTTAATTAACTTGTGTTCAATAACAATTTTTAGGCTTCTGGTAAATCTAATGATGCTGAGGCTGACACTTCCTTTGATGAAGGTATTCATCACTTGACATTGTACATTAACGACTCAAATTTGTGTGTGGACTAGAAAAATTCTAAACTTTTCAACACTCTATACTCTCTAATGGGTGATAGTGATACCAATCAGTCAGGCTTTGCCTTTTTTGTTTTTATCTCTGTCTTGCCGTGTTTGTTATTAACACTGTGTTCTCTTCTTTATCCCTTGTGTAGGAGAAATGTTGGATAAGAATGAGAAGAGCAGGAAAAACCCGTTCGTTTCGGAAGAGTATGTGATATATTAAGTCCTTGATGTGGTATACTTTTCTATGCTTATATGGTGACGCTTATTATGAGTTAGAATGTGCCTGAGCTAATTGGTTTTCCACTTGCATGAAAATTTCATTTGTATATTTGATATGGTTTGTCCAAATTTTAGCTAACATCATTTCGGTTCTGCTCTATGTGATTGAATTCTGCATTACTAGTAAGGCTATGGGGGAATTAATATAAGCTTAACATTAGCAATGTTTCTTCCTTTCGATGATTTTGTCCATCTTGATGTGTTGCAACAATTGTAGGCTTCTCAAGAAATTGAAGAGATATGGAGTCTCTGGAATATTGTCCTATGGGATACTTAATACAGTCTATTACACTATATCTTTCCTCTTGGTGTGGTAAGTATAATGGATCTTTGAGCATATGCTCTGCATTAAGCTACAGAAACATTGTTATTTACCATAGACTCATGCTTTGTTTTCATTTTCTCTCTTTCTAGTACATAGGCGACTCAAGTGTCCCTTATCATTATTATGTGTGTTCGGCCATTCCTCTGTTTTGGCATCTTAAATGTTCCATCAACTCTCTATCGTAACGTAGGAAGAATGCTTAAAGTCTAGTGCATCACCATCAGTACTATAGAACGTCTAGCTTTACCGCAAACAAACTAAGATTAGCCCTGTTCTTATAGCGGTTCAGGAATGTAGACTCCATGACATGTTATCTGCCAAATTGCCATAGAAATTATATCAAGATTGTTGGCGCCAATTTTGTTTTTGTCAAATTTTATTAGTTTACATGGTTGTGTCCTCGATATTGATACTAGTTCAATAATTTTATAATACTGTTAAGCCTTTCTTTTCAAGAATGCAGTCTTTAGTTTTTCAGATTTTCTGTGTATTTTGCTCCATCATAACATACATGAGCTAGAACAGTGACGATTATGTGTATGTATATAGGTTTTATGTGGCTCCAGCACCCGGAAAAATGGGTTATCTTGCTGCGGCTGAGAGGTATGGAATATTTTTCAGCATTCCATTGCGTTAGAGGGATGTGAAAGATTTGTGTTGCATGCAGATTTCTTAAATTGATGGCCATGGTCTGGGCTGGAAGCCAAGTTACTAAGCTCATCAGAATAGGAGGGTAAGTTGCTGTTAAGAGTCTCTTACTCAGTTAGTTCTCTATAGCTGAAGAAAATCGTTATGCTTTCATGGATCAGAGAGGTCTTGTAGGAAGCTGTTTAACTGATTCCTGCAGATTTTAGCATTCATAGCATTAATTATTGTTGAGCTCGCATGTTATCTTGTTATCAATGTTGATGGATGCAGGGCAGTCGCACTGGCACCTATCGTGGATAAAGGATTGTCATGGTTTACAGTAAAATTCAAGTTTGAAAGTCAGGGAAAAGTGAGGCACTCAAACTGCTCTGGATAATACATGAATAGAAGATGAATGATGAAGAGTTATTGATCTGTGTATGTATGCATTGCTTTTGACTTTTGACAGGCTTTCGGTGCACTGGTTGGGATATGTCTTGGTCTGGCTTTGATGCTGTTTACCATTGTGACGCTGCTCTGGGCATAGCACAGAATCATAGCTGCAATTAGTAGTTTTTGCTTTTACAAAAAAATTGGTTTTGGTTACAACAGTCTTGTATGTAAACTCAGTTAGTATCAGAGAAATGCCTTTTTTGTTTAACAGAGAAATGTAAGAGATATATAAACATGGACCTCTAATTTCATTTTTGTGACGAATAAGCAGGATGATTCTGAAGAAGAAGAACTGTATGTAAACTCAAATAATTAGTAAAAGATTCCAATGTGTGATCTCTTAGGACAAGAGTTAAAGCTGTCTAAGAGAAAGAAAACAGAAGCTGTTGCAAATCTTTAGAGTTTCAGTAAACACAAGACATTGAAACTTGTTATTTTGGGAGGCCAGTTTGAGGATGGAGAAGAGCCTGAGTTTGGTCTTGAAGCACCACAGGACCTTTACCAGGTCTGCTGCATATGAAATAACTCACTTCACCTTTTTGGTCTTGACTTCCAATTTTGTCTTTAATTTCTTGTGGAACCTCTCTTCCTTCTAAGCCTGCCTCTTTTACGATTGATGTATCGCCAATTACGTAACTATACAAAGTACCAGACAGAATTTTGTCTTAGTCAGAGATTAAATCAATCCTTAATTAACAATCACACTTCGGATCTCACCTTTTCATGTCTGTGTCAGACTTAGGAGGGAAGCAGTAGAGAAGCCCCTGCATCAATTCAACTGCTACTTTTCTGCTTTTCGCAATCAGGACCGCGTTTGGGCCAGCATCAAATGTGTAAGCAATCTGTTCAAGTTTCACACAAAAATCAGTAGCTCTGACAATGAGATTAGGATCAGAAGATTTGGAAGAAACTTGTTTGAAATTCAATGCTTGCTTTTGAACAATGGAGTTAGCATACATACCTCTGGTGTCCCGGCTTTGCGGTTCCATTTTTCAACTAAGCTAATTATCCTGGAATTATCAGTTTAGCTGATTGCGATCAGAACCACAACATTGATACCTACCAAATGACGGCCAAAGAAAACAAAAGGTAGAGAAAGAGGTACCTGTGAGAGGTGTCATTCATGTAAAATATGGGTGGAGATGTATCCATACAAACAGCATGAAACTGATTACTGTCTGCACACGTCAATTTTGCAAAAGACGTGAAATCTCGATTCTTTATGGCTTCTTCCATTTGCAAAATCCGCATTGGCACAACATCCTAAGGAGACATTAAAGCAGACCATTAAGTTGAGGGAACTATTGACTTTTTAAAAGTTAAGTAAGCAAGATTTTACCAGTAATAACTATTATCAAACATCAAAAAGGGAACATACCTTTGCTCTGTGCTGTAAAAGCAAACTTGTCTCGACACTCTCACGCATCCCTGAGGTGCTGCTCGTTTCCTTCTCTCGTGAACTAACCTGCATGTAGCACAAGCTATAATGAGGTGGGGAAATACAAGAAACAAAGAAGCTTTCGCAGGTTATAATGTAAATGATAAGTAAGCATAGAATTATCACAAATTCAGATTGTATCATTCAAGCTTGTCCTAGCCATTCCATGATCTAAAAGAGGCTGCTTATATTCTCTGTTTCGAAGAAAGTAGTGGAAATATACTTATTCATGTAGCTCACCTTCACTCAAATCATTAAATGAGAGGAAGTTTTAACAAAAAGGTTAATGAGAAACAGACAATATATGAAAAATGAAGAATGCATTAATTCTGCGGTGAATCTAAAAATGCAATACTAGACTAAAAATAGTTAAGATTCATACCACAGCGACAATGATAACAAGATCACCCCAGTGCTTTTCATCTGCCAGTTGAACTGCAACACTGTCACTTCCATCTTCTTTGTTTCCCATGTTCCACTTGACAAATCCCCCAAATAAACTACGGCAAGCACTTCCTGAACCTTGCCTACATAGAGAAATGAAAATTTAACCACATATACCGGTAGCACTTAATTTCTCGTGGAATTGTCTACAAATAATTCAATCAAAAAGCACATAGTAACATGGAAACTTATAGAATTACAACGTATCACAAAAAGATACTAAACAGATCAGTAAGGGTGACAATACAAGTGAGGTAAAGCAAGTCATACCTGGCTATAGCAGAAAGTTGGCTTTGATCTTCATTTACATTCATCAACTTCGCAAGAGAAAAAACTGTACAACAAGAGCACTAGTTAAATACTTACATTGAGCTGTTTTCAAAAGCAAAGATCGACCTATGGAGAAAGCCATGAGAGTACCTAGACAAGCAAAACCAGCAGCTGAAGATGCTAAACCAGCAGCAGTAGGGAAATTGTTATAAGAAGCAATATGCAAATGCAATGTCTCCCAATCTTTCTTCTCTATCTTAATACCCTTTACTTCATCTTCAACATCATCACCACGACTTCGAATCTCCCTCAAACAATTCTGATACCTACTTCCAGAAAGAGATATCTCCTACACTAGCATCAAACACCAATAAGAACCACCAAAACCCAACAACAAGACACATTATGATCTTCACCATTCATATATACACAAATCTCAACTAAGAGACGAATATAGATGAGAGATGAAGCAAAATTTACCTTGCCATTGAGCCACATTCGATCTCGATCAAAGGAAGGACTAACAGCGACAGTGGTGAGTGTACAGAGATGATCAGGATCAAGAGTGACGCTAATGCTATCATTGATTGGAAGAATCCGAACCTCGTCTCTTTTTCCCCAATATTTGATCACAGCGATGTTTGTTGGTGTCTGTGCAGTCACCATTAAAACCCATTTCTTCTCCTCCGCCATAACCAGAAAATCCTCAAGCTTTTCTTCTCTCCAGAGATCTATGAGCTTTGGAGAAAAAGTTCAAGAAATGAAAGTGACGGAGAGTTCGAAAGAAGAGAGCTTTACATGTTTCCAAGTGTGGTGGGAGCAACAAATAAGGAACTGTTTGGTAAAACACTCAAAGTGCGTTTGCGATTGCGTTTGCGTTTTCAAAATATAAAAAGTTGCTTCTTTTAATTTTAAATTACTGTTACAATGGTGAAACAGCCAAGTTTGAGTTTAGTTGAGGGAAGCTTCTTTTATATCAAAGCTAAAGCCAGAGTTTTGAATGACGAATACAAGATAAATTAGGAGGATCAATCGGATCCGTTTGGAGCGGTTTTATGATTCGAATCAAGATAAGGCGATGGCAGGCTTGTTGGTCCCGTTAATACCGGGGGCAATGCCTCTTGTCGCCTTCACGTATGAGAGGTATTCACTGTAATGCATGCTGAATAATGTACTCTGGTAACGTGTTAGATGGATTCGTCGGCGGACTGATTCCGTTATTTCACTGTTGTATCCTGCTTTACGCACCAACGAATCTATTGCCTCTATCTTTGTCCATCCTGGTGAAAAAGAAGTAATCGTAGGATTTGAGATTAGTGCACCGAGAGATCCTACACAGCAAATAGTATTTATGAAATATTGTATCAAAATGGTACCTTCATGAGCAGGCACCTCAGGCAAATATGTGGCGCTTCGCTTTATATTAGTCACAGGCTCAGTAAACTCAATGATTATACCATGCTTTCCGACCTTCAAAGTCAAATCAGGGAAGATGTGGAAGATAAATTATGAAGAATACATCGACATATACTATATACTCGGTGTGATATGTATGCTTTAGGATATCTAAAGCAGTTCACTGAGTGGGAAAACAATATGAGGGAAGGGACATCGAATGTTTATATGATGTGCGGGTTGAACAGTTCCTTAAGACGGTGTGAACTGACATATCGTAACAGAAGAGTGAAGAGAATACCTCCCAATCAAGATAATCTTCTGCAGTTTCATAATCAGTCAGAACAGACACAGTACATTGCAGAAATGGTAGTTCTTTGGCCTGGATTGGTGGGAACCTACGATCCCTCAGGGCACTGCAAAATTACATAAAACAAAAACGTGCATTTACAACTAATGACATGAAAGTAAATGGCAGATAAGCTATGGGAAACACCAAGAAATAGATAAAGTACACCTACATATATGTGCTTCATTTGTGGTTTCAAGCCAAAATTTCCAAACTGAATTACACAGTTCCTTTACAGGAGGACCCTTATTTGTTTGCACTGTTTTTCTATTGCTCTTCAAGCTCATGATATACATATTTCGAAGAAAGATACCAAAAAAAGTTTAAATCTTGGCTACAGGAGATTGGGTTGCAACAAAAAGATAAATTACACACATAACTAAGATAGTACAAAAACAGCTAAAAACGCTGATAACACCATATGAAAACTTCTAGGTCGCAACAATAGTGAAAAAACCATATTATCTATGCTTGGTTAACTAGACAAAGAACTGCTTATCTACATATGTAGTTTTTTGTTTATCACGTAATGTTAAGTCTATCTTAAACCATCAGTGTCCCCCCTCTAAGCACTTACAAACAAAGAAACAAGAGTAAACTGAGCAAGAAGAGAAGCAAAGCAGACGTAAAAGAAAATTTTAACTAAGTTGCTAATACACAATATCTAATACTTAAGAAGACAGAAATATGATAAGCAAAGATGAGGAAGAACAAATTCAACTCTGAATAAACGAAGCTCGTTTGAAGGCAAAACAGATCAAAAACACATTATTATTGCACTTGGCCAAGGAAATAAAGTGAGAATTGGAAAGGAACAAAAAAATGTGTGATGAATAGTACCTCGTCAAGGCATAGTCCTTGAAGCCACTGATCAAGCGGCGTGCTTCCAGTGTACCAATACATCCACGCAATCGAGGCTCCCCACCATTCACAATTTTCTTCCAGGTAACAAACAATGGACTACACAAGAAACAACACTGGACTTATGAGTAAGAAAAGATTATGTGTTTCAGTATATACAACCAATCCATATACTCAATATCGTTACCATAAATACTGGATACAGAACATAAACCTATACGAAAGAGTAAGCTAAGTTCTACTTTCTGAACATAAATACTGAGAGCAGAAGGTTTCACTATAGAAACAGAATAGCTGCAATCCCGCAAGTAAGGGCTGGCGATGACAAGCGTTTTATGCCATAGCAAAACCAAGAGAAGATATAAAGGATTCAAATTTCATGTGTAAGCGACACAAATTCACGAAAGTGATCAGCTTTAAGGTGTAACAAGTAAGATAATTAGGACCAAGAGTCTTCAGAACTGAAAGATTCATGCTAAAGAATGAAGAAACCTCACAAAACGCATACTTGAGAAAGATTCAGAACATGCATGTCATGGCACAAGAAAAGGGATCATAGAAACGTACTGATTCCCCTCTTCAAAGGCAGGTGGTGGAGTCTCTTCGTTGTTGTAGTGAGAGACCAAAGTGTCAAAACAGTAAACTGCCATATCTTTGTTCGCAGACACCATTTTTTTTTTTTGCTTTGAAGAGAGAACCGCAGAAAAAAAACCCAAATCACCAAGTACTGTGAACCTGAAACATCCAAAGAATCAACTCTTGAAAAAGAAGAATAATATTAACACTACCCAGAGCTAAAAATCGAAAGCAACTAAGTAATCTAAGAAAGAATGACACAAATTTGCAAAGAAAAAAAATTGAATATTTAGTACAACCAAAGGTCGAAAACTGAAGATCGTGCAAAGAAATTGATTTTTGTTTTCTATGTCAGGATCAAACTTAAAAAAAAAAAACAACGGAATCTAGATGGGCATAGATCTGTAAGAAGGACGAATTGAGATCAAACAGATGTTGAATCAAAATTATGAGGATAAACAAACATAAGAGAGTGGAGAGAAAGAAGGAGAACCTGAGAAAAGCGGACAAAGAATCGAAGAAGAAGATGTGTGAAGTGTGTACGTTTTGTTTAATAAAAGAAAGCTTTTTGTTGAGCACTGAATCTTTTGTTGGTATGTCTTTTTCTCAAGGACTACTTCTTTTTTTAAGGCTCTGTTTTTCACAAATTATCGACACATGTGATATGGACCGAAGTTTGAATGTAATTACCGAATAGTTTTTTATCCAAAAAAAAAAATGTTCATGGATTTAGGGTTAATTTGCATAATAATAATAATAAAAATTAATAATTAAGTAAATAACAAAAAATGTGGCCAAACAACAACCTTTAGATTTAGAGTAAATGGTTAGAACTTTAGTTCTAATTTTTTTAGTTATATATATGTCAATTCTCCCATAAAATTAAAACGTAACATTTATTTTCATTTACAAAATAATACTGAAAGAATTATTGGTGAAATTCAAATTTTTTTAAAAAAAATTACACAATATACTTAACAATTGCGTAAAAATCAGAGTTACACAATAACATTCTCCATAACACAAAAACAAAGCCGATCAAAATCTGAATTTTGTGTGTGTTTGCAAAAATGACATTCTATCGAACATTTGGTGTTCATGATACTACCATATCTAATCATGTGTTCAATACCATCAAATTTTTCACTAACAAGGTAAGCCAATAAACTGTCCATGCCTCAACTGTAAATCGGAATTGCTATAAATAGCTGTCTAGCTTTTTTGGAGCCTCCGCTGCATGATCTCTTGATCATACGCGAGAAAAAGAGCTTGATCCACTTCGAAGAGGGAGTGTGTATTGTGCTAAAAATATTTGTTCTACTCTAATGTCAAAGCGTGACTTCTTGGATTACTCGAGAATGATATTCATTTATCCTAAAAAGTCTGGTTTTAGAAATTGCATGCATTGTGGTTTTGTCTTCTGCATTAATTGCCGGACAAAATGACATTATGACATGACATGTGCTCAGTTTTGTCAGACTGAAGCTTACAAAACATCTTCTTATAACACCTACTTAGTGTATGATTATATTTCACATATGAAAAAGGTGTATTTTTGTTTTATTTATGATGTTATACATCAACTATGAATGTGTAGATTCTCCTGAATCGATTGTTTCTTGCATAACAAATATGCAACTAAGGTTATATGTACAAAAATTGACCCAAACAAAAAGTGATCAGCCAAATATGATTTGCCAACATATCTTCATTATATGAGCAAGTTAAGAGTTTGTGGAGTTAAACAATAGCTTAACTCCTACTTGCCATTTTAACGAAATGTATAACTTAGGTTTTCAATGCCGACAATAACGATTTTTGAAAAGCTCGTCTACAATTGCTTTGGATTTATGCTCTATTTGTTATTCAGTTTTTGTGTTCACAAAATTGTTAAGCATAAAAATATTTAGTCACAAATTACCCGCAATATTAAAAATGAATGCATTAAAATATTGACATTCTCAAGAATGACAAAGTTAAACTACTAATCGCAATAACTGAGGATATACTATTTATGACTATTGTAACATAGAGATCGAAAATCTTCAAACAGTGAAAAAGAAGAAAGATAAAAGTTGACACACATACATGAGTTTATCTATAACGAGAAAAGTCTATGTTCAAGAAATTGCATAAACTACAGAATTTGTTTTATACATGAGTTCTTAATTGAAAAAAAATGCTAGTTTCTTCATACATTTTGACATACATCAGAACTACAACACTCCTAAATAGATTTGATTATTAAGTTTTAAGAATGAAATTTTTAATTCTAAGCATGTATGAATAATATTACATGGCGGTGAAAAAGAAAAGATAAGAAAAACTATATTGGATTTGTCAAAAAGTACTACAGTATATTTTTGCTATTAATTATAGTACTAAAATTAATTTTGTTACTCTAAAATTTTTAACAAAGAAAATAGAAAAACATTTGGACAAAATTCGAGAGGGATACAAAAAAATTCTAAGTTACCGCCAAAACCCCTTTCTTTCCATATCCACATTTGCTCTCTCGACCTTACAGACGAAATCTCTCGGGATCTTCACACTTGATCTTCTAGGGTTTCTCACCAACCTCAAAATTATCGCTACTCTGCTCCAGTGGCGGCGACGGCAACAAAATGCCTTCTTCTTCAGCCACCACTTGCACTTCGCTTCTCGAAGAGTTACAGGTTCTCAATCTCCTCGTTTTTCTCACCGTATCCGATTCATCTTCCCCAGATTGATTCGATTGCGATGCGAGTGCGATTATCTCTGTATTCTTTCATCGAATTTTCCGATGATTCCTTGATTTGTTCGGTAACACAATCGGATTGGAATATTTAGGGTTTATTCGATTTCTGAATTGCTGAATTCTGCCTCTGCTTATTGCTCTGGGTTTGGATTTTGTTTATCTTACTAGTTGTTGAATCATGATTTATGATACTACTATTAATGACTTGTGAGGATATCTTGTTCTGTGTGATTTGAGTATGTATAATGTGATTGAGCAAGAATGTGTTTATATTTACCACAAGTTTTGATTCTGATGTAGATAATATGGGATGAGATTGGTGAACATTTCAATGAGAGAGATAAGATGCTGCTAGAACTTGAGCAAGAATGTCTAGATATCTACAATAAAAAAGTTGAGAAAACTCGTAAGTATAAAGCCGAGTTACAGCGATCGTTAGCTCAAGGTGAAGCTGAAATTGCTAGCTTAGTGTCTGCTCTTGGTGAAGAAGTTTCGTATTCAAGGGTATGGTACTCTTACTAGCATCAGTACATATTTGCTTAATAGAGTGTGCAGTTATGTATAATTGTGTTATTGTTTCTGTTTTAGAAGAAAGAAGTCTCTTTGAAGGAGCAGATATCAAATGTAAAGCCTGTTTTGGAAAATTTGCTGATGAAGAAGGAACTAAGATTGAAAGATCTTACTGAGACAGTGGCACAGATAGAAGAGATCTCTTCTAACATAGCTGGGAATGATTATCCGGTTAGTTCTGGTCCAGAAATTGATGAGAGCGACTTGACTCAGAGAAAGTTGGATGAACTTAGAGCACATCTGAAGGATCTTCGCAATGAAAAGGTGTTCTTATTTTTGCATATACACGTTAAGGATCTTCGCAATGAAAATGTGTTGTTATGTGCTTATGATCTGTTTTTCAATTTCAGGCTGTTCGACTGCAGAAAGTAAACTCGTATATCAATGCTGTTCATGAGTTGTCAGAGATATTGTCATTTGATTTCTCTAAGGCCTTGAGTAATATCCATAGAAGCTTGACCGAGAGTACAAAGACTCATTCGAAAAGCATTAGTAATGATACTCTTGCTAGATTGACAGAACTTGTTGCGTCTCTGAAGGAGGAGAAACATGAGAGGCTGCTAAAGGTGATCAAATAATACTTTCAAACTTTTTCGAGATATATTTTTGCATTATACGTTACCGATTTTGCTATTCTGCTAGTTTGCTGGTTTACACTTCGGATTCTGAAATTAAGGATGATAAAATTCAATTTCTTAGCATATTACTTGAAGAGGCATTTGAAAGCTGATGCTTTTTCATAGTCTAATGATCACTATGTTGCTCCCACAACAAGTGGCCGAGAATGTGTTTGGCATAATATAGACATTGGTATTACTAAGCGGCCTTTTTGTTCTTATTTATGTGCGTACTTGCAGTTTGGAACATAATTCAAGATCTTTAGTGATTTAAATTACATTTATATGATTTCTCATGTCTTTTCACAGCACTTGAGGACAACTGCATTCAAATTAGAAATACACTTTTCTAAAATTGTTTTCTATATTCAGTTGCAAGGTCTGGGAAGAACTATGCAAGAGCTGTGGAACCTAATGGAAACACCTATGGAGGATTGGAGTAGATTTGACCATGTCAGTAGTTTGCTTCTTGTTCCAGCTGATGATGTCTTGAAAAAAGGATGCCTTGGTCTGGACATTGTCCGGGAGGTAATGCGGTCATATGCCTTATAGGTTGCATATCATTTTCATCTATCCTGATATATCTTAGAGTATCGAACTTTTCCTTAAGTCTAATCTTTTATTCATAGGCTGAAGATGAAGTGAAAAGATTGAATGCCCTCAAGTCCAGCAAAATGAAGGAATTGGTGCTAAAGAGGCAATGTGAGCTAGAAGAAATCTGCAGAGGAATTCAAATGGATATGGATAGCGATGCTGCAAGAAAAAGTTTGGTTGACCTCATTAATTCTGGTACAATACTAATTCTTCTTAAATAGGCGATTTAGTAGCACTTCAGTGTGGCAGTGTAGTTTAGTGCTTTTCTGTGGCTTCTGAAGGTATAATGAAGTTTTTATTCGCAGGTGATGGTGATTTGGATGATATTTTTGCCAAGATAGATGGTCAGATCGAGAAGGCAAAAGAAGAAGCTTTAAGCAGAAAGGAAATTTTGGACAAAGTTGATAAGTGGAGCTATGCAAAGGAGGAAGAAAAATGGCTTGACGACTATGAAAAGGTAAATACGAAAAATGTGTATAAGTGTTTTCTTTCATAAATATAATAGAAAGAGAAAATTTGTGGACCTAGGAGTTGATTTTGAGCATTTATCTAATGAAAATAGGGTGATCAAGTCTTAAGGTTAACCACAACCTATAGATATTAGAGAGTATCTATTGTGTGAACCTCCTACAGTCTAGCTTCTTTTGATGTTTTCTTGATTGTCTCTTCCATTTTGTTTCCTTAACAGGATGAAAATCGCTTCAGTGCTGTAAGAGGAGCGCACAAAAATTTAAAACGAGCAGAGAAAGCTAGGAGCCTTATCAGCAAAATTCCTGGTGAGCTTTTCTACTTTCATTTCTTGGTTAATGCAAGCAAGTCTGATTTCAGTATGATGCTGACTGGAAACTGTATTTGGTGATTAGTTAGTCCATTAAGATTTGGAGGTCTTTTTTAGCTTAAGAGTTGTTTATAGAGTATCTATGTTCAAAAATGATCAATCGTAAGATGATATTAAGTTATTAACCCTCTCGTGTTTTGTTTCTAAGCGATGATTGATGGTTTGATCACCAAAGTGAAGGCCTGGGAAAAAGAACGAGGAGTCTCCTTTTTATGTGATAAGGTAAACCAAATTTTGCATTTACTTAATTCTCTTTTATGGTCACCTACTCACCTTATATGATATATCCCTTTTGATTCCCAGCACCCATTGTTACAAACACTGGAAGAAGACATTGTTATGCGTGCTCAAAGAGAGGAGGAAAAGCGCCAATTCCGAGTATACGTCTTCAAAAACATAGAATTGTAGACAATCACTGTGTTGTTGAGCCACTAACAAACCAAAGCTCTTTGCTTTTCGTGTGTGACCAGGAGCAGAAACGACTACAAGGTGTTCTTGCTACGGAGAAAGAAGCAAAGTATGGTTCAAAGTCTGCAAAGAAGAAGCCATTGGGACAGAGTCTTAACTCAGACAATGTGACTAAAACTCCAATCGGTCGACGGATTGGGAGTACACCGGGACGTTCTGCTATTTCTGGTGGCAAAGATTATCGAGAAAGCGGAAGAGGCAACACCACGATCCCGTTGAACTATGTTGCTCTCCAGAAAGATGATCGATGATAGAAGAAACTCAAAACAGGGGTTTAGGGTTTTAGAAAAACTACATTACTTTTGGATGAGCTGAGATTTCTAATATGTTCCTTTTGTGGCTTTTGCTTCTATTGCTAATGCAGGATTACAGAAATTGATAGGTATGAATATAATAAAGTTGGCTCATTTCACTCACGAGTTATTGGTCTTGATATCAAATGTTCAAGTTCAGTAAATAATGACCAAGTGAAAAAAATGTGTTTCAAAACCTGTATCGAGATTTAGCTTTTGTCACAATGAGTAAGGTTTACAACTAATAAGCTTTTGGGATCTCACTTCATTCCTCATACAACAGAAAACTTCTTCAGAGAGATTTTAAGGTGAGAATTTTTTTGGTTAAACATGTCACATCTCCCCACATTCGGTAATTACAACGGCAAGCTTAGGCCGGTTCTGAGGTCCAGTAGCCACGTTCTCAATCTTCCGCACCACCAATAAACCATCTCCAAGCACTCTCTGTACATCAAAAGAAGAAATTTCAATCTCATAACAACCATATTACGGATTATGTGCATAACGGTTCATGAATCTTTGCCTCTTCCTCAACTAAACAATCTCAGTTATAGCCACAAAGGGAGAAGTAAGAAATTAATGAAAGAAAATTGAAAAGCTTCTTGCTCTATACATGTATGTGACAAGAGGACATACCCCGAAGACGACATGTTTGTTGTCAAGCCACTCAGATTTTGCGCAACTGATGAAGAACTGCATTACAAAGAGCAAAAGGTGATTATAGCCTAAATGATAACAATTTATGCCCAAGCAGGAACGATAATATCTTACTTCTTTTCAAATTTGTGGAGTAAGATTTATATATTAGTTTAGCATCATAGTCAAAACAGAATGCATCAAACGCTCACTGCTTGCATCATTCACATTTTTGTAACAATTTGTCTCATTGCACAGGTATATAAGGCCATTATAAAGAGACTGATATTACCTGGCACCCATTTGTGTTTGGTCCACTGTTTGCCTACAACAAAAGAATGACAGCAATAACATTAGTGATCAAAGTCATGAGTATTATCTCAAAGGCGGAGTTTTGACTCGAGAATAAAGAACAGTTTAAGGGAACTGATTGATTATATTCACTGCATTGAAAGGAAGTACACAGATATATAATCAAGGTTTTTAAGCACATTCAGAAAACCAATTGCATACCATTGAGAGCAGTCCTGGTCCAGTATGTCTAGCAATAAAATTTTCATCGTCAAAGTTGTGGCCATAAATTGACATGCATCCACTACCATCATTCTGCAGAGTTTAAACATATACGAAATCCAGTAAGAAGAGGAGAAAACAAGAGATTCAGCAACTTAACCAAGAACACAAACTAAGAAAAGTGAAGCTAATCACATTTAAGAAAAAACTATAAACAAGAACCGAAGCTTTATTCGATGTAAATGTCACTGACCTTTATAAAGTCACCACTTTGAATCATAAAATCCTTGATAACTCTGTGAAACTGACATTCTTTGTAACCAAGAGGCTTTCCAACCTTTCTGCATTTGCACCAGAGCCAACCAAACCAAAAAAGAAGATTAGATTAAGTACCCAAAAATTTATCAATTAGTCCAAAACATTGCATCAACACTTAGCTACCCAGATTCAAGAAATATGCATAAACATTACAAACTATAGACTAAAGCATGAAAGAAGCAGGTAGAGCAAGACTACATGAAAATTTATCCACCTTTCTAAATCCAACAAAATCTCTAAAACCTCATAAATCTCTCATAGTAAAGTAGTAAACACAAAATTTAAAACCCGTTTTCGATAAACAAAGGAACTCCAAATAGCAGATGCGTCCAGTAAAACCAACATTAACAAGAACAAGATACAGGAAACCAAGATAGAGAATAGACTAAACATTCAAAAGATGCAGGAATCAAGAAAAAGATATGAGTACCTGAGTTCACCAGTACAGAACTGCCTGCAAATTTCAAAAAGAGAAGGATTTTATTAAAACCCTAGTCATAAAAACCAATTGAAACCTGAAGCTAATCAGATTCTACTTCGAATCAGAGTCAGTTCAGGAGTAAAGAAGAAGAGGCAAGTACCTGAAGTTTTCAGCGGTTTTGGGAGCAATGTCAGCGAAGAGCTCCATCTTAATACGACCAGCGGGAATGCCACCAATAGAGACATCGAAGAAAACAACTGGGTTTTTAGGGTTCGGTGGTCGAACATGCCACTCCACGTTTCCACCGCCACTTGAAGGAGCTACAGCTTTTGCTGCCGCAGCAACGATTCCTCCTCCTGAATTCATCGCAACTCAAAATCTCTCAGACTTCGATAAAACCTTTCTTCACCGTCTCTACTGATTTATGATTGCTCTTTCACTTCTCCGACGTCTTTAACATTAATAAGAGAACTCAAAGCTTATTGGGCCTAGAATCGTATCTTCTTGGGCTTTCAATTTATAACCGTTTATCGAACGAATGTTTATCTTTGGTTAGCTCCTAACCAATTGGTTTAAAACCGGACCGGAAAGGAAGAAGCTTCTTTTGTTATGGCCTATGTGCATCTACTTGGCTACTCCACCTTTTGCTATTGCTATTACATTTTTTTTTACCAATAAATATAAACACAAAACCTATCTTAAACATGTTAATAACCCTATTGATCTTACATCTTTGGTTTATTTTGTAACAAAAAAAAAGAGGTTTACTTTGTACCATGGACAATGTATTTATTGGTTTGTATTAGTATTGTCCGGATTCAACACTAGTTTTGTGCATGTATGAGTTACATACGGAGAAAAGATAGAGAAAGTAAGCTAAATCATATACTTGAAAGCTTACATTGTCATAAATTCCCAAAGAATTATTCAACAATAATCAACTACGATAGAGAAGCTGCTCATGCGTGTGTGTATGCTCCATGAGACGACTAGCTCCTTAAGAACTCTTCTTCTTGTTATCGAGTTCTTCCAACACAGCCCAAAGTTTTGGATCCGCGTAGTTCTCAATGAGAAAAGCGGGTTTCGCTTGCATAAGCAAGCTTGCTGGATTACCTGTAGTTAGTCCAATCACTGGCATTCCAGCTGCAACTCCAGCTTTTATCCCAGAGATGGAATCCTCGAACACTAGTGTATGTTCCTTTGATACGTTAAGCACTTCAAGAGCTTTCAAGTAAGGTAACGGATGTGGTTTAGGATGTTCACATTCAGAACCAAGAATCACTGCTTGAAAGAAATCAGTAAGACCAAGTTTCGATATCATAAGCTCTGCGTTTTCTTTAGGAGCGTTTGTTACAGCAGCTCGTTTCAATCCACGTTCCTCGATCCATTTGGTTAATCGTAGTAGCCCGTCAAGTGGCTTAATCTTTTCTGCAACCAGCCTAATCAACAAGAAACAAACCAAGTTACTTCAAAGTTACTATATTCAAAGAAACACATAACATTTTCTTGGACTTACTTGCGATAAAGTGCTTCTTTTTCCTCACAGAATTTTTCACCTCTTGGAACATCATCTGGGAAGAGAGCTAAAGCAATCTGAGAATTGTGTTTTCCAGCAATGTTCTCAATAAAGAACTTGTCATCGATTGGGACACCATTGTTAAAACCAATCTGTGAATGATAACACAAGAAGTCGAACTTGAGTAATATACTAAAGTTCCAAAGCAAAATTGATGATGAAAAGGAAAGGAAATAAACCTCTTGAAGTAGCTCCTGAAAGGCAATAAGGTGGAATGGATCTGAATCACAGAGTGTTCCATCAACATCAAACAGAATAGCTTCTAATGGAGCAAGATGCGAGAGAGATGGTTTGCTGCATCACAAATAAGAATACAGAGATCAAAACCCAGATGAGAATGCATCAAAAGGATCAAACTTTGGCTACTAAACTGAAGAAGATCGATAAATTCGCATTAGTTTCACTGTTTTTGTTTAGACGAAAAATCCCATCGATCTTGGAGACCAAAATACTTACACGAAAACGCAGTGTTCTAAATAAACTACACAAACATCATAGAAACGTAGAAATCAAAACCGCGAATTGATACAGATCATGCATACATAAAAGAGATCATAAGAATCACTGAATGAAAAAGCTTACCTCTCGGAAGAATTAAGATCAGAGAAGCCATTCATTGTGAATTTCTGATGAAATGGACAAAAGACGGATCTGCGATTGCAAAACGAATGATTTTGAGAGATGGGTGAAAAAGCAAAGTGAAAAGAGAGTTTGAAGAATATGAAAATGGGATCTTAATGGTGCGTCTGAGGAAGATTCGTCATTAGTGGGCTCTTCTTCACCACGTGGCAGCTTTTTGTTACGTTAATCTCTAAACCGGAAGTCGTATGTTTTCCGGTTTAGTGATTATAACCCAGTCCGCAATTCATTTGAAATTAGGCATATTGGTCAATGGCTGGTTCAGTTTTCGGTTTACAATTTTACTGGTTTGGTCTCTCAGTTGAGAAAAATATCTAAAATCATTTCCACACTTTATGGATTCTAGATGTCTTGTATCAGAGCATTTTCAGTTCATTTTTTCGTTTTTTCATTTTTTTGAAAACTTTTTTTTTTATTTCTCTTTCATTGATCTTTTGTTGAATTGACCACGGAAACATTAAAATCGCGAATACAAGCTTTGATTTTGGTTCAAACTAAATAGCGGAAAGGAACCATTAATGTATATGATTAGGATTGGGGTTCGTTTGACATTAGTTTAGATGGTTGAGTAATTTAATTGGTTTAGTTCTTATTTACTTAATTATATATATATTGTATTGGATTTTATTTCTCAATTGAGAAGAATATAGAAAATCAATTGAAATGAATATAGAAAATCTTCACCGCTCTCAATCGAGGGTTACCAATCTCGACAATTCATAGAATTTGGCCGATATTGTTATGTGTGTTGATTCCTTTTTTTGTTGTCAACCAGATTCTTTTATATTTATCAAACTTAGTTTCATTCCAAGAGCTGAAAATGTTAGAGTATGCTATGTGGTCAAACATGTTTTAAAAATTGTAATTGGTTTATTTGGATTAGTTAAAAGAAGAGATAGTACACAATAGCATATACAACATAAAAAAAAAATTATTAAACAAAATGACCAAAAATACTGTCTAAAAACATATGTGAGATGTAATGTCTAAATTTATACCCAAAAAATCTCTAGTGACTTCAGCCCCATATATGACTCACGCCCTTCTCGATATACATGGGGGAAATTCGTCAAAATCAACTCATGCATTGGTTAGACACCTAGTTAAATTATTACATGGTTACTTGATTCATTAATAATCTGAATTTGGTTATACCATGAATTCTCTTAAAAGAATGTGTTGATAAATAAAAAAAGAATATAGAAAATCATTTCAAGATTTCGTAAATTCCAAATGTCTAATATGCTAATTAGGGCTGGGCAACCGGGTATACGGGTCGGTTCCGGGTATGAACCAATCGGTTCCGGGTATTTGGGATCTGGGGGTTTTATACCCATATGACTACCGACTGCATACCGGGTTGGTTACGGTTAATAACCGGTCGGACCGAGACCGACCGAAATAACCGAAATACATTTGGGTCTCTGGTTCGAGATTGTCTGAAAACCGCTGTATTGGCAATGTGCTCTGCTTCCTATCAAAATAAATGTCTGGTATAATTCAAAATACACCTTTCGTGCTTGTTGGGACAATTACACAGAGTTGGATCTCAAATTATAAGTTAATTAAATGGGCCTTTTGTATAGTAAGCTTTTCGACGAGGGTGACAATGGTGGTATGAGTTGTGGTTGAAGAACAGAGGCTGAGCGGCTGATACGTTACGGTTTTCACTTTTTAGCTTTGTAATTAAGGTTTCTATCTTCAAGATATATTGTAGGGGAATCAAATCTTTCAAAATAAATGAGAATCAAAACAAATATGCAAATTTATGGGAAGCTTGAGATTTAAGAATCAAAATTCTTGAGGAAAAAGAAGTTTTTCTCGGAAATTATAAGCTCTAGTTAAGGAAATGTGAAACCTTCTATAGATGTAAAAAGCTTTGTTGTCGGGTAAGTAATTAACCGACCGGGTCTCGGTTCGGTATCGGGTATTACCCGATACCGTTTGCAATTAAGTTCTATACCCGTCGGTTAACTTAACCATTATCGAAACTGGTATCAAACGGGTTTTCCGGGTCGGTTCCGGTTCGGTTAATCGGTACTGGTTATTATGCCCAGCCCTAATGCTAATAGAGCATTTTTTGTTCAATTTTATGATTTTCTCTTCGATTTCTTCACTTCTCTTTCAATTTCACGTATTAGTTATTGAATCGAATACTATTTTAACCCGCAAAAGCATCAAAACCGCGATTACAAACTTTGAAATAGGTTCGATTTGTCGCTTTTAAATTTCGATCTACATCCATAGTAACATAAGAAAAGAAGTTGAAGAATACACGATAACGAAATTTGAGAATTCGGATAACAAAAATCGTTTTCCAAAGTATGTCTAATTTATGCAATGATTAACTCACATATATGTAGTTCAAATAATTTCTAAAAGTTTGAAAACTTTTAGAATTTGGTTAAAAAAGAATCCAAATGAAAATTTAGAAAATCCCATACCTATTTTTATCATTTACGTTTAACAAAATAAATGATATAGAATGTCTAATTACTTAAAAGAGAACAAAAATGGCTGCATTTTTTTAGATGAATATGGTGCCAAAATAGACAGAAATACTTAAATAGAGAGCATTTTGTGAAAAGTCAATCCTCCTTGTATTTATTAAAAAATGCTCTAAGACACAAAACACTCTCTTCTCTCTTTGAATTATGTCACCAACGACATAACACTTTTTATTACCAGATATACCAAAACGGTAAATCTTGAAATTAGAAACATAAAATCTTTCAACAACCAAAAGTTCTCTTTGGGAACACTTTCTCAACACGAAGAAATCAGTTTGATTTGGATAGTAGTGTGAGCAAGAAATCTTTGTAGTTCCCTTTAATCTTTGCTTGAATTGTTTGTGCCAAAGTCTGACCATAGAGCTGATGATACTCTTCCGCGATCTCCTTCATCTCTTCGCTATGATCCGCTCTTGTAACCAAAACTCTTGTCAACCATTTCTTGGTAGTCTTATCCGCGTTTTCGCTCAAAGATGCATCCAAAATCTATAACCAAATGATAACAAAACATAAACCAATGATAAAAAAATTTAGCATATAAAGTTATAAACACAAACGCATAAATTGGTGTTTGATCGTACCTTGCTGAAATACAAAGAGGGCTTGAGCAAGCAAAGCACCGCTTCATTGAGAAGCGAGGACTTAGACACACCCTAATGATCAAACCACAAGATTTGTTGATCCATTATAATTTTTTTTTAACATAATCAAAACATGGGTTATATAACATAAGAAATGAGTTTGTTTGTGACCAAAAAAAAAGAAAAGAAATGAGTTTGTTATAAGTTACCTTAAGAAGATCAGATCCTTTGTAAACATGTTGGAGATGAAGTTTGCTTCTCGTGCTCAGAATCCGAACAACCTCATCACTTTCTACAACTTCCTCACCGGAAGAAGCCACCACATCAGCCAAAATCTTAGCCTCCTTTTTTGCAGAATCTTCCTTCACCTTAGTCCCTTCATATCTATAAGCACTCACAAGCCCCACAAGCAACTACAAAACACATGAGACATTAGTGAGCTAGAGATGTGAGAATAATGAGATGTGAGTGCAGAGTAAGTATAGAATACTAACCTTGCGATGAGGACCATGGACATGAGATGCAATGTCTTCTTCCATTGATTGGTCAAAGAGAGAGTGATAAGCTTTACGAGCACCAAGGAGATCTTCAGAGGAACGAGTGCATGAAACCTCAACGATAAGATTGTAAGATTCATCTCCTTTCTTCAATGCTTTCTTCACCAACCTCGCATCTCTCTCCCATGGATGCATCGCCCACATAACCACAGCGGTCTACATATCACATAACAAACTTCTTCATATTCATATCGAATCATCTTCAATTTACGATTTTTCGAGTAAGAAAGTCATCGGTTTATACTTTCTTTCCAAGGAATGTTTGATCATTGTAGCTAGAATTAAGAGTTTTATTTCTTCTTCTTGCTAATAGTATTAAGACCGTCTTATCTTGAGAGTATAAGACTAAATTCTACCGAAATTAATCTAGATTACATTTCTAATCAATCATACACTATATACTAAGCAAAATGGATATGTTTTGTACTTGTATTAATTAGGTAGAAGCATTAAGTGAAATAGATAAGAATAAAATTTTAAGAACAATAATAGAGGAAAGATGTAAGAAGAAGAAATACTGACATTGAAGCGAGAGAACTCGATCTTGAGATGTCTGACGAAATGATCATGGCATTTCTCAAAAGCTCTTTCTTCATCTTCCACAAAGAAACTTTTGCTTGCTTTCCTAAACAATTTTCTATGTTCCTTTTGCGAATTTCCCAGTGTACTTATCAATGCATTCTCATCAACTCCCATTCCTACATGTTTTTATGTACACTATTATTTAATCTTGATCATTTTTTTACTTCAAATTTTGTAATAAAATAGTTAACATTTACTGAATTTACGGAGATCATACTAAGTTTTATAATTACCTGAAATTGCTGAGGAGAGACCTTCGAAATCGATTGCTTGAGCCATTTTTTCTTGTAGTTTTAGCTTCTTTTTTGCTTTGCTTTCGTTTATGAGGAAAGCTATGGAAGATGGACAAGGCGTTTTATATGATGCTGATTAAGAAGGGTACTGTTGTGGTTTATGAAGAAAGACAAGGGTATTTTCGGTATTTTATATCATGTTTAGTTAAGAAAAATTTGTGTTCAGATTTAAGACAAACGCTAGAGGCATTATTGCAACAAGAAGTAACACCCACGAAAATTTATTGCATTTTTGTTTGGTCAACCATATAGTTTTATAACTTTTATTGCATCATCTATTAACAACTGTTTCATAGCATAGGAATAGCACTTCACTAGTTCAAGACAAATTAAAACTCATTCATGGAATTTATTAAGTTTGACCATTAGATGAATATTACTTTTAAGTGTCATTACTGTCTATAATACAATGGGGGTTTCTGGATAATGAAAGAAAGAAGAGGTTTTACAGTTTTCAAAGTTGTATTGTCCTTTGTTCTAGTTTATATAAGGAAAATATCCACACACAAAAAAATCAAGATCAAATGACACATACACTTTTTGGGTAAAACATCTAAAAATGCAAATTATCATTTGCAATATACCACTAATTTGTGCATAGTTTACAAAAATACCACTATATATACTCCTTGCATTTTCAAGCTAGAACACTATTTTATATACAATTTACCATTATGTTCTCATAAGTAGTTGATAAAATGTACATGTGTAAATAATTGTAAAAGCGTTTATTAAAAGTAAGTTAGGAATACTAAAAAACAACTTCATATCTCTCTCTCTCTTTTTTTGTCAACTTCATCTCTCTCTTTTAAATTGTGAATCTTTTACTAAAAATGGTATTTGTGACAAAATTTGGTGGATGATATTTTGAAAACAATTCATTAAAATGGTATTAAGTATTTCCCAAGAATGAACATCTTCTAGATATGGGAACGCGCGAATAAATAATCAATTAACGTAATTTGATATGAAAATAATATGAATTTTAGAAGATGATTTATACCAACATGAATGGTATTGTTATGCATATCCCATCTACCATAACAAAAAAAAAAATCGGATTCGTTTCATTAATTATAAATAGTTTAGTCCTTAACAGTTTCACATCACTAGATTGAATTGCGGAACTATTTGTGGATATGGTGATGTAGTTGGAACGAGAAGCCTCTTTATGAGACAGGAAAGGGTTTAGTGATAACTTATGCCACAATGCAAATTGTGTTTTCTTGTATGATCCACATCGTGGAAACATTGGGTTAGATTACCATTTCGTGAGGGATAAGATACTTTCATCAAATGTTATCGTTAGTTTTCGTGTAGACACTTATTTTCAATTAGTAAACTTTTATTTATGAAAGCGTTGAGTCGCAAAGAGTTCAATAACTTCCGAGATAAAATAATGGACATATATACGAACGTGACTTACATTATTCTACCAGAAGATAGACCTATCTATCTGAAGAGTGAAAGAATCTCGAGATACATTAGATATGATAAGAAAATTTTATTTAGATATTATACGATCTTGTTTTTGATTTGTTTGTTTTAAAAATAAGTTTGTTTTCCTCGGGGTTGGCCAGAAGAAGTTTCATTGGCAAACTCGTCCACGTACCATTTATTTCTTCTAATGTTCCTAATATTAAATCTTGAACAGAACATAATGCATTTATAATTATTGTCCCTTTTATAAATTATATGCACGTTATCGATTCAGAAATTGAAACTAAAATATACTGTACAGTAGATGAGAGGTCTTGATCACGTAACACATTTGCTTCGCATATTATAACTAATAAATTTATTGATATTCAATACGCGCATCACATAGTTTTTTAAAAATTATTGCTGAATATCTGTCACTGGGGGATGGGTTGGACAGCCACATTTTTGTCATATATACATGTGTCCTTTTCCAAAAAAAAAAATAACAATAATCAGTTGGTCAACTAACTAATCTCTGATTATAGAGATCATGAGAATCACTCTAGAGTTTTCAACTTTTAAATAACACAACGTGTTTTACTAACCAAAAACATTAAAATAATTTGTAAGTCAATATGTTAGGACAGACTTGAATTGATTGCGTTAACTGTGATAAAATGATGGAAATAAAAACACAAAAGTGTTGAAAAATAATTATTAAATTTTCAAAAAAATAAACTTACAAGATACATAAACTTATATAGAGATTTCATGATCTAATATATAAATACTATATTAAAAATAATGGTGAATTTTCGATTCTCAGAAATTTCCTTAATCTCTTTAGATATATATTGGATTTTTCATAGTTATCATAATTTTGTTATGTTCCAATAAACTACTTATGTTGAAGAACAATCTCGATATTGATGAGGAAGAGACAATTTGAAAAGAAAATTTACGGGGATATAAGTTTGTATAAAAATGCTATTTGCCATATCATTTTTTTGTTTAAATAAGAGCTTGCATTACCTGTGGCCTGAAGAAGATCACGTTTCCGACAAAACAGGATCACACACGTTTAACACGACGACGTGCAATAATTTGGACAGCTATGACTTATGAGCCCTATCATCTGCCTTTCGCTGTCTCTTTAATTGTTTTGATTTGGTTGTACGTCACTCTCATTCATAACTCTGTAATTGCTTTGATTTGGTTGTCCTTTTCGATTCTCTTTAATACTAGAATTCATTTGCGCACATGTCATAACATGTCTTTGGAAGCAACATTTTTTTTATGTGCATATATAATATTTTCTTTTATCAAACACAATGTAATGTAATATATTTTTATGAATCTGCAAAGATATATCCATTTTAGCTCCGTAGTATATTTAAAACTCACTTGAGTTTCAACTTTTTTCATCGGAATTACATTAAATATGAATGTATCGAACTATAAACTTGGGAACATACATCTTACATTTTACACTAAGTAGGTAAAGAGTAAAGACCTTAGCTTTAAAAAAGAATATAACATCTTGGTTGAGTACAATTCTTATCCTCAAAATAATAAAGTTTTTGTAAGTGATTTTTAAAAATATGTTAGTTTACCTAATATCACTATCTAATCAGAAAACATGCTACCATGTATTTAATCAGAAAACAAACTACCACATGTAACAAATTGCTCTCTTTTTTTCTTTTCTTTTTTTTCTCATGTAACAAATTGCTCATAGCTTTCACTTGGGGAGGAATAATTCTATGGATCTAAATTAAAAATCGACCCTCATAAACGTGAAATTTTCTAATCAATGTAATGGTATCATACTTTAGCTAGATCCATTAGAAAATTTGATGAGTTGCACTCATCATATAAAATTAAATGGGTGGTAAAAAACTTGGACCATGCTACCACACACAATATAATTCATGCTATACCATCTCAATTTTGCCATTTTACCAAATAACACATTATTTATAAAAAAAATTAGATTATGATCTTATAACTATATATGAAAACCCATGTGAGGCGTAGAATTTACTAAGCACCTAGTGTTTGATTATAAAGTACCCCAGTCCGTTTAATAGTCAAAACTTAAAAGCATAATCTCAAGGAGCTCTTGGGCGATTGGTAAGTAATGGATCGATTGTGCAAATAATTATAGAAAACGAGCACTACTCACGAATATATAACAAATATTGGACCCTACTTAAAGTCCTCAAAACTAAGCTCTGACAGAAATAGGTTAATTAAGTCATTTACAGTTACATTTTCAACTTCAAGGGTATTAATGTATAATTACACCTAATTAATAACTCTGTCCTAAAAAGTTAAAAACAAAAACAAAACGCCTTGAACGAGACGACATCGAAATTAAAACGCCTTGAAAGAGAGAGAAAAAACACACAGAAGAAGCAGAGAGAGAGAAATCTGAAAATGGCCACCCTTAGAGTACCAAACGAAGTTCCTTCTCCAGCTCAAGATTCCGAAACTATCCATAACGCTTTTCGTGGTACGTTTATACATAATAGATTCAACCATTTGTGTTTATGTAATGTAGGTTCTTGAATTCAATTAGTCTCTGAATCAAATGTTATGTTTTTGTTATTTTGGTTAGGTTGGGGAACAGATGAGAAAGCGATTATACGTGTTTTAGGACAAAGAAACGAGAATCAAAGAAAGAGAATCAGAGAAACTTATAGAGAGAAATATGGCAAAGATCTTATCGATGCTCTCACTGCTGAATTATCTGGTGATTTCATGGTACACATTCTATATCATTCAAAACATAGAGATTAATTAAGAGAGTTCTTTCTTGTATAATACATGTGATTGGTTAATAATTTGCAGAAAGCTGTGATATTGTGGACTTATGATCCAGCAGAAAGAGACGCAAGATCTTTAAACAAAGCTTTGAAAGAGAAGAAGAAACGTATAGAGGCTCTAAAAGTTATTGTAGAGATCTCTGTTACAACTTCACCACACCATTTGATTGCTGTGAGGAAAGCTTATTGTTCTCTCTATGACTTATCTCTTGAAGAACACATTGCTTCTTCTCAGCCTTTTCCTCTTGCAAAGGTCTTGTTTTTGTTTGTTCTCATACATTTTATTTTTTGGTTTTAATCGAAGCCTGAAAGTTGATGTCTTTGATGGTTATGATGTATACACAGTTATTGGTGACTTTAGCAAGTTCATTCAGGTATGACAAAGACAAAACTGATGAAGAAGTAGCTACTATTGAGGCGGGTATGTTACGCGAAGCAATAACAATGAAGCAACTAGATCATGATCATGTCTTGTACATTCTAGGAACTCGTAGCGTCTATCAGCTCAGAGAAACTTTTGCTGCTTACAAGAAGAATTATGAGAACACTATAGACAAGGTTAAGAACTTCAGATTCATAGTTTTGTTTTCATTGGTTTTTGTGTTCTTGGATACTTACTTCATGTTTTGGACAGGATGTTGGTGAATGTCCGGGAGACGCCGAACTGAGAAGTCTATTACAGATGGTAATCTTGTGTATTGATTACCCTGAGAAACATTTTGCAAAGGTACTACTAAAGAATATCATTAAGCAAATGGACTAGAGTTTATAAGTAGAGAGATCAAGAACTTTGTGTTGTTTTTATAGGTGGTAAGAGATTCAATTGAAGGGTTTGGAACAGATGAGGATGCGTTGACGAGAGCGATTGTGACGCGTGCTGAGATTGATTTGATGAAAGTAAGAGGAGAGTTTTACAATATGTACAATTCAAGCATGGATAATGCTATAATTGGTGATGTCTCTGGAGACTACAAGGACTTCCTCATTACTTTACTTGGTTCCAAAATCTGAATCTTTGTTTTCATTTCATTATTTGTCTTTCCTTGTGACTTGTATCAAACAAAACCTTCATTTTCAAACTCTTATTTCAAAAGTGTGGAAATAATAAAGAATGAATCTACTACTACTCTTTGTAAAAACTAAACAACAAAAAAACAGAGGAAGTGTTTGTTAAACCGGACTTAAACCGGAATGTGAAGTCAGTTATTATAAGATTTTATATAAATTTGAGATTTAAAAACCATACAAAGACAAAGAGACTTTGCATATCTCACTAAAATGATCAATTTTGATATTTTGTGTTTCAGATAGGATTGTTGAAAAAACTCAAAAAAATGTGTGGCTATCATCTTTCACCACGATTCACAAAACCCTTTACTCCAGCTACTTTGGAGTCATCTTCACTAATTTTTCAGCAAGCCTCTTTGTGATCTTAAAACCCTTTTTTCATGGCGGCTTCAATTTCAAGAGTTTTGCCAACAGATGGTAGATTAAGTCAATGCACTTCATGGGTTCCTCTTACCAGAAGAGTTCAAACTCAATTAGGTATAAGATCCTTGTAAAGTCTCTAACTTTCGAGTTTTTGCTGAATCATTTGGTGTTTTTTTTGTTATCTTTCAGATTCTGCCAAGTTGTTTCCGGTTAGTAGAACTGGAATAAGTTTGAGGATTCAGAACATTAAACCATTACGCTCCTCTGTTTTTGCTCTTGAACATTCCTCCAGGTTGATCAAGTTGTTCTTATTTAGATGTTGTTGATTGTTAAAGTTTGGATTTTTATAAGATGGGTTGTTGTATATATGTATAGGAGTAGTGGAGTTGTTTGCAAGGCTGCTGCAGATGTTTCAGGTGATGTACCTGGAAGCGATCCTAAGGAACTTAGCCAGTATGAGAAGACTATTGAGCTTTTAACGACCCTTTTCCCACTTTGGGTACTTGTTTTTTTTATTATACCTTTTTTGGTTAACTCTTATATGTATTTTGGTATCTCAAATGGTGAATGTGTGTGATGATTTGTTTTGTGTAGGTTATTTTGGGAACACTTGTTGGCATCTTCAAGCCATCTTTGGTATGCTTTTCATGCTTCTTGATTGTTTTTTGTTATCTATAGCGATCTGTGTTTCTTGCGGTGATAGATTTAAGTCTTTGTAGGTTACATGGTTGGAAACAGACCTCTTTACTCTAGGTTTGGGATTTCTCATGCTTTCCATGGGATTGACTCTTACGTTTGAGGATTTCAGAAGATGTTTACGTAATCCATGGACGGTGAGAGCCATTGTGCACCTGTTTTTTATTTATCCTCTCTGTTAGATATGTTTATGTCTTTAACATTTAGAGTTTTCCTGCAGGTGGGTGTTGGTTTTCTTGCACAATACATGATCAAGCCTGTTCTTGGTTTTCTCATTGCAATGGTATGTTTTCATTAATGTCTATCACATCAGCTTGAATTTTATTCTTGATTCTTTTCTTTGCTTCTGTTTACTTCTGTAGGCTGTTATATGCTTTAACCAAGTTAGATCCAAGTGTTGTTCCATGTCCAAACCTCACTTTTTTCTTGAATAGTTTGAATCAACACATCCTCGAATACTCACTTACGCCTTGAGGGTTTCCTCTTGTAGAGAGTATTGTTATGGACTTGTGCTATGTTCATTTGCAGACATTTCTATTTGGTTGTTGATGATTGTTGAGGAGCCAACTCATACAAAGCTTTCCTGTATTTTGATTTTAGACTCTTAAGCTTTCTGCACCTCTTGCGACTGGTCTTATCCTGGTCTCATGCTGCCCTGGAGGACAGGCGTCGAACGTTGCAACCTACATTTCCAAGGGGAATGTAGCGCTCTCTGTACTCATGACAACGTATACTTCTGTTTTCACTTGTTTCTCTTTTTCATTCTTGAATCTGGTTGGAGGGCCTCAATCTTTTTATCCATTGTTCTCTAATGATCAGGTGTTCAACCATCGGGGCTATTATAATGACTCCTCTTCTCACTAAGCTTCTTGCTGGCCAGCTTGTTCCTGTTGATGCTGCTGTGAGTTTTCTTTGTAACTAATTTGATTCAGTTCATGCAAAATCGTAGCTTATAAGATACATTTCATTAAGCCAAAATATGAGTCATCATAATTCAGTAAAAAGGGTATCGAATGATTACAGTAGAGGTCCATAGCAAGATAGTTGTAGCCCATCGTAACAAAAGCTTATGGATCCGTGTTTTTTTTAATATTAGGGACTTGCTATAAGCACTTTTCAAGTAGTGTTGGTGCCTACCATCGTTGGAGGTAAGTATGGTGCTAAGTTATTCCAGAACAATGAATTTGTCTATGGTTCATTGGGACTTAAGTTTTTTTCTGCATTGTGTGACAGTTCTGGCCAATGAGTTCTTTCCTAAATTTACGTCGAAGATTATAACAGTGACACCTCTAATTGGAGTCATTCTGACCACTCTTCTCTGTGCCAGTCCTGTAAGTAGTTCATACAATCAGAAATATTTCTTTATTGAAGTTTTTGGAGTGAAAGTAGTATTGATTATTAAATTTTCTCTTCTGAATAGATTGGACAAGTTTCAGCGGTTTTGAAAACACAAGGAGCTCAACTTATACTTCCGGTGGCACTCCTTCATGCTGCAGCCTTTGCTATTGGCTACTGGATTTCAAAGTTTTCTTTCGGCGAGTCCACTTCGCGAACCATTTCTATTGAATGTGGAATGCAAGTAAGTTAATTTCTCATACACCAATATTTTGCTGTTTGCTTAGTTATGACGATTTTTTTAACAAAACTTCATATCTTGCAAACCGCAGAGTTCAGCGCTTGGGTTCTTGCTTGCACAAAAGCATTTCACAAACCCTCTCGTAGCTGTTCCTTCTGCAGTCAGTGTTGTCTGTATGGCGGTAAGTTTTCATAGCCATTATTTGAACCAAGGGTATAGAAAAGGTCACATGTAAAATGGCATTGTTGTAATCATGTTCGATTGCATTTTGCAGCTCGGCGGGAGCGGCCTAGCCGTGTTCTGGAGAAACCAACCGATTCCAGCAGATGACAAGGATGACTTCAAAGAGTGAATGAAGTAGGTTAAGCAATATTTGTCTCCCTTCCAAACGATGGGATTTGTTGTATTGTTTGTAGACATCGCTCCCTTGTGTTGAATCAAAAAGACATAAAAAGACCAGATCTTTGTTTAAAAGACAAAAGCAAGAGCGTGCATTTTGAATTTGAAGTCTAACTTTTGGTTGTTTATCTAATCTCTCAACAAGTGCTTATACCAGTTATGTGAAATCATGCACTAAAGAAGAGAAAGAAATGAAAACTCGAATACAAAGTCACAAAAAGTCGATGAAGGAAGCCATCCATTGTCAGGCAATGTTACTTTTCCGCATATCTCATTTACCAGAATTTTACTATATCTTACATTAAAACAAACAAAATCTCTCTTTGTATCCATTCGAAAATCAATGTAAATTTCAAGTTTGCTCTGTTCTAATTCTCATCAGCCTTGCCATTCTCACTGCTAAATCCATTGTCTACCTCCATTCCAACCATCTCATTTGTTGATTCGCCGTCTACGTTTGGCTGCATCTTCTCAGATTCACCATCTGCACCTACAACTGTATCAGTCTCCATCTCGTGATTAACATCTTCGATTTGTGGCACGTAATTCTGGTATTGCTGCTCATACACGCCTTGTGCCTGTTCCCCCAAAAGAAAAGAAACAACAATATTAGTACATAAAACAAACCAGTTTCCAAACAAACAAAATTAGTTACCCAAGGAAAAGCAGATTAGGTCTTTACCTTGTAGTACTCGTTCATCCTTTCGTGAACTATGTGTGCCATCTCTTCAACACCATGAACAACATAAGGATTTCCAACTTCCTCCACCGCACGATCTGTATATGCTGATGTCTCACTTAGGTTGAGGCCGAGATGATCAGGTCTTTTCAGAAGAAGTTGAAACGTTGGTTGCAGCTCATAGCATTGTTCAAAGAGAGAACGGCGGCAGAACACATACAAACCGAGCCGAGCACGTGACATTGCAACTACCAACCTTCTTACATCACGTAGATGACCAACAAAGCGTGTCCTCACAAGAGACATTAAAATAAAATCATTCTGTTGTCCTTGGAACTTGTCCACTGTAGTCACCTGAGGAAACAACAAAACCAGACAGTCAAAACACCAAAGTACATATGGAAGCAATTATACACACACAATGCATTATCAAAGCCGCTCATATTCCTACAAGCAGATTTAAGTCATTACTCAACACCTATCATATTAACATCTAATAAATACTTATGGATGGATATTTTACCTTGCTAGGCGGGCCGATGAAAGGATAGGGAACACAACGACGGTTGATAACATCACGGATTAAGAGTTTCTGTCCGTTGTATGTCGTCAATATCGATATCTTATTAGCAGGATATCCTAGCAATCTCATGTATATATAGACACTGACAATGTATTCAGCTTCTCCCTGATTTTGATAAAACCATGGAGATGGTGTCGACTCTCCTCTCCCCTCGTAATCAGGCACATTGATCAACTGATATTCATAGGAGAATCCAGCATTTGCTCTATGAAAGATGGGTAGTTCCTTAACAATGGAAAGGTCTCCCAAATCTCTGTATCTCCAGTTGTAGAGTTTGGCTAAGCTTGGCCTGGCTCTTCCTTGAGCATTGAGCTCAATATAGGGGATACCAAGACGAACAAACCTTGTAAACAAACTCTGATCCATGTGACTATATTTCTGGAAAGCCATATTCTTCACCACTGGAGGCAGCTGGTGGTGATCACCAATCAATATACAGCGCTTGAGTCGTGCATGACCATCTTCTTGTCTCTGAAGAAGCATTGGAATGAAAGTCTCAATTTCCAAAATCTGAGCACTTTCTTCCATCAATAAGTTATCGTACTTGAAACCCAACTGAAGAAAATCTCTCCTCTTTAATGCTGCATGTGTACACGTCATTGCTACAATCTTCGCTTGCTTGGTCATCAGGTAATTTGCTCTATCAGCAGTTGACTTGAGTAGCTCAAAAGCCCTACACTCTTCTAGCTCTTGGAACACTGTCTTCAGATGAGAGAAACAACCTTTAGCTGCCCTCATGTCTTTCTCAAATGACTCTCCACTAAAAACAGGCTTAGGGGTGTCTGAGAAGAAATCTTTGAACGGGAAGCGATCTCGAACAAAAGATGGATTCTCTTCATTTCCTGCACAAGCAGCAAGAAATAGCTCCCACCGCGAATATACATGAAGCAACCAGAAGTAACCTGCTGTTTCACAAGTATAGCCCACATCCTCTGGAAGCTGAAGAGATCTTGCTAGTCTCTCAACCTCACTGAGCAGTTCCAGTCGTCGAACGAGCATGGCATTTACACGGCCTTGTCTGCTAAAGTCAAGATCAGTGGCAAGCTCTTGTTCACCTTGACCCAAACGAAGTAGATACCGTGCTGGAACATCCCTCTGAAAAACCAAATCCATATAAAAGTTGTCTCTCAGAACCCGTTCAGACATTTAGACCATTAGATATTAGTCAATATAACAACAAAAGTAGGAAAATGCCAAAAGTACCTCCATTATCTTCTCAAAAAGATCATTCAAAGCCTGGTTTGAATGAGTGATAATTAAGGTCCTCTGAGAAGGACAGTTGTGATATAGAACATTCAAGATTTGCACTGCTGTATCAGTCTTTCCGGTACCCGGAGGACCAACCACCATAGTTAGTCCAGGCTGAATACCAGAGATAATCGCTCCAACCTGCAGGAAAATAATATGCATGGTTTAATTACCAGTTGCAACTAAAGATCATACGTCTATAATACAAACCATATGTTTTGGTACATTTTGTATTTCAGCTAGGTTATTAACTTTCAGATAATCAAGCACAGTGGGGAGGCATAAAAATGATGAATAGTATTCTCGTATGACTTGATTTATCTGTAGGGATATCTATAAATAAATTCTAAAATGATCAATTTCTTATCATATTCAAAATTGTCAAGAATGAACAGAAAGGTGATGAGAATAGCCAATAACCAAATGAGTTCTATTCATATCAATACACTGCCCTTAGGATTTAGAAATTAGTAGTACCTGTGTAGGTGTAAATTTAACTGAGTTCTGCTTCGGCTGGTCCTGAGGATAAGGCCCTGGGTCAGGTGGGGTATATGCCTCAACAATAAGTTTCTCCTTTGGGGATGCATCCACCATCTCAACATCGGTTGCTGGATTTACTTCAGATATCTTATTTCCAGAAAGAGCATTAGCATTCCCTTTTAGTGTTTTGGGAAGAGTGATTCGAAACGGAGGCCTTGGATCCATAACTTTGGCACCATCAGCATTGACGAAAGATACCTAATGTGCATGAGTTGTGAGAGACATGGAAAAGAAACAGTTCTAGATCACAACATATACCAAAGAAAATAATTACTAACCTCATAATCTGGAAAACTTGCACTGAGATGATTTGCATCGACGAAAGTATCTTTGAAGTCCACGGTTTTCAACAGGTTTGGCATATTAGGCCACTGTGCAGCAGAAGGGTTGCCATAACCAAGAAAAACATTGTGCAACCACTCTGGAACAATACAATACTCATTCATCAGATCTCGGATAGATTCCAGAATAGCCTTGAAGTTGTTCTCCTTTGGTTTCCTCCTCATTAGCACATTAAATGTGCCATACACATCCTCAGCACCTTTTTCAGCAATGTCTGTAACATCTATGTGATACTGTGCAGCATCTAAAGCGACAGTCACCGTCCTCATTTCACCTTTTGGGGGCTTCCATTCATCCCGTTTAACTCTTCCAGTAAAATCATTCATCAGATTACCCTCCTCATCGCGTATATCGATGATTTCACAACCACGGACGTACTGAAGCCCGAGTCTCTGTGGAACTGTAGCTTTCTCAGCTTCCTCTGGACCTAATGGCTCAAATGAAGGGCGTATACAAAGCAAAAACAATACATCATGCTCTTTAAGGGAATTCCATTCAGATCTTATCTGTGATCTGTAACTCTTAATACTGAAAGTGACTTCTGCAGTCACAGATGAGGGCTTCTCTTCTCCAATATTAGGCTGTTTCACCTGAGCGATTTTGAATTCATTGATCGGAACGGCCATTCGTGACCAACCACGAAAAGCAGGGTCTCCCTCATTATTTATATGCGCAAGAAGATGTGGTACAGCTTCTTGTATATCTTCACGAATCTCATAGGTAGATTCTAGTCGGAAGAGATTGAAATTTCTGAGGAGGTAATCATGGAGTGTTAGAAACTGAAGATTCAGCTTTGGAAGAGCAAGGCAACCTTCCCCAGAATAGTTAATGCTTGGAATAACACTTTCATCCCACATGATTTGCTCATTTGGGTACAAAGGCAGAGCGTTTATGGCTTCTTTCTGAGACTGTTGCTTCTCAAAAGTGGAGACAACGACCTCAGTCAGGAAAGCCTTATTATCTGCCCAAGGATCATCACTTGAAACCAGCTTGAGCTGTACAAAAACAGATGAAAATGAGAACCAATGTAGGCGACAAGGTAACAGAAAAGATGTATAATTTGCAAAGATATTATTTTTCACATGCGAACCTACGAGAATAAGCTTTTCAGATATATATACCTTTGAGCAGACAACATCCCTTAAATCTTCAAGAGAAAGCACTGACAATCTCCTCCGAAGATCAGAACTCTTGTGAACCGAACCAATGTTAGCCAGAGAAAGATCTTGCAACTGACACAAACAGCATAACAAAAAATATGAGAGTTTAGAGAAGAGTTTCCCAAAAAATATTAGAGAATAAGGAAGAAAGCAGATCTAATGCTTCAAAATCCAACAGTAACAAAACAAAAAACCTAATACATAAAAGTGACGATCTATTAATAACCATGGTTACCAGGACAATACCTTAGGTATTTTCTTAAAGGCAAGTAGCTGAAACGCCATAAAACGATCGTAATGAAATTGAAGTGCTTCATCATCAGTTAACTGTGTTCCATCATGGTCCTTTATCTCAAATTTTTCATAGAACTGTAACAAGTCAACTAATTGGGCGAAAAGTTTCCCCTTTTCATGTCCGTATAGGTCACTCAGTCGACATTTGGCAACAACTGCTATATCCGCCACAAGAGGTCTTAAGTATCTGCAATAATCAAGATGAAGAGTTAGAGTAAGAAAAATAAGGTTTGGTAAATGAGTGGCACATAAATGGACACAGAATCAAGATTAATAACATTATATTATCAAGACCCCAAAAGCACCTAGAATGCAGAATACAGGTTTTGACCTTTTAGTCTACAAATAAAATGCATAGAGGCCCTGGTTTGAAATATTAATACCTTCTTGTTGGAAGTTGGTTCAACATATCAATGAGAAATTCCATGAATCTCTCACAATATAATACAGAAGGATCATCGATCAATTGAGATCCAGCAGTATCATCAACCTCATCCGCAAAAACCCCGTGATCAAGCACCTGGACAGAAAAAAAGATATGAATTTTGCATAACTATGCGAAAGAGATATTTGAAGAACATAGACCACTTTAGCCCAATAAAAACACGCATATTACCTCAACGAATTCTTCTATTAAGCCTCGAACAAAATTTGCTTCGGGTGATGAGGATGGATCAAACTGCTCTCCCTTTGACATTGCCTCAGCTGCCCATTTTTTTGATGACCTCTTCCACTTTTTTATTAGATCAGGTTGAAGGCAAAGCTCCATCTACAGTAGTTCGAATCAATGATGATATCAGCGCAACAACACAATATTTAACCATCCTTAACAAAATCTGTGTGAAGGCAGGTCCTTACCTGGAAACGTCCATAAGACAAACTGTGCCAAGATTGTAATCCAGCTAGACTTAGAACAGTCTCATTAACCACTGCATCTTCCAAACTCTGTAACATCACACAGTTAAGGATATTGAAGAATAGCACAAGGATACAAATTGTGTACAAAACATTTTAACTGAGTAGCACAGAGTTGTATTGTCCGTGATTACTGCTGTACTATATCATGTAAATTCTGCTCTTGAACACTGTGCAGCAGCATCCTAAAAAACTTCCACCTATATAACAAAATTATATGCAAGTAACAGAACAAACCTGGAAAGCATTAATCATGAAGACCAAATAGTTTATCTTCTCAGCAATGTTCAAGTCTCTTCCCTACAATAGTAAGCAAAAGACAATATGAATATACAATTGGTTTAATAACAAGTGATATGTGAATTCCATTAAAGCTAAGACTATCAATACTAAACAAACCTCTTTAAGGCGAAGAACTTTCTGAAGAAACTTTTTGAATAGATCTTGACGATCATGAAAGCAAATCCAAGCTGCTACATTCTCCCGAAACTACACAGCCAAGTTCATTATTAGCAACTCTCACAACAACGTTTAATTTCATCATCTACAAACAATAAACTGCGACGAGAGCTAGGTTTTACCTTCTCGTTAATCATAAGAATCATGGACATAACATGCTCGAAAGTAGCAGTCTCAGGATCAAAATTCGGCCATAGATAGTTCTCCAAGTACTGACTAACTTCCAAAATCATAACTCGTTGAAGCGGAACAGGTTTCCGTCCACTATTTACCTTCAACTCCGTCACATAAATCTCCTTCACCACCTCCGGATCGAACGGTTTCTCCGGTAGCTTTCCTCCAGTCTTAATCCAGCTCTCTTCGGCGATCTTCGTTAACCTATCTTGTTGAATCTCCGATAAAGTGATGGAGCTAGCCAAATTGGATCCAGGCTTCGATTCAAGCGGTTTCTCAGAAGGATGGCTAGGTAACTCCAATGGATACTCAGCTACTCTATGGCGCTTGAAGTCATAAGTGCCGGTTCCATAGACCTTCGTCATTTTCTCACCGGAAGCTACAGAGAAGACGAAGTGTAAAGAGTACGGTTAGGTTTTAGGGCTTTAAGCTTCGCGGAGGAGAGATATCATCGACGTCGAAGATAAAGGCGGTTTTTTAAACCGACCCGACCCGACCCGGCCCGAGGGAGTCTAGTGTAGTTACGCATGGGCTTGGGCCGAGATTTGATCTCTTTTGTGAAATTGATCTGTTATGAGTTATATCTCCTCCTATTTACAAAATGTTTTTGACTCATTCCAAATTTTAGAGTATTTACAATACGTGTTAGATATACACATTGATTCGTCATAGATTAATAACTTTGATATTTGGTTTATTCATTGTTATATATTTCAATTACTCACAAAATATGACAGTTTTTGTTAACATAAAATATTTATCATATTCATAAAGTGATTTCATTCTACTTTGTGTTTGGTTTACATGTACATTTTTGGTCCAGTTGCGCTTATGCTATATGTTTTTTCAAACAATGTTACTCTCATATTATTCAAACATTGAAAAACTTTTTTTACTACCAAATACTAAGTGTAAACTAAACCCAAACTAAATTCGAATTTTATACTAATGAACCAAATAAAACCATAATTCAAATCGAATTTCATATGTTGGAAACGTAATAAACATAAGAAAAAATTTGAAGATGATTTTGATTTTCCGAAATGGACCAGTGATATAAACTTTTGCGATATGAAAAATATCATAACCAGTAGATATGACTAAAAAAAAACATTTACACCCAACGAAGTGAAAATGGAAGCAGGGTATGTTAGCGAACGACGCAATGATTAGAAGAAATATGAGTAAAGAAAAACACTCCGATAATAGCTGCTTTATCTTCTAATTTACTTAGATTTTGCTCGTAAATTCAATTGTTTAGATTTTAATATAATAATTATTTTGTAGTAGTTGTTAGTTATGTTATTAATTATGTCCAAATTGCGGATATCACCACAATAAACATAGTGACAAATTTATCAGTCTACCAAATCCAAATCCAGCTCAGAATTCGAATTTTAAATTAGGCAAGAAAACTTTTCTATTAACAAATACTATAAATCAAACCCAGACCAAATTCTAATTTTATGCTACTGAACCAAATAAACCAAAATTGATAGTAAAAAAAAACCTAATCGAATTTCACATTATTCACAAACAATGAAAAACTCTTATCCCAAATAAACCAAACCCAAACCAAATTCCAATTTTGTGGTACTAAACCAAAATTTATGGAAAAATATAAAAAATATATATATTTTCTGGCTCAGTTCAAGCTTCCTCTCTCCACGAATCCATGGCTTCTCTGAACCACACTTGTCTCTCTAAAACTCCATTTTTCTTCTTCTCTCCATCTCCACAACCAAAGACCCTCTCTCTTTTCCGAAACAAATCTTCCTCCCTGATCAACTCCTCCTCGCCAGACCAATCCTCGGAGGTTGAGCTCGCCGTGGACCCCGTGAAGCTCGCTTTGAAGAAAGCCGAAGCGTATAAGAAGAAAAAACTGCTTGGAAGTGATGGTGTCGTCGAGGAGACTAAACCCAGTTCAGTAAAAATCATAACTTTACAGAAATTCAATTCAAAAACATGATCTTTATATCTTGCTTTTGATGGGTTTCAGGTAGTACAGAGAAAAGTTATGTTAGATCATCATCTAAGGTTGATGATCAAGATAATGTTGGTAAGAAGAAAGAGTTGAAAGTATCAAGCATTGATTTCGTTGGGCTTGGCTTTGCTGATAAGAAGAGTACAAGGGGGCTTCCTCCGGGACTGGTTCCTGTTGTGGACTATTTTCCTGGAGGAGACTTACCTGAAGTGGAGTTTATAGTTGGTGATAAAACAAGATTTGCGGAGAAAGGAAAGGAGGTCGAGCAAGAAGGAGATGAGAACTCTGATGTGTATAAGCCTAAAGTTTCAACATGGGGAGTTTTTCCAAGACCTAGCAACATTTCTAAAACGGTATGTGATTAGTCCATCTAAAGACTTGTGTTATGCAAAACTCCAAGGGAAAGGAAGTTGTTTGTCCAGTGTTGTTAACATAGAGTTGGTCTATAGAGCCATTTACTACAGATAGTTAGAGGTAGCTGTACCAAAAAGTTATCATGGATTTTCCATTTTGATCTTGTGTCATTAGTCTACTGTCAAATATGATGCAACCAAAATGACTTGTTGGCGTAGTTTCTTATAGCAGTAAGTACATTATGAATTGGAGCTATCGTTTAAACTTTGCTTAGTATTCTGAAGTGTGTAGATAGTGATAGTTCTCTTAATTTCTTGGTGCTGGACTTTAAAATTCTAGATTTGTATACCTCATTTTAAGCTAGATGATGAGTTAATGAATCTCTATCTCCTAGAACACTATATTCTACCGAAAGCATTTGCACTAGATTTCTGACAACTTGAACCTCTGAAATTGATCCATTCATGCTCATGAGCATGAGAGGCCAATTTTGGCTGTGTGAATTTGTATCTTCTGTTGAAAAATTTGGCAAATCTTAACTTTGATTGGTATTGGATTTCCTGTTGGCATTTGTGGTATCAAGTCATGATGATAGAGATATATACTTTTCTGTTTTAAGTTTGGTGGTGGAAGGACTATCCAACCTGGGGATTCAATTGAAACTGCTGAAGAGAGGACTGCGAGAGAAGAACGGACAAAAAAATTGCTCATTGCCTACAAGAAATCTATTGGACTGAATATTGATCCCAAACTCAAACTTGAGTGTGAGAAGGTACTCCCGAGACATTGTTGTTCTTTCTTTTTTAAGGACAGACCCGATGCATCAGTCAATTGCTCTGAACACTGGCATTTGTTTACTCTTCAGCATGGAAATTTTGAATTTGGATGTCGTAGTTCAATTATTCTCATTTACAGAGTACTTTTGCTCTTAATGATAATGATCCAAGCTATATCTTATAAATTTTCAGTTGATGTCTTTAGAATCCTATTTTTAGACATGGAGCAAGACTATGGGTTCGGCTGAACCTGTTATATGGACTTGTGTCTGTTCAAGCAGATTCTCATATATTAATATCAGTTTTGCATGTTGCCTCATTTTCTAGAAAGTTGAAAATGTAATTTGAGTGGTGAAAGACTAGAAAAAGGTCTTTCTAAAGACATGTTCTGCTCCTATTCGTGCTTCAAGGTAGCTAGAATTGTTTTGCTCATCGTCTACTTCTTCCTTTGATCTTGACACATTCTTTAATTATAACAGGCACTAGACGAGGGGAACTCGCTTATGGATTCTGGTAAACTCAAAGAAGCTTTGCCATACTATGAAAAGGTTATGGAGAAAATAGTCTTTAAGGTAATTTCTCCAAAGCTGGGTTATTACTTCATCGTATACTCAGTGTCTACGTTTATTCATTAGTCTTCTCATCTGACTATTCGTTCTAGATGTGCCTAACTTGACTTGACTTTATCAGACTTCTTTATTTGCATGTATGTAAAGCAAAAATCCAACAATCTTTTATAACAGCTAACCACATAGAGAATAAAGCATTTTAAGAACCTGATTGTTTAGGATTATTAGTTTCATGACCTTGTTGACTGTCACTCTAGCAACATCTTAATCCATTGATCCACTTCGTTCACCTAAGAAAATGATGTTACTTTAAGTTCTTATGTTCGCCGCAATAGATGTGAGCCTAACTAGTTATGAGTTTAGTTGTGCAGAGTGAGCTTCATGGATTAGCAGCTTTGCAATGGTCTATTTGTCAGGATTCACTTCGAAAGTAAGTAGCATGCTCTATTGTGGAAGTGTTTGATTTTATAGCATGAGATTGGTAAGGTTTGAAAAACAAACTCTTTTATTTCTCTCTCAAGGCTTAAGTACCGACACTGAACCCAGAGTTGCCAAATCAGAATGACCTATGAATTTTTTTCTAGAGAACCCAATAACTCTCGTAAGCTCCAAAATGGCCCTAAGTAAACCACAAAATAGACGATATATCCTAATATTTGAAACATCATCTATTTATCCTAAATTGCCAACCAAAGATGGTTCATTTGATGATCTTTTAAAACTGTCCACAAAATTAGTTTTGTTGAATATTGGCCTTATTGGCTTTTGTTCGTTAAAAAACGTTATTTTGGAATCCTTGACAGGGAAGATAAGGCTAGAGGCATGTATGAGAAGCTTCTATCTCACCCTACTCCGAAAGTGAGCAAGAAAGCAAGGGAGTTCATGTTCAGTTTTCAGGTAACTACAAGAGCCATTCACTCTTTTTGTTTGCTTATTGTGTGCCTAAATGAATTCCAGAGCAAGAAAAGCAGAGTTGGCTTAATATACATGTTTGATCATAGCGGTTTATATCCTCTCGTTTCCCATCTTAAAATGAGAGGGTGTTTTCTTTGCACACTTGTAGGCAATGGAGATGTTGAAGGTTCGGGGATCAAGCTTCATGCAGATGAACATGGGCTATGAGGACTACTTCGAAGCTTTTGTCGAAAATGACAAAGTTAATTACAAAGCAAAGGAGGAAGGAGACACCACGGGAATAAATGAGACACTCCTCTATGTCATTCTTCTTGCGTCTCCGATTCTACTGGTCTTTATTGTTGCTGCACAGAAAAGGAATTTACACTGAAGACACACAAACTCTTTGCCAACTTCATACATGTAAATATATGAGGTATTGTCATCTGTTATTGACCTTCATGAAAATCATATTATTAGAGTTAAGAATCATGTACAAAAACAAAACAAAGTTGTTCTTATTTATTGAACCGAACATAACAGAATATAAGAATCAAATACCATTTTGAACAAAAAAAGAAAGAAAGAATCAAATAACAAATAAAACTCCTTATTCCTTTCCAACTTTGGATGGGTCTGATGTTTTCATCACTCTATATACCAAACACATAAAACAAGCCCAACTAGGAAAAGAAGAAATTGAATTTCATTTCATTTTGCAAAAGTAACCTCTTGTGTAATGCAAACCCCTGAAATAGAAGGATTGATCATCCATGGTCACATGTCACAAAGCCTGACTACTTCTTGGTTTGGCCTTGGCCTTGACCTGCAGCCGCCGTGCCACCTTTACCTCCTCCGGCAGCACTAGTAGCTCCACCGGCTGGAGGAGCAGTTCCGGCATCAACCGTATTAACTTTAAACCTTTCATCTCTTAAATCTGATGGGCCAAGATTAACACCTCTTAAAGTGACGCGTTGTGAACCAGCACTGAGACTCCTCTGCATAGACATTGACTTGACAGGAGTACGAGAATCTTGTTTCAACTGAGACATAGCATCTCCGATTTTGTTGAAGAAACCAAGAAACTCGTCTTTAGCTCCACCTGGAAACATCTTCTTCAGAAGCTGAAGTTGTCCAACGTAAAGCTCTCTCATATACTCTAACACCATCAATACTTTCACGTCCATATTAGATCCCTCCTCATCATCACCATCATCATCATAATCATATTCTTCATAAACTCTATGGTAGCTATTTCCCATGTCGCTATATTGTCTCTTCATACTCCCACTTCTTAGCCTTGTCGATTCAGAATCATCGAACAACCCGAAAAAGAGACTGTTCTTGCAGTTGTTGTCTTCTTCTTCGTCATTTGTAGTTTGGTAACTCAGAGGGTTGATGCTAAGATGTTTCTTCCCCATAGACATAACTTATTCACCAATCACCACAAGATGTTTCTATTGAGCAACGTTCTGTTTTCTTTGTTTCTTTTGTTTTGTTAAGAATGTGTTTCAAGATCAAGAAAACAAAAGGATCTTAAGAACTTAAAAAGAATGAAAGTTGGGTGGATTTGGAAGCAAGAATCTTGAGAAAGATGAGATCTTTTACTTGTTCATGACTTGTCAACACGATGTTGGCACGACTAGTTCAACGAAGACTAGATGGGTCCGAAGCATTTGACTTTGTTTTGGTTTCTAGCCAATGATGAAGTGACAATAACCATTCTTGAGTTGTTTCTTGGGAGAAGCTGCAACTTCGGAGATAAGTGTATTACGTTACACATTTGTTATAATTTCAAAGACGTGTAGAACAAGTGATATAAATCAATAAAATATATACAAACAATGATGGATGTTTACGTTTTTGATGGCTCTAGTTCGCAAGGGTAAAGTTTGAACGGATTACGCTAACTTGTTTATGTTGTTAACTATACAATTATTTAATGGGAGACTTACTAGAATAACCTTCTTAGATTTTGGTCTAACTCAAATAACCTTCTTAGATTTTAATTACTGGAGCTATTTTCGAGTCCGTTTTACCCCTTTTCCTTTGATAACAAAAAACGTAATTACGAAAATGCCATTAATGAAACGCGCCAAGTAGGCGCGAAAGTTTCCCGCCTAAAAAAAACAAGTCTACCGCTATGTGATGGTAGACTTATTTGAGTTCTGGTAGACTTATTTTTTTGTCCGTAGACTTCTTTGAGGAGCGGTAGACTTATTTTTGAGCGGTAGACTTATTGTGTCTCCTTTGGTGGTAGACTTATTTCCGAACGGTAGACTTATTTTATCTGCGGTAGACTTATTTTCCCATAGCGGTAGACTTATGTTTTGCGGTAGACTTTTTCTTCGAATGGTAGATTTATTTTCGTAGACTTATTTTCAACGGTAGATTTATTTTTCTTCGATGGTAGATTTATTTTGACTGGTAGATTTGTTTCCTTTGGTGGTAGATTATTAGTCATAGTGACGGTAGATTTATAGTGACGGTAGACTTATTTTAGTAGCGGTAGACTTATAGTGTGCGATAGACTTTTTTATCGTGGTGGTAGATTTATTTTGTGTTTAGTTGCGGTAGACTTATTGTAGTAGTGGTAGACTTATAGTTAGCGGTAGACTTATTTCGTATTTTTGGTCAACGAAACCAACCGTTGACTGGTAGACTTATTTGTTTAGGATCAATGGTGGTAGACTTATGCGTTTTTAGCGATAGAAGCGGTAGATTTGTTTTTACCCAGGTCTAGTGATGGTAGACTTTTTATCAAACTTAGTGACGGTAGACTTTTTTTCACATTAGACATTTGGTAGACTTATTTGTGATAGCGGTAGACTTATTGTACTTGGTGGTAGACTTATTTCCTGTTTCGGAATTTATAGTGGTGGTAGACTTATTTTCGAACTTAGTGACGGTAGACCTATTTGTGATAGCGGTAGACTTATTGTACTTGGTGGTAGACTTATTTTCTGTTTAGGAATTTATAGTGGTGGTAGACTTATTTTCGAACTTAGTGACGGTAGACTTATTTGTTATAACGGTAGACTTATTGTACTTGGTGGTAGACTTATTTTATGTTTAGGAATTTATGTGGCGGTAGACTTATTTTTGAGCGGTAGACTTATTGTGTCTCCTTTGGTGGTAGACTTATTTCCGAACGGTAGACTTATTTTATCTGTGGTAGACTTATTTTCCCATAGCGGTAGACTTATTTTATGCGGTAGAGTCTACCGGGTAGACTTATTTTCGAAGTTAGTGACGGTAGACTTATTTGTGATAGTGGTAGACTTATTGTACTTGGTGGTAGACTTATTTCCTGTTTAGGAATTTATGTGGTGGTAGACTTATTTTGGTTGGTGGTAGAGTTAGTTGAAGGGAACGGAAATGTCGATTTTACCCTTTCAAAATAGACAAATTTGCACGAAAAACCAGCAACAATGGTGATGAACTAGGGTTCACAGCCGCTTAGGGTAGATCTTTGCGAAGTGATTTTTTGAACTTTCCTTATTTTCTAAAGTGCTTTTCGAACGAGTGAACTTGTTGGAGTGAACTTGAACGAGGTCCAATGGAACAAATTGTTCTTGTCTGTGGTAGATGGAGTTTTTCGAAGAATGGATGGGCGTTCGAGGTTGACAACTCAAAAGGTGGTAGAGTTCTTGGGTTAGATCATGCAACCTCGTTCAACAATTTCCTTCGAATGGTGTATGAAGATTTCAGAATCGATGAACAAATTTTTGAGGTAAAATTGAGTTACCTTTTACCAAGCTTCGTTGTAGATACACCACCGATTTTCGTTGCAAATTCAAGACAGTTCAAGAGTTTTGTACAACAACATAAGAAGGAAATGATTCGTCTATGTGTGGAGATTAGTGAAAAAGAAAAAAAACAGTTTAAAAGAGAGAGAAGTGGATGCAAGAAGGGAGAACCTATAGATGAAGATGATGAAGATGATGATTGTAGATTTGACTATTGCGACGATTCAGACGGTGCAAGCTCGGACGATGATGAATACGGGAGGCGTGGTAGACTTTCAGATGATGACGACGCCGCCGCCATGGAAACTCTACCACCGAAGAAAAGGGGTCTACCATCGATTCCAGATGGCGTGAAGTTAGAAATGAGGTCGGTAGACTTAGCGGTTGGGCAACGTTATGCCACAAAAGAGGAGTTGGAGAGGAGATTGGAGATTATTTCTGTTGCACGTAAGTTTGACTTTAACGTCGGACACTCAACTCCAACGTTGTTGACGGTTAGTTGTTGGGTGGAAGGATGTACGTGGAGGGTTCGTGCTTCAACTATTGGAGACAGTCCCAGTTTCCATATCAAGACTTATAATGGAAACCACTCTTGTTCTGTGACTGATCGTTCAACCCGTGCTCGTAAAGCAACGTATCAGGTGTTAGGTCGTCTCTACAAAGATTTCATTGGTGGTGTTGGACCAACAGTCTTGCCAAGTCATGTTGCCGATGCTATAAGGAAACGTTTCAGAATAAAGGTACTTTAACCGATGGTAGACTTATTTTCGTTTGATGGTAGACTTATTGTCTGTTTGATGGTAGACTTATTGTTGTTCACTTATTGTTGTTCGATGGTAGACTTATGTTATGTTTGATGGTAGACTTATTTTCGTTTGATGGTAGACTTATTTCTGTTTGATGGTAGACTTATTTTCTCTTTGATGGTAGACTTATTTTGTTTGATGGTAGACTTATTTTGTGTTTGATGGTAGACTTATTTTGTGTTTGATGTTTGATGGTAGACTTATTTTGTGGTAGACTTATTTCGGTTTGATGGTAGACTTATTTTCTCTTTGATGGTAGACTTATTTTCTTTTCGATGGTATTTGCGTTTGATGGTAGACTTATTTTGTGTGTCATGGTAGACTTATTTGCTTGTTGATGGTAGACTTATTTTCTGTCTAATGGTAGACTTATTTTCTGTTTGATGGTAGACTTATTTCTGTTTGATGGTAGACTTATTTTCTGTATGATGGTAGACTTATTTTGTGTGTCATGGTAGACTTATTTTGTGTTTGATGGTAGACTTATTTTCTGTCTAATGGTAGACTTATTTTCTGTTTGATGGTAGACTTATTTCTGTTTGATGGTAGACTTATTTTCTGTATGATGGTAGACTTATTTTCTGTGTCATGGTAGACTTATTTTGTGTTTGATGGTAGACTTATTTTCTTGTTGATGGTAGACTTATTTTGTGTTTGATGGTAGACTTATTTTCGTTTGATGGTTACAGGTTGAGTATTGGAAAGCCCATCGAGCATTAAAGTATGCAAGGCAATTGGTTAGAGGAAGCGCTGAGAATGGGTACGAAGGACTTCCCACGTACTTATACATGATTAGGAGAGCTAATCCAGGGACACTTATAAAGCTGGAAGTCGATGGTGAAAATAGGTTCAAGTTTCTTTTCCTTGCATTTAGCGCAAGCATACATGGTTTCAAGTATATGAGGAAGGTAGTTGTGGTGGATGGGACATATTTGAAAGGTAAGTGCAAAGGTACTTTACTGATTGCCACGACACAAGATGGAAATTTTAACATATTTCCTATTGCTTTCGGTGTTGTTGATACTGAGAATGATGAGTCTTGGGAGTGGTTCTTTAGACAGTTAAGCCGAGTAATAGCAGATGATGAAGGTCTTGCGATTATCTCAGATAGGCATAGATCAATATCGAAGGCGATTGGGAAGGTATACCCGCGTGCTTCTCGTGGTATTTGCACATATCATCTGCATAAAAACATTTTGCTGAAATTCAAAGGTGGAGAATCATTCGGACTAGTGAAGAAGGCAGCGAAGGCATATACACTTCAAGAGTTTAATGAGTTATTTGGGCAGATTGAGGCGTTGTATCCTGCTCTTCATACTTATTTAGAGGGAGCCGATGTTCGTTTATGGACTCGTGTGCATTTTCCCGGTCATAGATATAACTTCCTGACAAGCAACATAGCGGAATCTATTAATAAGGTCCTATCTCCTGCGCGCGGGTATCCAATAGTGGAACTTCTGGATACTATTAGGTCGATGTTGACAAGGTGGTTTGCTACAAGAAGGAAAAAAGCAAGTTTAATGACCACAACCTTGACCACTGCGGTGGAGAAACAGCTTCAGGTAAAATATTTGTTATGGTAGATTAAATAAGCATGTTGTTGTAGATTTAATTTGCATGTGCTAAACTAGATTTAATAGGCATGTTATGGTTGATTTATAGACAACTTATTTTGTGTTTGATGGTAGACTTATTTTGTGTGTCATGGTAGACTTATTTTGTGTTTGATGGTAGACTTATTTTCTCGTTGATGGTAGACTTATTTCTGTTTGATGGTAGACTTATTTTCTGTTTGATGGTAGATTTATTTTCTGTATGATGGTAGACTTATTTTGTGTGTCATGGTAGACTTATTTTGTGTTTGATGGTAGACTTATTTTCTCGTTGATGGTAGACTTATTTCTGTTTGATGGTAGACTTATTTCTGTTTGATGGTAGACTTATTTCTGTTTGATAGTAGACTTATTTCTGTTTGATGGTAGACTTATTTTGTTTGTCATGGTAGACTTATTTTGTGTTTGATGGTAGACTTATTTTCTCGTTGATGGTAGACTTATTTCTGTTTGATGGTAGACTTATTTCTGTATGATGGTAGATTTAATAAGCATGTTGTTGTACATCTAATTTGCATGTGCTAAAGTAGATTTAATAGGCATGTTATGGTTGATTTATAGACAACTGAGGGTAGATTAATAGTTGTTTGCCTTTTTTCGGAAACAGGATAGGGTTGAGAACGCTAAGGTTTGGACTGTGCAAGAGATTAATGACAATGAAATAGAAGTAACGCTGGGGTCATCATTGCATGTGGTGAATCTGACATCAAATAGTTGTACTTGCAAAAGGTTTGACAAGGATAGAATTCCTTGTGTTCATGCCATTGCAGCAGCGGAAACAGTGAAGAAGTCACGGATCGCCCTTGCACATCCCTACTTCCATACAAAGAACTTGTTCAAGGGTTACTCAAAAAGTATTATGCCACGAGATATTGCGCTTCCAGCGCCGAAAATTGTGGTAACAAAAGTCTGCAAACCTCTGGTTGTGCGGGAACCACCAGGTAGGCCAAGACTTTCTCGGATTAAAAGTGCTTTAGAAATAGCCATGGCTCGGAAACGAAGTAGGAAAGAACCCAAGTGCTCAAACTGTCTTCATCATGGCCACAATCGTGCGACTTGCAAAGCTTAATCATGAATGTTATGTTATGTAATTTGATTAACATAATGGTTGCGAAAGACATAGGAAACAGAATATAAGTCTACCATCAAAGGAAAATAAGTCTACCATAAACAAAAATAAGTCTACCATTAAAGAGAAAATAAGTCTACCATCAAACAGAAATAAGTCTACTATCAAAGAGAAAATAAGTCTACCATCAAACAGAAATAAGTCTACCATCAAACAGAATATAAGTCTACCATAGAAGGCAAATAAGTCTACCATCGAAGAGAAAATAAGTCTACCATCAAACAGAAATAAATCTACCATCAAAAGCAAATAAGTCTACCATCAAAGGCAAATAAGTCTACCATCAAAGAGAATTAAATCTACCATCAAAGGTAAATAAGTCTACCATCAAAAGCAAATAAGTCTACCATCTAAGGCAAATAAGTCTACCATCAAACAGAATATAAGTCTACCATCAAAGGAAAATAAGTCTACCATGAAACAGAAAATGGTCTGATTGTAGGTTTATGAAATTAAGTCTGAAAATGTTGTCAATACATTTTCGCTACAGAAGTCTACCAAACTTTCGAAGGACCACTAAATCTACTCCAATGGTGATACTAAACATGGTCCTTCGAAAGTATGCAAAATATCCAATAAGTGTACTACCAAATGAAAATAAATCTACCACTGCATACACAAATCCGACTATCCTGAATCTGTCTGTAACGGAACTCTGTCGTCTGGATTAGTGCGTGGGTTTGGGTCGGACACCTGTATGGCCAAGTCTACAAGTGGTGCCTCCTCCAGGATATCAGCCGCAAGTTTTAGACGAATAGCAGGCACAGTTGCATCGCAAATCCCATCCATTGTATGTCCTAGAGCTAGACACTCTAAGAATTTCACAGTGTAGACACCACAGTCACCTGATTGGATGTTTTGGGGTATGTTTGATTTTTTCCTGTAGAAGTGAAACGCAGCCTCACTCATCCCCTTCTTTTTTTCTGCTGGTGCAGCAGCTTTAAGCAACTTAGGAATCATCCTCGTGTATGGTCTGCATGACTCGGCCACAACGTTGTCCTGGTAACCCGAGAGGATGCTATCGTACACTTTGACATTCCTGTTAACTAGGTCTACTACAACACCCACCCAATGCACGTCGCTGATATTATGAGCTATGTATAATGTATCAACATCCGTTATCCATTTATGGTGGGTTGGAGAAAACGTGGGTAATAGGCCATTGTACATGCTGAAATACCCCTCGCCGAATAAAAAGGTCTTCTCTTTACCTTTGAAGTTCCATTTGTACTCCTGACACCAAAGATTCCCAAATATCGGATCCAGAAAGGCTATCCTTTCACTGGTAAAAGGGGTAGGACGTTGCATAGCCCTTTTTCGCAACATGTCCATTGCAGCCCCCATTTGCTGCAAAATAATTTAACCAAAAGTAAATAAACCTGGCACAAAAATTATAGATAAGTCTACCATCGAACAACAATAAGTCTACCATAAAAGGAAAATAAGTCTACCATCAAAGGCAAATAAGTCTACCATCTAAGTCAAATAAGTCTACCATCAAACAGAATATAAGTCTACCATCAAAGGAAAATAAGTCTACCATCAAACGAAAATAAGTCTACCATGAAAGGAAAATAAGTCAATAGTAGATTTAATTACCTCACTATTTATCCATCCATATCGACTGTGTGGCCAGTTTTCTTTAGGTGTCATAATTCCCAAATAGAACTCCACTAGTGGCAGAGTGTTTTCTAATGGGTTGTCTCTGATAGAACCATATGTCAAATGCTTAGAAGGATGAAATTTTTGGTGCATTGAATAAGACGTTCCTATTAAAAGGACAAATGACTTACATATCTTGATTCACGTAGTCCGTCAACTTTTCCAGCCTATGCTCGTCCACCGGCTCAAAAGGATCGTAGACAGCGGAAGAAGGAACTGTACCAGCCATGATTCGTACGGTCCCGGAGTGTCCTATAAATGGGGACTTCTGAGACGGAGCAAGATTTTTATTGCGAGCTACGGGGGGAACCTCCAAATCATCTTTGTTTGACAACTTTGTAATAGCATCGTAAGCAGTGGTCAGTGCATCATTGACTTGCTTCGCCCTTATATCATGTTCATCATCAGATGAAGATGAGTACGCGTAACGCATCCTTCTGCGCCTACTAGGAGGTGTAACAAAATCAGAATCAGATCTTTCCTTCTCTTTCCCAGCATCAGCAATAGCATCTTTTGTCTACAAGTTAAGGATTGAGTCAAATAAGTCCCGATAAGTCTACCACTAAGTACAAATAAGTCTACCATCAAAAGAAAATAAGTCTACCATCAAACAAAAATAAGTCTACCACTAAGTACAAATAAGTCTACCATCAAAAGAAAATAAGTCTACCATCAAACGAAAATAAGTCTACCATAAAACAGAAAATAAGTCTACCACTAAGTACAAATAAGTCTACCGTCAAACAAAAATAAGTCTACCATCAAACGAATATAAGTCTACCATCAAAGGAAAATAAGTCTACCATCAAACGAAAATAAATCTACCATCAAAGGAAAATAAGTCTACCATAAAACAGAAAATAAGTCTACCACTAAGTACAAATAAGTCTACCGTCAAACAAAAATAAGTCTACCATCAAACGAATATAAGTCTACCATCAAAGGAAAATAAGTCTACCATCAAACGAAAATAAATCTACCATCAAAGGAAAATAAATCTACCATCAAAGGAAAAAAAGTCAACCATAAAACTGAAAATAAGTCTACCACTAAGTACAAATAAGTCTACCATCAAAGAGACAATAAGTCTACCATCAAACAGAAATAAGTCTACCATATACGTACCAGATCGTGGATTTCGACACAGTCAGCTCCTGTCTTCCTTATAACCGGTGTAGATTCCGTCTCCTTCCACGTTAATCTTTTACTCTACAACTCCAAACAATGTATAAGGAATGAGAAAATAAGTCTACCATCAAAGAAAAATAAATCTACCATCAAACAGAAAATAAGTCTACCATCTAACGAGAATAACTCTACCATCAAAGGAAAATAAGTCTACCATCAAACGAAAATAAGTCTCCCAGCAAACGAAAATAAGTCTACCATCAAACACAAAATAAGTGTACCAACAAACACAAAAAAAGTCTACCATCAAAGACAAAATAAGTCTGCCATCAAACACAAAACAAGTCATCTATATACGTACCAGATTGTGGATTTCGACACACTCAGCTCCTTTCCTCCTTTTATCCGCTGTAGATTCCGTCTCCTTCTCTTTAAGAGTTTTTCTTTTTCTCTACAGCTCCGAACAATGTATAAGTAATGAATCGAATGGCAGTAAGAAAATTTGTTGAAAATCAAACTACAATGGAGAATAACTTCCCACCTTCTTTTTAGCTTCAACCTTCTCCAAGGCTATTAAAGCTTTGCTTTTCTGTTTGCTTTTCTGCACAGGTGCCACAGATTTGCTTTTCCCTTTCCGCTGGTCAGTTCGTGTAGCCTTTTCATCCGGCTTTCTAACTACACGGCTAACTGCCAAATTTGTTTTTGTTGTTGGGTGTTGTTCCATCCAAGACTGTTAAGAAAAGTAGAGGGAAAATGTTCAAACAGCTGTATAAGTTCATATAAGTCTACCATAACACACTAATAAATCTACCACGCCTTAACATAGAAGTTCAGGAAAACATGTAAATAAGTCTAAAACATGGTTCCCATATATCTACCATCAGCTTAGAAAAGAGTCTTGCGTACCAGATCATCATCCTCCTCAGATGCATCTCCGCCATCTCCCGTGGTTGACTGTTCATCTCCCACAGCTTTCAAGACATCCCCTTTTCCCTCTAGAGCTGTAATCCTACTATCAAAGTTGGCAATTGTGCTCGCCATTCCCTGTAGGAGCTTAAGCACTTCACCAATAACTCCACCTTCGGTCTCCTTCTCCTTCTTTTTCTCTTTCTTTTGAGCCGGAGACTCATCCTCACTTTCATCAACAACAACAATAGCCTTCATCTTCTTGCTCTTCGTTATCTTCTTTTTCTTTTCAACAGGAGAGTCATCCTCATCCTCATCATCATCCTCACTTTCCTCAACCACCTTAGCCTTCTTCTTATTTTTCTTAGAACCCGGAGAGTCATCCTTAGTCTTAGTCTTCTTTTTCTTAGAAACCGGAGCATCTAACTCCCAAAAATCTTCATCCATGCATCCACCAAGAATGTCGCGGATCATGTTATTAAGTTTGAAATCTTCTTTATCAATCCATGTAGGGTAAATGAATTCCAGAGGCTTCACCACTAAGTGTCTGATACGAACCTATAAAGAACATTATTGCAAAAAAAAAGAATGAGATTATTAATAAAAGTCTACCATTAAATGAAAATAAGTCTACCATCAAAGTGCTAAAAAGTCTACCATCAAAGACCTAAAAATTCTACCATCAAACAGACAAATAAGTCTACCATCAAAGTGCTAAAAAGTCTACCATCAAAGACCTAAAAAGTCTACCATCAAAGTGCTGAAAAGTCTACCATCACAGACCTAAAAAGTCTACCATCAAACAGACAAATAAGTCTACCATCAAAGTGCTAAAAAGTCTACCATCAAATGAAAATAAGTACCATCAAAGTGCTAAAAAGTCTACCATCAAAGTGCTAAAAAGTCTACCATCAAACAGACAAATAAGTCTACCATCAAAGTGCTAAAAAGTCTACCATCAAATGAAAATAAGTACCATCAAAGACCTAAAAAGTCTACCATCAAACAAACTAAGTCTACCATCAAGTGAAAATAACTCTACCATCAAACAGACAGTAAGTCTACCATCAAACAAAAATAAGTCTACCATCAAATGAATATTACCTTGTTGTTGTTGGAGGATTTCTTATCCTCCTCCATCACCTGTTCCAGGTTGTACCTTCCTCGGCCTCCACCCCAACGTAGCATAGGAACACCTCCTTCTCTTCTCTTCCCAAATCTTTCCCCTAAAATGGGAACTGCCTCGTAAATCCAAACAAGCAACGCATGAACACACCCATGGAGTGTGATCTTTTTCATGTCCGTCACTTGCATGGACGAAATCAGACATTGAAAGGACACTCGTCCCCATGGATACCTCTCGAAAGCCTCGGGATCCATCACCCTTTTTGCAGCTTTCAAAGGGATTCTACTATCACGAGCGTAACCATACACTCCAACATGCAAAATAAACAACAGCGTTATCATTCTCTTCTTCTCCTCACTCCACGTCCTGATTTTTTCAAACAGGACCAACAACTCAGACCACTTTGGTCCCTCCCCAACTGGGACACCAATTTCTTCCCAAAACTTTGTGTGGTCAATGTCCCAACCATCATTTGCATCAACCTCACCACAGTTCATCTGGGTTACCTCTTCAAACTCATTCAACGAAAATCTAACTGGCCGACCACCAAACAAGGACCACATCTCATAGAACCTTTCAGTTTTCAATTGGTTAGCCAGGAAATGAGTCACCGTCGCACCTGAGAAATTGAATTTCCGTGTAGCAAGCTTCAGAATTATTCCAACTGAGGAATTATTCATTATATCATTGTACACGTCTTCACCAACCGCTTCCCCCATTTTCTCAAAGTCGTTCAACATGCAATTGTGATGCATGCTTCTTTGGCCCGATGGTGCCAATCCAGCCGGAAACCTTCTCGGTGGATATATCTTTCGCACAATCGAGGAAGTCATATCTGCACAAATCAGTAATTATAAGTCTCCATCACAACAAAATAAATCTACCATCAAATGAAAAGTAAATTAATTATTCAACATAAAATAAAATAAATCTACCATTACATAAAATAAATCTACCATTACATAAAATAAATCTACCATGTCATAAAATAAGTCTACCATCAAATGGAAATTAGTCTACCATCAAACGAAAATAAGTCTACCATCAAACAAAAATAAGTCTACCATCAAATGAAAATAAGTCTACCAGCAAACAGAAAATAAATCTACCATCGAACAACAATAAGTCTACCATCAAACAGAAAATAAGTCTACCATCAAACAAACATAAGTCTACCATCAAACGAAAAGAAGTCTACCATCAAACAAAAATAAGTCTACCATCAAACAAACATAAGTCTACCATCAAATGAAAATAAGTCTACCATCAAACAGAAAATAAGTCTACCATCAAACAGAAAATAAGTCCCATTAAACAAAACATAAGTCTACCATCACATAAAATATAAGTCTACCATCACATACAATAAATCTACCGCTACTTAAAATAAATCTACCACCAATCTACTTAAAATAAATCTACGATACCAATCTTTTCTCTTACTTTATCTGCGAATATCGACGCCGGAATCTGGGTTTTCACAACCGAAACTGAAAAAAATATACAGATTTCAGATTAGGGTTTTCGTCATTCATACAAGACTTCCACAAACCAAACCAAAAACGGTTAAATAAACTGAATACCTCTTTTCAATGCACGAAATCGATAACCCACCGCTTGACGGAACTTTGCTTCGCCGGAATTTCGAAAACCTAAAACCGACGGACGCAAAATTTACTTCAATTTCCGTAAAAACTCCTTACCGAATACTCCTCATGGATAGAGAAGGCGAAAACTCATTAAAAAAATCGAAACTTACCGTCAAATCAACGTCGCTTGAACAATCGCCAAAATCGTCGCCGGTTACGCAGAAGTTGAAGAAGAAGAACGTTTTTTGGGTTTACGTTTTTTTTTCTTTTTTTTTAATATGTTCAGTTTTTTTTTTTTTTAACGGTTTTGCCATTTTTTAAAGGTCTTTGTAACCTTTTTTAGGAAAAAAAATTAGAGCTCAAACAAATAAAGGTCTTTTGAGTAAACCATATATCTAAAAAGGTCTTTTGAGTAATTATCTCTTATTTAATTTCGTTCTAAAAGAAATCAAAACAAGTAAGATCTTGAAAACGCAAGATTTGTAATTTTGTACTATGGTAAATGCATTATAAGTACCCGGATAATAATTCCAAAGTTAAAAGGGAAATAGGAAAATCGAAAGTTAGGAAAGAGAAAAAAAGTGAGAAAGACATACTCCCGGAACTAGGGCTGGGCATTCGGATATCCGATCGGATTCGGGTCGGGTATTTCGGTTTTTCGGATACTTCGGTAATGGGGTTTAGTACCCTATCGGGTATTTTATAAATTCGGGTTGGGTTCGGATAAAATAACTTCGGGTTCGGTTCGGGTTCGGTTATATCCGATGTGCAATCTATTTAATAATATACTTCAAATATGAATTTGAATAGAACTTAAATTGATCAAAAACTTCGAAACAAAAATTCAAATGAACATAGATTTCGAAAAAGAAATTCGGTTTTATTACTGTTTACATGAATTATCCAAAAATACCCGAGAAAACATCAAAAACAAAATTTTAAAAATTCAAATAGTGTTGATAATTTAGTTATTTTTATCCGAATATAATCCATACTATTAAAATGAACCAAAAGTTATAGAAATTATCTAAAATACATGAACATATCTAACCTTACATCCAATTATCTTTGGTTTAATTTATATTTGTGTTAGTTCGGATACCCGTTCGGTTATCGGTTCGGTCCGGGTTCGGATTCGGGTTTTCGGGTTTAGAAACAAAGAACCCGATCGGGTATTTTATAAATTCGGGTCGGGTTCGGATCGGGTAATTTGAGTCGGGTTCGGTTCGGTAATTCGGTTACGGGTAATTTGCCCACCCCTACCCGGAACTCAAAGTCGATCACGAAACTCTAGAAAAAAACAAAGGAAGATTTATCAACCAAACACAAAGAAAGCAGACAGCTTCATAAGGAATCGTCTCTAAGCGTTGAATTATAGCATGCATGAGAAAAATTTCCAACATTGATTAAAATCAACCTCAATTTTGGATTGTTCCCATTTCAAACAGGTCTAATCAAGGTGAGGTCTCAACTTATCAATGTGGTATTGAACAATGTCAGGTGGAGAAGCGAAATAAACCAAAAAGTCTGCATCTTTGGATTATTCTGACTACTACATCCATCTCTATCAAGATCGTGTTTGATAAGTAAAAAAAAAAAGAAGTATTTTTGCCTTGGGCTTCAAAAATATATCAAATTTAGGGACTCCTAAATTTCTAAAATTTAACTTCGAGTTTTGAATCTAAGACTTAATCATGATCAATTAAATCAAAGTATAAGTTATTGTATTTTTGTTTACTTAAAATAATATTTTATTTTACTTATATTTTTTTTTGGAAAACAAATTATTCCAATTTTTTCAAAGGAATTTTTTTGGGTTAAAATCAAAGTAAATACATCATTTATATGCGTTCTTCTGTATATATATTTTGTCATAGGCTAATTAGAGTCTGAAACTGCCCATTCAAAATTGAAATGTTGGTAACCATATATACATTAATTTAAAATGCCCATCATCAATCTTTTATCACTATCCATTAAGTTGTTGATAACTAAATCAAATATTCCAAACTCAATCTTTTTTTGTAAGGACAGACTCGATGCATAAGTCAATTGCTCTGAACACTTGCATTTGTTTACTCTTCAGCATGGAAGTTTTGAATTTGGATCGTAGTTCAATAATTATCATTTACAAAGTACTTTTGCTCTTAATTAATGAGAATGATCCAAGCTATATCTTATAAATTTTCAGTTGATGTCTTTAGAATCATATTTTTAGACATGGAGCAAGGATATGGGTTCGGCTGAAACTGTGATATGGACTTGTGTCTGTTCAAGCAGATTCTCATATATTAATATCAGTTTTGCATGTTGCCTCATTTTCTAGAAAGTTGAAAATGTAATTTGAGTGGTGAAAGACTAGAAAAAGGTCTTTCTAAAGACATGTTCTGCTCCTATTCGTGCTTCAAGGTAGCTAGAATTGTTTTGCTCATCGTCTACTTCTTCCCTTGATCTTGACACATTCTTTAATTATAACAGGCACTAGACGAGGGGAACTCGCTTATGGATTCTGGTAAACTCAAAGAAGCTTTGCCGTACTATGAAAAGGTTATAGAGAAAATAGTCTTTAAGGTAATTTCTCCAAAGCTGGGTTATTACTTCATCTTATACTCATGTCTACGTTTATCCATTAGTCTTCTCATCTGACTATTCGTTCTAGTTGTTAAACGGTAAGTCAAAATGCAACCTGTTATGCCACATGGTGCAGAACTATCACCTGTTTTAAGCTATGGAAGACACATTCAAGCAACTAATTGTTAAACGTTAAATCAAAATTTCACAACTAAAACAATTATATTTTTGTAATTACTATTGTTAACAGACTATTAAAAACAAAAAGATTAATTTCCATCAAATTCATTAAAGATTTGTTTCGAATTCATTCTTCTTAAACAAATCTATATGTCATGATATTAACTTATCAATTGTTATTAATTTTGACTTACTATGGATCAAAGCTACAATTAAAAGAAATAGTTATATAGATCAAAACATTTTTAATCTCAATTCGTCTTTAATAATAGGGTGAATTAGCTAAATAATAGGTTTTAGAGAAAAAATTAGCTATATAACATCACGTGATTTATATTTAGGTGTGTAACTGTGAGAAGCAATTGTATGACGATTTTACCCCTATTTAATTGGGTTAATTTTATGCAGAAAATATAGAAATCTGAATCTTTAAGAATCAATCACCGTATTAAATGTGATAATTACCATTAAATGTGATAATTATTGACAACTAAAAACAAAATCTTTAAAAATATTATATTCTTTATCTCTTGAAAATTGACCTCTTTTATCTATGAAATAGTAGATCTATAACTAGCCTTCAAACAAAATAAATTTGGAGTAGAAAAACAAGCGTCGAAAAAACATATTTATAACAACTAACTATTTTAATAAATAGTTAACTATAACAGATAACTATGTTAATATGTAGTTAGCTATTGTTGAAACAACATAGTTAACTATCGCACACTATTTAGTTAAATATTTTTTAGAATATGGTTATCAATTTAAAAGTATAGTTAACTTTTTCATATCATAGTTGTCTATTATACTGTTTTGATAATATAGTTGACTACATGAATATGTTGTTGTAATAGTTACTTATTTAAACAAACATAGTTACCTATTTTCAAAACGTAGTTACCTATATTCTCATTTATATAATTAACTATATGAATATGTTATTATAATAGTTATTTATAAAAATAAATATAGTTGACTACGTTCAGTTTGCATAATGGAAAAGATAACATACATAAATAGTTAACTATTATCAAAAAAGATAGTTCTCAATTATAGTGAAAAAAATAATATGTATAGTTAACTATATGTCAGAAAGATATTTAGTCTAACAGAGAAGAAGAAACACTTTTAATTCACGATTTGAGATTATGATCCATGACAACGAGTTAAGACAAATAATTGAGGAGAAGAAAACTAACAAGTAAATTGCAAAATTGAATCTATAAAAAAATAGGAGAAGAAGAAGAGAAAAAATGATGATGGTGGTGATGATGATGATAATGAGGGGTGAAGGAAAAAAAAAAAAAAAGACGATGATGAGAGGAGGATAAGGAAAAAATGGAAAAGAGAAGAAGATGTTGATGGCGTAAAATTAGGTTAGATTTTACTTTTTTTTAATTTTTTTTAATAAAAATCTGTAAAATAAAAAAAGAGTAAAATAGTAATTGTATGTGAACTAAATGTTATTTACTTAATTTGTTTCACAATAAGTTGGGCCTTTCACAGAGTTTAGTTTGTCAGTTATTAAGATTAACAAAATATACTCCAAAGAATACATAGCTATGATCCTGCTTGACCAAAGCCAAGATGTGCCTCTATCATCTCGAATAATCCAACCTGCGTTGCTTAATATTTTTTTATTAACAAATGAACAATCATAGTTGCATTTGATCCACTTTTTTGGTGTTCTTCTTGGCCATCTTGAGCTTTTTAGCTCGTTTCTCGAAGAAGTTCCCATATTTACTTCATTTGAAATTCTTGTAGTATGTTCTATATACAAAATCTTGGACTATTACTCTTCTTCTCTTAGTTTCTTCTTTTTCTAGAAAGCAATATTCGTGAAAAAATTTATCATGTTATTATTCTTGCCACACCTTTGTGGACTAAACAACACTTTTTCAAATCAAATACAATAACCTACTTGTCGGTTCACAATAACGAAATATTTTTGGGTGAGGAATTTGATTATAGACTATATTATTATACATATCAAAACTTTTTTCTTCTATATTATACAAATCAAACTTAAAACCATATTTTGTGTCTTCTTCTTCTTTAATGTGGGGTTACAAAGGAGCCAAAAAAATTTGTGAAGAAAGACAAGAACATTATGCGCATTATCTCGTGTTACACGGATACAGCAATAATCAAATCAGCCTTAAAATATGCCCCAATAATTATGAAAAAATGGACCCATCAAAAACTATTCTTTGTGAGTGCTTGTCAACAAAATCACAAAGTATTCAAATCTTTCATTTGTCTCAAATATGAACCACTTCACGTAAAGATAAAGTTTACAAAAGGCACTAAGACAAAACCGCACACGTATCTTTACCCTACCATTGAATCTCTCACCATTTACATTTTCTTATGCTCTAAACAAACATTAGCTTCGTCTTCAGGCAAAGGAAGAAGAACCTTTGCAAAGATGGTTCAACCTGAAACTCGATTCGGGCAAGAACATCTCAAGATCCTTGGACCAGAGATGATGATGATGAAGAGAACAAAACCAAGGAAGAAGCTTAAAGACAATACAGTTTCTCAATCAGGTAAGTCACAACAAACACCACAAAAACATGATCTTGTTGTTAAAGTAGTTGGTGGTTCTGGTTCACCTAATTACATGAAAGGCACTACTAGCTCTGAGGCAAGAAAAGAGAAAAAGAAAAGACTTAATCTTTCTAGGAATCAGAAGAACCAAACTAACAAGCCGAGTTTGAGGATCGTTAGGGGTTTTACTAAGGCTCCTAGTTTCAAGAGATGTTCACAAAGAGCTACTTGTTCTTCAACTCTAAAAGATTCAAAGTTTCCAGAGTATTTGATGCTTAACCATGGAGAGACACATGATGAAGTTAATGGAACCTCTGTTTTGAAAGTATGTCCTTACAAGTATTGTTCACTCAATGGCCATCTTCAATGTCCTCCTTTGAAAAGCTTTATATCGTCAAGGAGACAGAGTTTGAAGTCTCAGAAGTGTGTGAAAATGGAAGCTTCTAAGGAAGAATTTGTGGAGATGGATCTAGAGGACAAGAAAGAGTGTGAGCATGGAAATGGAGAGACTTTTGAGGTTGATATTGAGATGCAAATCTTGGAAGTTTTCTCTGATGGAGCGCCTTGTTGTGAAACCGATTCTGATGGTTACTCGGAGAATGCAGAGATGGTGATGTTTTCAGAAGGTGAGTTAAAAGAATCTGATGTGGAGGAGACTCTAGTTTATGAATCTGTGAAAGAGAAGATACAAGAGACTACTTGTGAGGTTGATGTTGTTACTCAAGTCTCGGAAACTGTCTCTGAAAGAGCACCTTGTTCTGAAACTGATTCTGATTATTACTCTGATAGTGTAGAGATGGTGATGTTTTCAGAAGGTGAGTTAGAAGACTCTGATTTGGAAGAGACTCTAGTAGATGATTATGTGGAAGAAGTCCAAGAGAAAGCAAACAAAGATGGAGAAGTTGAGTCAGGTTGCTTTAGTTCTGAAGTTATTGGTATGATAAAGAACTCGGAAGCAGATGATGCTAGTGAAGATGGTGCAGGTGAAGAGACAATAAAGGATAAAGCTGAGGATTGCAAGGAGGAGTCTCAAGACCGGATGATGGAGGAAACCGAAAAGGTTCCATATAACCGTAAACAAAAACCATGCAACCAAGAAGGGCCAGAAGCATCTATTTCATGGACTATCAACAAATGCAAAAAACCTGTTGCAGAGACTGAGGATTTGAGAGATTTCAACCCAAGAGAACCTAATTACCTTCCGATTGTTGTTGATGCGGAGAGCGAAAAGGTAGACCTCAAGCATCAGGACATGGATGAGAGGAAAAACTCAGAGGATTGGATGTTTGATTACGCTCTGCAGCGTGCCGTTACAAAACTTTCCTCAGCAAGGAAGAGGAAAGTGGCATTGCTCGTCGAGGCATTTGAAACCGTGCAACCTATTACACCACATGGTGCAGAACTATCACCTGTTTTAAGTTATGGAAGACACCTTCAAGCCTGCAATTAACAGAGGTAATCATCGAAAAACTCTTAACTCGGATACTAAAACAAATCTGTTGCATGTTCTGCTTATGAACATCTTTATGTTGCAGGTCAAGGGATGATCAGAGAAGTGCAACTAAAGGAAGGTGAATGGCTTTTATTTATTTACTTACAAGTTAAGAACCTAAGAGTAAAGGAAGAAACTTTGATGGTTCATTACCTTAGCTCTTTGTGTGTTAGTTAAGATTGGTGTAGTTCTCCTTAATCTACAAGGAGGACTGTGTGTGTGTGCTTGCTTGAGGACTAATTTATGAGACAATGATATGTGATTGCCTATTTCTATATGACTATTTGAAATTGTGAATCAGTCGAATGCTTTTGTTGTCATTGTATTAACCTTTAAGCAATGATTTCTATTCTTCGACTACCATAACACTATAGAAAACCAAAGAAGTAAAGAAACATCATCCATGAGCATGTGAGGATTAGCAAGAACACAAGAGTGAGAGTTTTAAACGAGAGAAACCTAGGGAGTTAAAAGATTAACCCATATACACACGAGGATGTCCAGAAGAAAGCACACTAAAAGTTCAATCCTAAACACAAACACCAAAAGCTATCATAACTAGCAACAAACGCATATAGTAAACCGAGACTTCGGACTTAAGAGACCAAAACTCATTCCTTGGTGACTTTGTTGACGAGAGACTTGTGGATGTGAGGGATCACACCACCTCCAGCAATTGTTCCTTTGATGAGAGTGTCAAGCTCCTCGTCTCCTCTGATCGCAAGCTGCAAATGCCTCGGAGTGATTCTCTTCACTTTCAGATCTTTGCTTGCATTTCCAGCTAACTCGAGAACTTCTGCAGTCAAGTATTCCAGGATCGATGCTGTGTAGACAGCAGCAGTTGCACCAACTCTTCCATGTGCTGAAACTCTGTTCTTGAGTTGACGATGAATACGACCCACTGGGAACTGAAATAAGACACATTTAAAAATAGTATAAGCGTATATCTTAAGGCACAAAGGAAGGCTTCACATTTATCACTGGTTATCAGAGAGATGTCTTCTTGTAAATAAACGTTCAAATTGAATATGTCTAATAGGGGAAACACTACATGCATGATAAACATATGCACTACACAACAGAAGTTCTCTTAAACTAACCACAAAGTTATCTTATTTTCCTGGCTTCAATCATTCAGCTACCTCTTATAGTTATTGCAACGTCTAAGTGATTATCATAGTAAATAACAACAGCAATAAAACCGTATAGGAAACATGGATTTCTATGGTTGCGGTAATCTCTACAATTTGAATGACAACCAAATTCTCAGAAGGAAACTAATGACCATAACTGAACAATGATTGGATTAGATTTTCAAAAGAACAACAACAACAAACCAGAACAAAGAGAACAAAAGTAGATGCTCCCATCTCATTCTAAAGGGAAAAATGGTACAGTAGAGAGTTCTATATAGGAAGAGAGAAAACTATGAAGTTAGTATCAATTGGTAGTACACTAACTGGATTCATTAGCAGTGTCAACATGATGGCAAAACAACAAAGTGATGTCTCAGTATATGAATTTCTCTGAAAGTATAACTGTAAACCAAGCACTGCAGCAGCCAGCAAACATATCTCTACTCTAGTTCTTGAATAAAAAGAAAAACGGTGAGTTACAACAGCACTACATTGTTTAAGGTTGCTCTAGGTAGTTAGCACATATTTTCTTCATAAACAAGTACAATAAGCGCGTGTTAACTGTACAGAGAAAGCAAGCTAGTTCTATATCTTACTCATAGAATGAGAAAAACCAAATATAATGCTCCTTTGACATTTACATTACCAAAATCCAGTATAATGCACACATTTTTTTACTTTTATTATAGAATTCAGATCAAACAATTACATGAAAAACACACAGACGCAGCAATTTTCCAGTAATGCATTTACCATATACCAAAACTACAGATCTTGTAGAACCAAAAGCAACATTCTCTTCTAAACACAAAGAGGCAGCAATTTTCCAGTACTCATGCATTTACCATAGAACAAATCTACAGATCTTGACTTGTTCCGATGTTTTTGTAGAACAAAATCAACATTCTCTTCTAATCCTCAAATTAACAATCAAAAAGCCCTAAAAAGCACTTGAGATTTCAACAATCTACGAAGAACTAGGGTTTAGAGGGAGATACCTGAATACCGGCACGAGCAGAGCGAGAAATTGATTTCTTCTTGTCTTTGTTAGCAGCAGCCGTCGTCTTTGTAGCTATAAGCCCCTTTCCACCTTTACCTGCCATATCTTCAAGACCTAACAACAAAACAAGACGACGATAATTTCAGAATCCTTCCAGATCTGTTTTCGAATCGAGTAAATCAGAGAAGCGGAAACAAGAACCCAAACCTAACGAAATTCTCCGGCGAAGAAATCGATGAAGAGAAGCAAAAATCGAAACGAGAGAGAGAAGTGGGAAAAAAAACCCTAGCGCAGAGAGAGAGATAAAGAGGGTGCTCTGATTACGAGAGCGGGAAGAATAAAGTGGAAAGAGAGGGAGACGAAAAATTATGGAATTGGGTGGATCGGAAATTGTGCGGGAGCTTTTTAAAATTTTGAGTTTTTAGTGGGGCGGTTTTTGAAATAACTTTGTTTAGAGATCTCGTGAATGGATTTAATTTAACTCGTAACAACCCTTTTCTTCATAATATGTACTAATCGATTCAATAAAATATTGGCATAATTCTTATTTATTGAACTTATTTTGTTACATGTTTTTCTCGTTCCATTTCTATAGTGGAAACATTTGGGATAACGTTCTTCAATTTATGAATTACTCATTACCATCTTTTTCAAAAAAATTCGTTGTATTACACTATATAAAAATCTCTAGCATAAGTCATTAAGACGGTTTCAATCAATAATTTTTTGTTTTTTTACAACTTTTGCATCAATAAATACGGTAATGTATGTTTTTTCTAACCAGATTTAGAAGTAAATAGTTTTTAATTTCTTTTTATAAATGACTTAGCCAATTGAAATACTGTAGATGCAAATTGTAAAAACGTAGGTCAAAAATCGCTAACAAAATATTGCATTTTCATTATAAAATTCGTACTAAGGAACAATAAACTTACTTATCTTCTTGTGCTTTGACATTTGTTTTTGTATGCTTGCATATTGTTTTGATAAGATGAGAAGATTGTACGCGGCCACGCCTAAGACCAAAATGAAGAAGCAAATTAAATTAAATTGTACAGATTTTCAACATTTCAAAATCAATGTGAATTTAAATAGATTTTAAAACTCTGTGTATAAAACTATATGTAGTTTTTCTTTTTTTGTAATGTTTTAAAAAAAGTTTAGAAATTATATTAAACTATTGATGAGATTGTATATCGTCAATATTTCATCATGTTGTTATTTTGTGACCATAGGTTAGACTAACATACGGTTTGATTAAGCTAACATAGTTTTTTTTAGTACTATTAAACTTATTGTTGCCGCAAAATTCAAATACTATGATTCACATCAACTTACGTTGAAGCACAAGCAAATGAATCACAATTTTCCTATATTAAAATAATAAGACATCTATAAAAACATTAGATCAATCTGAATTCACACTGTAAAGTCGAATAAAGATTGATGGATAATCTCAAACGAACAAAAATAATCAATAATGTCGAGAGATAAATATAATATTTTCAGGTGAAAAGAATTTGTTTGTTTGATCGCGTGGCAATATTATCAAATGTTTTTTTATCTTATCTTATCCCTTAAAAATTTAAAATTTCCAAACTTAAATAGATTTGCAACTTCTACAAGTATCGTATCAACTACGGTGTACGGATATACTAAGAATAGGCGACGAATATACGTATATACTATCCAAAATTACGTACAACAAACAAAATACGGAAGGGTATTTCCGTCATCTTATCCACTCTTTTCGTTCAACTTAACAGACTCCGCTTTAAATGGAGTCGCAAACACGTCCTCTTACAGAAATCACTTCGAGGGTATATTCGTCTTTCACACCCACTTATGAATCACCAACACCCTTGATCTCACGACACGTGTTCATACTCCTCTACAGATATAGCTATTTCTGACACCTAGGACATCCACGTGTACATCATATCCTTTTTCTTCTTTATAAAACCTCACACAAAAAGCTTATCCTCTCCCCTCTCTCTAATCTCTTCGTTGTTTCAGATCATAATCCGTTTTCAAATTCAGTTTCTTCTCTCTATTTCAATCGCCGGAGAGATTTTCCATCGGAGAAATCAAAATCAGATCTGATTCTGGTGAAGAAAACGATGAAATCGACGGCGAGATTTGCGTTAAATTGTAATAATGATCACTAAAGCGTGACGTTGTCGTTTCTTCGCGTATCTCGGATACTTTAATTCGAATCTAAACCAGATCTTCTTTCTCCGAACTTTGCTCAGTTTCAAAGTTATTCTTTGCTTTTAAGATCATAGTTTTTTTTTTGTGTCAAATATTGGAGTTAGGTTTTGGGAGGTTTCGTTTCTTCCTTCTCAGTTTTTTTTTCCGATCTGGAATTGTAGAACAAAATCGTTCTTCGAGTAATATCAAGTTTCGTTGATCTGAAATTTCTGTATACAGTGTGGTGTTTTGAATTTTTTTTGTTTTGTTTGTGTGATTTTCGATGCCGTATCGTATGAAAATCCAACCGATCGATTCCGATGTATCGGACGATTTACCATTCCCGGAGACGATGAAGCAAATGCCGAAATCGAGGCTAAAGCGGCTCTTTGAGCGACAGTTCACTATTAAGAACGTCTCTGAGAGAATCGGCGATGTTGAGGCACCGCTTTCAAGAGGTAACTCTGGAGATTTCGAGCCGAGTTCTGTTTGTTTAGCGAAGATGGTTCTAAATTTTATGGAGGATAACAATAACGGTGAGAAACAACGGTGTGGTCGAAGTCGCTGTAGTTGCTTTACTGGGAGTGGTACTGAAAGCTCTGATGATGAATGTGACTTGCCTGATGGTAGGAGATGTTCTTCCGGTGAAGCTTGTGATATCCTTAAGGTATGATTTGATCAATTTTACTCAAGTCTAGGTTCTTGTGTAGGTAAGCAGAAACCTGATACATGTAGATTCATTTGTGTAGGGTTTGGTTCTGTGTACAAGCGTTCGTGAGAGGAATTTACTAGCTGATGTGAACAAGATTGTTGAATCAAGTAAGAGTTGTAAGCGTAAAGAAGAACCATGCTTGAGAAATGTGGTGAATGGGTTAGTGAGCTTAGGTTATGATGCTGGTCTATGCAAATCTCGTTGGGAGAAATCACCTTCTTGTCCTGCTGGTATAAATCCATTACTCTCTCTTATGTGTTTTGTTCTTAGCTTCTTGTGTAGAGATTGATGTGAAGCTTAACAATGTGAAATGAAACAGGGGAATATGAGTATGTGGATGTGATATACAAAGAAGAAAGATTCTTGATCGACATTGATTTCAAATCGAAATTCGAGATTGCTCGTGCAACGAAGACATACAAGTTGATGCAACAGACACTACCTTACATCTTCGTAGGGAAAGAGGATAGGTTACTGAAGATCATCATCCTTATAACTAAAGCAGCAAAGCAGAGTTTGAAGAAGAAAGGACTTCATGTAGCTCCATGGAGGAGAACTGAGTATGTGAAAGCAAAGTGGATGTCTTTTCATGTCCGTGTCGATCATAACTCAGATGGAGAAGACAAGAAGGAACCAGTAGTAGATATGTTAACTAAATCGGTAAGTTCCATAGTCTTCGGTGTTTGAAAGAAGATTATGTGAAGCTTTATATATGTGAGATAAGTAAAAGCCTTATAGAGAGGTGTGAGATATAGGAGTGTGTTCGAATCCCTTACAGTTTTTGATAGTAAGGGTATTATGAATGATGAGGATCATACACACATGATCGATCATAGTGTGACTCCCCTTATCTTTTTTTTGGTGTAAGGGAGAGTTTGATCCGACTCTATCGTTGCTTTTGTTGGGATTGTTATAACTAATTAATAATAATAAGTATTTTTATAAGATTTTGAGACATTTACTGTCATTTGAGAAGAAAAAAGAAGCCCCTTCTATATATTTGAAGTTGTTTACTTGAGAGTTACATGTAGATGTGTGTTACTCCGTATGTACTGGTAGATAATACTCATATATTCAACCAGGTCCATTTCTAGAAAGAATGGTAAAAAATACACCGAAAAACGTAGCTAAGTGTAGTCAGTGTTTAAAAACACCTACAAAATGTTAAGGCAAAATAAACTATTACACAACCAACCCACATAAGTAAAACTTGCTATATCATTATGATAATAACACTTGGCTTTAATGTTTGTATTACAAACAAATAGTACAACCATAATGTCCAGCATTAGCATATCGAATAATAATATAAAAACCTTTTGGACTTCCTTGCCGTGGGGAGCAAGATCCTAGACTCCTAGTTAATCAATTTAAAAATCTGGTTGTTGCTCAGATTGTTAGTTTTCTATCGTTTATATAAAAAACACAGTAGTTGGGAGGTAAAGATAATATCAAGACTTTTTGTTAATACCAACTTACAAAATCAGTTTTTTGGGGACAAAGACTAATCATACCCAAGGCACCAACAAAGTCTATACTTGTGTTGGTATTGATAATGACAACAAGCTGAAGAAACATATGTTGGAAGCTGAGAAGCGACTCAAAATGGCAGAACGAGATTATCTCCACACAAGCCGAAAGTACGAAGAAACAAGAGTAAGTTTTCAAAACATGTATTCCTTCTGTTCCTAAAAGATAAAAACTTTACAAAAAAAATTTGTTCCAAAAAGATAGAATTTTTACTGTTTTCTATGCACTTTTACAAACTTTAAAACAAATACTGAAACACTATTGATTAAACTTGATTGAAAACTGTATTTCGTAGAAATTAATGTCTTATCTTAATAAGTGTGCATAACCTTAAACATGTATCTTTAAGGAACGGAGGGAGTATAACCTAATCTCTGAAACTTACCAACCGAACCTCGTTGTGGTCACTGAAATACTTTATTTCTTCTTGGACAGTCACAGTGGCAAAGCTTATATGATGAGAAAAATCGTACTAGCAATAGCTGCCTCATACATGAAAACTTCATTTACTGGTGCAACAACCTGGTAGACAAACTGCAGAATATACTTTGCCAACTACCTACAACAAAAGAAATCATCATCGATCAGGTAACGGTATTCCAAACAAACAATATCATTATGATCTTATTCGTTATGATAATCAGCTCGATATATAACAGAACATTTTATCATATTTAACATACCCTTAAACTTGTTTTGAATATTTAGAGTCTCCAATTCAACAGCGGTAAAAGCTTGGAACAAGAAAATACGATGATACCTCAACATAAAGCCCAATGCCAAAAGCTGGATAAGGAAGCAATACATGATTTCAGAGGATTGAACAGCCAGGTATCATTAAAATTGGTCAGCTTAAACCCCAAAGATTCATAGTCGACTTACTACTAACAGAAGTGGCCTCTTAACATTTTGTCTTATCATATAATTAGATCAGCTACATTCAAAGATATTCAAGGAGTACCAGCAAAAAAGCTGTGCATGATCTCTTAAAAGAGATCAAAGAGAGGAACAAGCGTAGAGACAAACCTCTTTCAAATTGTACATTGGTTTGTAATCCTACAAGTCATGGAAGTTTGAGAAAATCTATGGAACTGGATACAGAAGTAAGATCACTCTTTTATTTGAGCACTAGTCTGTCTTACTTTAGACTAATCAATTCGATGATGTTTGCAAATCAACTAGATTCTAAAGAAGCTGATCGAAGAGCTTAAAAAAGACTCGGAAGAAAAGATGGATATAGAGCAACATGCAGAGAACAAATATAAAGATTTGAATCGAAAGGTGAAGCATCTAGAGGATAAAAAGGAATACCTAGAGGGAAAATGGGACGAAGAAAATAAATACATGCTCGAGCCGAGGAAAGAGACTGAAAGGACTAAGGAGGATAGGTATATATCCTGAGGCTGAATCTATCAAGATGGTGAATTAAAATTTCACTCGACTCCTAAAGAGATGTGAATTCATTAAGGAGCAAAATCATTGATCAATGCAAAACTTCAAATACAAGAAAGACTTGGAAATTTTAAGCTATCTGGTTATCATATGATAATACTAAAGGAACATACAGTTTGTAATAGTGTTTTTTCTCTCAATAAGGCAAACTTCCACGAAACAATACAGCAATCACTATCCCTTGTTCTCTAAACTTGACCAAACATATGTCAGAGTAATTTCGTAGTATAAACTATAAAACTGAAGAATTCAAAATCAAAAACATCATAAATAGCGGAACCAGCTTTGGCCTCAAGGTCACTAACCTTTAAAATGGCATCATTATCATCATCTTCTTTTCCAGTCAAATTCAAAGAAAAGGCTCTTCTTGCAACTGGCCCCTTTGCTCTGTCCTACACCGATCAAGATCCGAAATGGCTCATCATAAAGCATCTAACTTATTTCTTTCAAAATTTTCCAAATTTCGATCCCTTTACTGATACTTTCACTCACAACAATTGAACCACTATTCAACTGTTGGTCGTTTTTACAGAAAAAATGCTACAAACCCACCAAAACGAAGCTAATAGTGAGTGTAGTCAGTGTCTAAGAAACACCAACAAAAATGCTAAATCAGAAGACAAAATAAACTTATACGCGGATTAAACATACCCTACCAAGTACCAACCACATAGAAACCAGTGCCATATTATAATAACACTAGACTACTATAATAAAGAAAGTAAACTATAATGTCAAGTAGTAATACCTTGATTATCAAACTATTAATATAAAACCTATGGCCTTCCTTGCCGTGGGGAGCAAGATCGTCACTAAAATAATGTATAATTGTGGTTGTTGCTTACAATTTTAAATCGTTTATAAGAGAACACAGTACTTGCAAGTTAGAAGATAACATCAAGACTTTTTGTTAACATCACTTACAAATTAGCTTTTTGGGGACAATCCATAAAAAGACAAACCCAAAAGAGGCCATGGATTATCCCCAAAACACCAACGAAATCAGCAGTGAGAATGACAACAAGCTGAAGAAACATATCTTGGAAGCTGAGAAGCGACTCAAAAAGGTGGAACAAGATTATCTCCACACAAGCCGGAAGTACGAAGAAATAAGAGTAAGTTTCTAAACATTGTAAATCCTTATCACCCAAAAGATCAATATATAGGGTCATTAAAATGTTTTATTTCTTGTGGACAGTCACAGTGGCAGAGCTTATATGATGAGAGAAGGCGCACTAGCGATCGCTGTAACTCAGATGCACACTTCATTGACTGGTGCAAGCAGCTGGTAAAGAAACTGCAAAATGCTTTTGACTATCTACCTACAGCAGAGACAACAGAAGAAACCATTAATCATGTAATGTTGTCCCAAACAAACAATATCATTATCATCTTATAGATATGAGAACCTACTCAATATATAGCACAAAATACGCTTAACCTCTAAGGCTCTAACTTATTTGTATATTTAGAGCCTGGAATTCTCGATGTTCAACAACGGTAAAAGCTTGGCACAAGAAAATACAATGGTTTTTCAGCAGTCACAGTGCCCAAAGCTGGATCAGGAAGCAATACGTTACTTCAGAGAAATTAACCTTCATGTATTATTACTTATTGCTAAGCTTAAACCCCAAAATTCATAGTGTACTTATTAATACCATAAGTGGCCTCTTAACATTTTGTCTTGCCATATAATTAGGTCAACTGCATTCAAAGAATGTCAAGGAGTAACAACAGAATAGTTGCACATGATCTCTCAAAAGAGATCAAAGAGAGGAACAAGTGTAGAAACAAAGCTCTTTCAAATTGTACAATGATTTGTAATCCTACAAGTTATGAGAGTTTGAGAAAATCTTTGTTACTGGATATAGAAGTAAGATCCCTTCTTTTATTTGAGAACTAGTCTATCTTACTTTAGACTAATCAATCGGATGTTGTTTGTAAAATTAACTAGGTTGTGAAGAAGCTGATCAAAGAGCTTAAAAAAGACTCGGAAGAAAAACTGCAAAGAAAGCAATATGCAGCGAATAATTATAGAAATTTGAAGCAAAAGCTCAAGCATCTAGGGGAAAAAAAGGAACACCTTGCCAGGAAATGGGATGAAGAAAAGAAATGCATGCTCGAGCCGAAGAAAGAGAATGAGAGGAGGGTAGGTACATATCCTGAGGCTGAATATATCAAGATGGTGAATGAAAGGAGGATAGGCCATACCATGATGGGTTCTAATGTATTAATTTGGGGCTTTGAGTCATTCACCTTTTCCTAAACCATTCAACAGAACTTACATTGCGTAATTTCACTACTACATGTACACAATAAAGAATTGTTCGAGTCTCGACAGAGAAAATAAGGAAAAGATATTGTCCTAGCTTGTAGTTTGGCTTGCAAATCGTGATTTGAACAAAAGAATGGCAAATGACGGATAAAGAGTACTAATTAAGAAAATATTATACCAAAGCGACTACGGTTAAAGTCTAATAGCAAGGCACAAAGCTGAAATAGAAAATACAGAATGTGGAGAAGCACATTGTCAGAGTTACCAGTGTAAACTCAACCACTTAGTTAACCATGTCATCACAAAATTTCACTCGACTCCTAAAGAGATGTGAAATCACCGAGAAGCAAAATGCAAAATCACTGATCAATGCATTTATGGTCCTTCATATACAAAAAGACTAAGAAAAATTTCAAAAGTGTTTTTCTTTCCAAGAAGGTAAATTTCCACTGAACAATGCAACAACAATCACTATCCCTTGTTCTCTAACCTTTGCCAAACATATCTCAAGTCATTTCGTCATATAAAACTGAAATTTTTAAAAACTGAGAACATCATAAATAGCATAACCAGCTTTGGCCTCCAAGTCACTAATCTTTAAAATGGCATCATCATCATCATCATCTTCTTCTCTAGTTAAATTCAAAGAAAATGCTCTTCTTGCAACTGGTCCCTTTGCTTTGTCCTACACCGATCCAAATCAGAAATGGCTAATCATAAAGCATCTAGTTTCTTGTCTTCAAGATTTTCCAAATGTTGAGTTCTCTACTGATACTTTCAGTCACAACAATGAAACAGATGTTCGACTGTTGGATGTTTTATAGAAAAAATGCACAAATCCACCAAAACGTAGCTAATAGTGAGTTTAGTCAGTGTCTAAAAAACACTTGCAAAAATGCTAAAGCAGAAGACAAAAATAAACTCCTAGGCGGATTAAACATACACTACCAACCCCCACATAGATAAAAGAAAAAAACTTGCAATGCCATATTATAATAACACTTGACTATATTAGAAAAGAAAGCACAACTATAATGTCAAGCATTACCTTGCATATCAAACTAATTAATATAAAACCTATGGACTTCCTTGCCGTGGGGAGCAAGATCCTCATTAAAATAATTTATAATTCTGGTTGTTACTCAGATTCTCAGTTTTATATCGTTCATATAAGAACACAGTACTTGCGAGGCAAAAGATACCAAGATTTTTTGTTAATAGGAGTTACAACTTAGCTTTTTGGGGACAATCCATAAAAAGACAAACACAAAAGAGGCCATGGATTATCCCCAAGGAAATGAAAACAAGCTGAAGAAACATATCTTGAAAGCTGAGAAGCGACTCAAAAAGGTGGAACAAGATCATCTCCACATAAGCCAAAAGTACGAAGAAACAAGTGTAAGTTTTGAAAACACGTAATCCCTGAAACTTAGCACTAAAACCTCAATATCTAAATGAAATGCTTTATTTCTTCTTGTGGACAGTCACATTGGCAAAAATTATGTGATGAGAAAAGGCGTACAACCAATCGTTGTCACTCGGCTGCAGAGTTCATAAACTACTGCAACCAGATGGCAGAGAATTTACAAAAGGCTCTTGACAAGCTACCAACAACAACAGAAACAACAGAAGAAACCAATGATCATGTAATGCTATTCCAAACAAACATTATCAATATCATCTTTTAGATACACAAGAGAACCATCTATGTTTAATACACTCTTAAACTTGCTTTGAATATTTAGAGCCTGCAAATGTCGATGTTCAACCGCGGTAAAAGCTTGGCACAAGAAAATATGATGATATTTCAGCAGAAAGCACAATGCCAGAAGCTGGACACTGAAGTAGTAGGTTATCTGGCAAAAATAAACGGCACGGTATTATTAGTATTATTAAGCTTAAGCCCCATTCATAGTTTACTTTCTAGTACCATTAGTGACTGCTTAACTTTTTGTCTTACCATATAGCTAGCTTGAGTACGTTAAAAGAAAAATGACAAGGAGTGACAGCAGAAAAGGTATACACGATCTCTTAAACGAGGTTAAAGAGAAGAACAAGTGTAGAGACAAGGCTCTTACAAATTGTACACTGATTTGTAATCCCACAAATCTTGAGAGTTTGAGAAAATATGTGGAACTAGAATTAAAAGTAAGACCACTTCTCTTATTTAAGCACTAATCTGTCTTACTTTAGACTAATCAATGGGACAATGTTATGCAAATTAACTAGGTTATGAAGAAACTTATAGCAGAACTTAAAAAAGATTGGGAAGGGAAACTGCATATAAAGCAATATGCAACAACGATATATAAAGATTCCAAACAAAAGGTGAAACATCTAGAGGAGAAAAAGGCACATCTATCAGGACAACGGGACGAAGAAACCAAATACATGCTCGAGATGAAGATAAAGCATGATGGGATAGGTACATATCCTCAGGCTCAATATATCAAGATGTTGAATGATAATTAAATTACCATGATGGGTTGTAACTTGTTATGTACACATGAAAGAATTGTATCAAAAGAGATAAAGTTGAAACGAGATTATACCAAAGCGACTACAATAATTTTATCCCTCAATACTGAGACTTCCAAAATGAACAACATATCCAAGTCCAAAGCCTTTTTTAGCTTAAGATTGTCATTGAATTATTAAGACTAAATTAGTTAGTTAGACCAAGCCAATATGGATTAAATTAAACACATACTAATCCAATGAATGATTCAATGACAACAACATATTAAACTAAGAAAAAAGGGGAAAAAGACAATTAGCAACAATGTTTTTCTTTTCAAGAAGTTAAGCTTCCACGAAACAATACAACAATCACTATCCCTTGTTCTCTAAGTTCAACCAAACATATCTCAAAGTAAATTTCATAATATAAAACTATAAAACTGAAGAATTTCAAAACCAAGAACGTCATAAATAGCAGAACCAACTTTAGCCTCAAAGTCACCAACTAACCTTTAAAATGTCATCACCATCATCTTCTTCTCTAGTCAAATTCATAGAAAAAGCTCTTCTTGCAACCGGTCCATTCGCTCTATCCTACACCGATCCAGATCAAAAATGGCTAATCAGAAAGCATCTAACTTCATTCCTCCAAAACTTCCCAAAGTTCGACCTCTCTACCGATACATTCAATCACAACAATGGAACCAAAGTTCAACTATTCCTCCTTGAAGGCTCTCTACATACTCAAACCTCCACAATACAACAACTCCCATCAATACCATTAACCATATGGGTTCACGAAAACTACCCATTAACACCTCCTCTAGTCTTCATAAACCCAAAAAACCCAATCCCAATACGCACCAACCACACATTCATCAACACTTCTTCAGGTCTCACAAACACTAACTACATCAAAACATGGGAACATCCAAGAAGCAACTTACTCGATTTCATACGAAACCTCAAGAAAGTCCTTGCCAACGATCACCCATTCATCCCCACATATCCAACCCCAACACCGAATCTATCGGTTACGAAAACCGAAGCTTTAGATAGATTAGCTACAAGGCTACACTACGACGCAATAACAATCATGGAGAGAACAGAGAAAGAGATTGAAAATCTCTGGAAACTACAATCAGAAGTGAAACAAAGATCTGAATCAGTACGAACAATCATTAACGATCTTGAAACAGAGAAGGAGACACTAAAGGAGAGAGCTTTGAAGGTTAATGACGATACCCATGTATTGACAATTTGGGTTGAGAAGAACTATCAAAGACTGATGAAATTGAATTCAGGGGATGTAGAAATCGAAGAAATGTTTGAAGTTGATGATGAAGATGATGAGAAGAAGTTGGTGATGGAGAGTTTGGTGATTGATGAAGCTATTGAAGATGTGATGAGTGTATTGGAAGAAGCAACGGAGAAGGGGAAGTTGGAGATTGGTTTGTATTTGAAGCAAGTTCGAGTCTTGGCTAGAGAACAATTCTTCTCTAGGTTTATAATCAATCATTCTTCATTGTAAATATTCCAACTTTCCATAAAAGATTCAATTTTGATCGGAAAATTCAAATTCTCGCCGGAAAACCGATCAATGGACATGGTCAATACGTTTAGCTAACAGTTACATATTGCTAGTGAAATTACAAAATCACCCTCAGGAGCCAATGTTGTTGTCATCTATTTTTTTTTTTCATCTGAAGTAATACTAATACAACGTTGTTCGGATTACAAAAAAGGACTTACCGGAGCGGTCACAACTCAACCAACAACATATGTAAATCCCAAGGTAAAGACCACAAATGGAAAAACTACCCGAGGATACAACCCACCGAAAACAAAAGATACAAACCATCAACAAATACTAATACGAGGACCGTTGGAGGAAGAGAAAAGGAAGAGAACTCGCCACAAACCAGAGGAGCAAGAAACGATCAGAAGGCGCGGACCATAGAAGAACATCAATTGATGTCAAGGCGAAGTAGAGCCACGCAACAAAACCCATAAACACCGAGTAACCACAACCAAGAATCTCGATCGAGAATCTTCACTCCTACCCACCTAATCTTCGCTTTACAAATCTTGATCAGAAAAGTCAAATTCTCGTCGGAACACTCATCGGAAAATCGATCAATGGACATGGTCAATACGTTTAGCTAACAGTTACATATTGTTAAGGAAATTACAAAATTACCCTCGAGAGCCATTATTGTTGTCAACTACAAATTGTTAGTAAATAAATTATTGTTGAAAAAGTTTCCGTCGCGTTTCCTAAACGAAATCAAAGTTTCTGTCAAAATTTCAATTTTTTTTTGTTTGAAATCGCATTTCTATGAAGTTTTCGAAAGTTATAGTTTTCTAAAATACTTTCGGAACAAAAAGAAGGAATTCAAATAGATTTCCATGTAACCTAATCAAAATTCAAAACTCATCGAAATAAAACTGATCAGGATTTTGACATGGTCAATACATTACTTAACTTTATCGTATAATCCATATGACCAAATCAATACAATCCGATTATAAAAAAGGAAAATTGAGATATATCCCAATACTTTTTGGATTAGCTAATCAGATTGTTAATAAATTACAAAAATACCCTCGGAGGCCAAGTCAACAAATTTTATATAATATGGTCAAATAGACAAATTAATTTGGGTTTGGTCCTTAAATTTTCCCCCGAAGAGTAGAATCAAGTGTTCCTCATCTCAAACTAAGATCTCGTGCAACCTTCGTCTCCGCGAGTGCACGGATTCTTAACGTACACCCTTCTCTCCACGTTTCCTCATCCTTCGAGATCCCTTCTTCATACGATTTCTGGGCTTGTCTCAGTTTTCCACGTATTGACTTTAAAAAAACGGAAATCGGATCGTGTTCTTCTTAATCTGGGTTCAAAAACCATGGAGATTGCTCACTGTGTCTATGTGTTGTTCTTATCTCTTTCCCTCTTGTTGCAAACTTCTCTCTCGATCGAGAATTTTCACCAAGCGTAAGTGTGATTTTTGGATCTCATTATGTAGACTAATGATTGAACGTTTTGGTTTTGGTTTTTGTTTTATCATTACAATTTGATTGAAAGAGATGATTTTTTTGTTTGTGTCTGTATGAGAATTCATAAATATCTTGATAATGCGTTAATTTTGGTTGTCTATTGCTATTTGTTGCTGAAGTGTTAGGTTTGTTATAGAGCTACATTGTTGCAAGAAGTGTTATTATTGTAGTGTAGCTTCTATAGAAAGATGTGGTAGCAAATTACGTTTTACAGCTTTTGATGTGATTGGTCTTCTTAATATCAAGTGGTCGTTGTTGGTAATGCAGTTTTCCTATTGTTGAACCTGATCCGAATCATACAAAGCTTCGTCTTAGTAGAGAAGGTTTGGAAGCAATTAGTAGAATTACAACTCCAATCGCGGCTGTTGCGGTATGTGAGAGTGATGTTTGACTGATTATCAATTTAGTTGTATGTTCTTTCTATCTGAACTTGGTTTTCTCTGGACCAAGAAATTTGTTGCTTGTTCTCATGTACTTCCTATGCTGTTGAAACATTAGGTGATTGGACCATATCGTTCTGGAAAATCATTCCTCCTCAATCAACTTCTTTCCCTTTCCTGTTATGAAGGTGCTTCTGAGCTCAAATTTTTCGGTTCTGCATTTTTTTTATATGTATATCAGGACGTGGTGTATAGAAGTTTTTGATACTGAACGTTTTATGCATATGTAACTTACAATATTTTCAAATTCACCAGGTTTTGGTGTTGGACACATGCGTGATACCAAAACAAAAGGTACTTCACCAATGTCTTGAGGACAATATCGTCCTCCGATTGTAATTATGTTCCTGTTGTTGAAAGGTTTAAACTTTGGAATCCACTTAATTATTGTAAACAGGTATATGGGTCTGGGGAACACCAATAGAGCTGGAAATTGATGGAGTAAAAACTTCCGTAATTTACCTCGACACTGAAGGATTTGAAAGTGTTGGAAAGTCAAATGTTTATGATGATCGGTACCCATACAGTTCAATATTTGCATATGAAGACATTTGTTTGCTGAAGCTATGAACGTTTGATAATTTTTTTTTTTTTGCTGATTTTCAGAATTTTTGCTTTGGCAACGGTTATGAGTTCTGTGCTTGTCTATAATCTGCCTGAAACCGTAAGTTATCCTGCCTCTGTGTTTGTTCGGATTGGGGTTTCTGTATATCCATAGACAGTAAAAGCTGATAGGGGTTTCTGTATATCCATATGTCATTTACCATGCCATTAGTAAAACCAAAGACCAAGTGTTTGAAATGCATAGGTTGTTCATCTTACAGAAGTATATGCACAGAAAGTGAACTATATAGGGTATCAAACAACTTACTGTGATGTTTCCGAGGTAGCAATCTTAGATAACAATTTCTTAAATACTCTTTTGCCTTAGTAATTGAAGCTAATTTATTCACCTTAATCATTTTAAACCATTTTTCTCCCTTTTCGTATTTTAATGTTTTTAAAACACAATTCAGTTTGTGACATGCAAGCCTAAGGGAAGGTGAATGCGCTCTTTATATTTTAGAAAAAGTTTACAAATATGGATGTGTAACATAGAGTAACTAGTATTTGAAAGAACTTCATCTACATTTCTCTCTCTGATATGTGTTCTCATCAGATCCGCGAAGCTGATATTTCTCGACTCTCCTTTGCTGTTGAATTGGCAGAAGAATTTTATGGAAGGTTTGCTCAATAGTACTTTGCATTTCTGTCTTGTTAATATGCTTCTATGAATACTGACTAGGTTCTATTTTCATTGGCTCATGCGACTCGATTGGCAGAGTAAAGGTACTCCCTAAAGCTGTTTCTATTATTCTTGATGAATGGAAGTCTTCAAAACTTTGTCTGATTATCTGCATATTCTGTAGGGCGAAGATGTTGCTTTTGAACCATCAAAGCTTCTGTGGCTTATTCAGCGTGATTTTCTGCGTAAGTGCACAGTGCTTTTGGCAACAACATTCATAAAAAATCCGATCCAAATAGTGCTTAAGTTCAATATTTTTGTTTGTGGCTGGTCCTGTGATCCATTTCGATGTTCTAGTTTTCTCTGTATTTTATGCAAGTGAGCTGGTAATGATTAACACTATTCCAACATGCAGAAGGGAAGTCGGTGAAGGAAATGGTGGATGAAGCTCTCAAACATGTCCCTAATGAAGATGGTCAGAGTTCCTTTTCCATTCTTGGATTGATGTACCTAAACTATCTCAGGCGGCAGCCCTTATTAATTGTTATTCTTGTTTATTATGATTTCAGGTAACAAAAATATTGACCAGGTATGTTCTTCTTTGTTCTGCATCGTACAAGTAATTATCATTAGTATCTCAGAAGTTATTCTCGTTATCACCTTTTTCAGGTAAACCAGATCCGGGATTCCTTGGCTATAATGGGGGACAACAGCACAGCCTTTAGCTTACCACAGGTAGGTTAACTTTATCAAAATGGCTATCTCTGTGCATGAAAAAAGTATTGTTATCTTTAAAGGTCTTTGTTAAAGATCAGTGTTTCCTTTGCGATAACTTTTTCCTTTCTTTTTTTTATATAGCCCCATCTTATGCGGACGAAGCTGTGTGATCTGAAGGATGAGGACCTGGACTCTACCTATGTTACAAGGCGTGATCAACTGAAAAAGTTGGTTGCTAGTATTATCCGCCCAAAGATTGTGCAGGGGAAAACACTAAATGGAAAGGAATTTATTGTGTTCCTGGAACAGGTGAGTGTTCATCTTTTTGCTGTATGGCTTCATTTTCTGAATTTCTCAAAACAATGATATGAATGAGTGGAAGTGTGTCGTTGAGAAATTAAAAGGAATTAGTGTCTGCTTTCTCTGGTGCTAATTACATACTTTATAAAGTGAATAGACTTTTTTTTCTCTTCTCATGGATGGATGTGTTTTTTGGTTGCTTTTAGTTATCCGGTAGTCTGTGCTTGTACTATTTACGTAAACATTTGGTAAATGCAATTAAAGTTTAGTACTTGTTATATTGTTTGAATTTACGTGATAATTGTGATTCATGTCTTCCTTAATAGTGTACTGTTTCATGCCCTTCATTACTATATTAATATCCCATTACATATTAGGATTTTCTTATTTTTATTCATCAGTGTAATTTGTATATCTGATGGATTTGTTACCCGATTTTGTATGAACATAAAGACAATTTCTTGATATGACACTACATATGGCTTATATGCTAAGTACTGATATATTACGATTCTGATTGCTCTAATATGCAGATATTGGATGCCTTAAATAAAGGAGAGATACCATCAACAGGGTCACTAGTTGAGGTTTTCAATAAAGGTATTGTTGAGAGATGTGTGAAGCTGTACAATGAGAGGATGGTAAGATTGCGGCTACCTATGTTTGAAGGATCTCTCCAAAGTGCCCATGACACGGCACATGATGACGCTATTAAAGCATTTGATGCACAGCATTTTGGCAGACAGCATGCGAAAAAATCTGTTGATCAGTTGGATGAACAAATGCTGGAGGTATGAATCCGTATCCTCATCTGAATTTCTATTAAGTGACTTTTCAAAGACTAGCTTAGTGGATGAAACGACGTAATGATTTTGAACTTTGTGTCAGCAGATTTTGGTAGCCTTAATATAACTTTTCCAATTTTTTTACTATCTTAATACATTCTTATGCCCTGGAAATGTTATCCAGGTATATAAGAATTTTGTTCTTGCAAATGAATACCAATCGTCAAAGCTCTGTGAGACACTATATACAAAGTGTGAAGATGACATGGACCACTTACAGTCTCTCCGACTCCCTTCCATGGCTAAATTTAATGCAGGTTTCGTGTACTGCAACCAAAGTTTTGAACAACAATGTGTTGGTCCTTCGAAACAAAATTATGAGCAAAGGTTAACTAAGGTAATAATATATACACATCTACATTGTGCTTGAAGGATCGAATTTCAGTTTGATCTTAGAACTCAGAACCCGGTAGCTTATTGAATTTCTATGTAGTGCTGCAATGATGACAATGGATCTTCTTTTCTTTAAATTTCTCTAATAGAATACTAATACATTCCCACAGATACATTTAAATGGATCTTCGATACAAAATTATGAATATCTATATTGCAATTTTATATTAAACAGTTATCCTGTTTGTGTTCAGATGATGGGAAAGGCAAAGTCATTGTTCATCAAGGAATACAATAACCGACTGTTCAACTGGCTGGTTGCGTTCTCTCTTGTGATGGTAGTTATAGGCCGGTTCATTATAAAATTCATTTTGTTAGAAATGGCGGCATGGATACTTTTCATTTTCTTGGAGACATACACAAGGATGTTCTGGACAGCAGAATCTCTATATTACAACCCAGTCTGGCATTTCATCGTTGGGACCTGGGAAACTGTTGTGTATAGTCCCATTCTCGACTTGGACAGGTAACAACAAGTCCTGACCAAATTTCTCTCAACCTTTGTATGTGCTTATCTAATTTGTTTGTTTTTATTGGTGAATAGATGGGCAATTCCTATAGTCTGCATTATTGCAATGTTTGTGCTTTATTGGCGGTGTTATGGAAAGAGGAAACACGGGGCTAGTTGGATTCTTCCGATGTACAACAATCAGAAGAATGGTCGGAACAGGGAACGGTCAGAGTAAACAAACACATTCCTCCTTTCCCTTATAACTTATAGCATCTTCTCGGGTATGCTCGTTGTTTTTATCATCCGAAGCTCTCTGCCCGTTACTACCAATTTTTTGGACGCGGAAGAAGTTCATTAAAAAGTAAAGAAGAATCGAGAGGATGATTGATCCAAGTTGGTTTGATTGATGTCTGTATTCACTGCACTCTGTACCATTTACATAGAATTACCTTTGTAATGTCTTAATTTATTATATACGGATCTGTTTTATTACTCTGTCAATCACACGGCTAATTTGAGCTAAGAAGCTTAGTCTCTTTTATTTTATTTATTCAAAATCGTTTGATCATGTTGGTATGTTCTACTACAAAGCTATCAGATAATTGATAATTGATAATTGACATGTTTTATTATTTTTGTATCAACAAATGGGTTTGAATCCTGTTGATAACACATGGTACATGTAGGTAGAATCTTAGAACATGACAGAGACACCAAGAGCAGTTGATAACTCAGACAGAAATGCAGGAAGATCTGAGACTGTTGCAGCCGTAACGAGTTTCCCGTCAGTCACACATCCTTTTGACTCAACAGCTTCACCTCCAGCCACCTTCACCATCACCTTCATTCCCTTGCCACTCGCGCATCGCTTCCCCTGTAATTTCGTAAAGAGAAGTAACATCAAATGACCATGAAAAACTACTAGATACAGGACTTGATATAGACATTGGGATCACATTGTATCCTCAGCTCTCCCTAAACCATTATAACATGATCTAAAGTCTATGCGAAGAAAACATGATTCACTAAAAGAATCATGCATTACTACTTCATCTACTGCATTTCAGTTTTGATATCTCACAAAGACCAGAAACCAGAGCTAATCTTTACCTCCTAATACGAAAGACTAAAAGAACCAATGCCTTACCTTAAGAACACCAGTAGCTGCAAGAAGCAATTTACCCTGTCCAATAGCTGCAAAAACCTTATCTTTCTCTGCAAACTTCTTAACCAAATCAACAGCCTTTTCATTCATAACCAATAGCTCAGCTGATCTCCCTCCCGGAACAACCACACAATCATAATCATCAACACATACATCTTCCCACGACAAACTCACGAAGAAGTTATGTCCTCGTTTCTCCTCAGGAAGCTGCCTTCCTTCTTCAAGATCATAAACCACAGTTGCACACATCTCTCCCTTCTTCTTGTTTGGTGTCACTGCATCTACTTTACATCCTAATGCTTGTAATGCTCTAAATGGTACATTGATTCCATAGTCTTCTACATAATCCTTAACAAACACCAAAACACAATCAAAACATGAGTCAACACACAAATCACAAATGTATCAATCTCATATACTAATGAATCTAAAAATCTCACCCCAATGAGGAAAAGCACAGAAGTTTGATTCTCCTTCAAGCTCGAGATCTTTGCGTTAAGAGATTCAAGCAAAACCTTAATCCCATGACCAAGCGTAGGCCAACCAATCATACTCACGAAATTCCCATCTTTAACACAATCAGTGATTTCGAATATACTCTGGATCCCAGGTTGTTGCCACCACTCGCCACCGGAGAACTCGATCAGTGTCTTCATGCTTTCGAACGCCGTACATTTCACACCTCCGGCGAGTAATCCGGCAGCCATTAGCATGACCTGGCTGTGGCAGCTAGTGAAGATGAGCTTCTTGGATTCGGCGAATCGAGCAACGAGAGCGACGCATTTCTCGTCGGCGCTGAGAATCTCCGTGAATCGTCCACCGGGGATGATGATGACGTCGTAGTCCTCCGGCGTGACGTCATCGAAATTAGCGTTTAGAGTCAATTGGTCAACGACTAGCTCCGTGTATAGCTTTTTTAAACGCAACAAAATTGAATTAAAATCGCTATTTTTTTTAAATGGTTACAAAGTAAAGATTAGTGTTTTTTTTTAAACGCACCAAAATTGGATTAAATCGCAAAAAAAATATTCAAAAATTGTTACAAAGTACTAAAATTAGTGAAAAAATTGGAACCTCGAGGCCCAAGAAATCGTGGGCTGCCATAACGCAGCGATCGCCGATGGTGTGGTTAGGTGAAACGCAGTGAACGCTAACGCCAAACGATTGGAGGATATAGAGAGGAACCATCGTTTCGTAGGCTTCCATGTAATCGCCACATAACAGTAACGCTGATTTCTTAACCGCTGATCCCATTGTGTAACCGCTGATCCACATAATGTATTGAATTGACCAAACCATTATGAGGATCGTTTTGATATTTATACTCACAATTTTTCTTTGTTAAAAAGACATATTCTATTTTTTTTAGTAAACGACATGTGGGATTATTGTCCGGCCCCTACCAACTCACTTTCACCTACTTTTCCTTACCGGTTATAAAAGTTGAATTGTTCAAATTCATATTACAATATCTCAATGTTATAATTATATATTGGGAGAGATATGGTCAAATATGTATAGAAAACAAAGCTTTAACATTTAAGAAATAAAACAACATTTATACCAAACTAGATTTTTTTACAAATTCAACTATCATAATTTTTAATGAATAGATAATTTAAGTAATCTAGCTTCTTAGTTGACTTGGTATACTGCCATAACTAGAGGGAAATGTTTTTTTGGGAGGAATTGTCGGATATAAACTTCTAAGAGCAAGTTCGAAGAGAGGATCAGGCTATAACTATGTTTTGTTTTCATTTGGGACGATAATAAAAAACACTATGTTACATTTCACACGTTTTGAAATAACTCCATCTCAAATACATTTAGAACTCTTTTTTGAATGATTTATGCAAAGATAAGTGCACTTTAGTTATATAAAATATAAATAATCAAATCAATTATTTTCATATGCATCACTAATTTCTAGAAATTTAGGTATTACAAAAATTTACATATAAACAATCATAGTTGATTAAAATAAATAAATAATTATATTAATCAAATCTACTTATTCTGAAATTTGTATATAAATTATAAGGTCTTCTCCCTTAACTTATCTGCACATGATTTTGAATTTTGCTTTTGAAATGGTCTGAAAACATCTAAATTGCATCCGTTACTTACTGCAAACACTAAAGATTAATATCTATTAGTTTATGATAGTATATGAAGCAACTAGCTGATATTAGATACTAGGATATGTCCACGCGTTGCGTGGATTTAAAATTTAACATGGTATAATATACAACTTATTGACTATTTTTATATATTCATTATTACAGAAATTTGTTATTTACAGTAAATATTTATCTAGATTCAGAGATTAAATATTGGTAGAAAATTATTGGATATATACAATGTTATTTGTAGAAAACAAATTAAAATAGAACACTGTTAAAATATATTATGACAAAATATATATTACAAAGTATAGAACATTGTTCATCTATATGTATATATATATATATACTTAACATAGCTAATTAAGTGATGTTTAAGATTTATGTTCACAATTTATAATTTTAGTGAAGTTAAGATTAAAAATTAAACAATAATTTTAAACTATTTTATGTGAATTATTTTAAAATATATAAAAATTTATCATATTATTGTAAAAAAAGAATATATATTAGAATATGGTTTTACATATTTTCAATAAATTCATGAAGATAATTTGATATTAAATGTTTACTTTAAATTAAAAATGATGTCACATTTTTTTTTTAAAAAATCAATACAAAAATTATAAATTTTAGAAGGGTAAATATCATAATTAAGTAAAAATGAGGTTCTAAATATGAAAATGGACATTAATTACCAACATCAAAAGTGACACATGGCAACTTGTCAAAGGTTTAACTTAGTGGAACCTTAAAATATTATAGGACATCAATGGTGATCCCGGTCTAATTAGGTACTTATACAGGATAATGATTTTATTCTCTTGTAACAAGATACTTACGTACGTTATACATACATTTATTTACTTCGACCAAAAAAATAAAAATAAAATAAAAATACATACATTTATTTACAACGTTGGACATAACATTCTTCGATAAACGATCACCCAAACTATTCACTCAAACGATAGCTTAATTAAATCATGACCAACATACCATGCATTGTATATATACTTTATATTTTATCCATATTATGCATAGTAATCGTGGTCCATATATACAAGTCTATCCGGCTTTAGGGACTTTGACGACGGTACGGTTTCTATTGACCCTAACCCAGACCCGATCGCACCTGAAGTCTGTAATCACCGGAGTTCCATCCAAAATCACGATGGCATTAACCTTCGAGTTCTCTCTTTCTATCACGGAAGCTGCATAGTCTCCATTTGTTCCCACAAGCTCCGGCCAAGAGTTCTTCCCTGCGGTCAAAGACTCAAAAGTTAGATCGTTATGTATTTTAGAGACCAATATGTAGTTAAGTACATTGCTCGATTTGCATGAATAAAAAAAATATATGCATGTTTATACACACTATGTCTCCAAACAATATTTGGAATTAAAAAAACACATTATTGATCAACATGGCTATGACAAAAAAAAAACATCACATGTGATATGCAGGTACCGAACGACCATAACATATGCATGTGGGAAATGGCTTGGTAATATCACATTATGAGCGATAAAAAGAGTCAAGGATGGAAAAAAATCTATATTAGGACACTGAGAATTTGAGATGCCGTATCTTGCCCTTTTGTATTTTGCTACCTTTATATTTCGTAAAGCTTTGACAACTATTATTATTTTGCAAAAGCTTATTATACTCAGAAAATATTAAAAGTTGATGTTTAAACTACGATTAAGATAAGAATAGACGTTCATTTATTTTTTCCAACTTGAGAGCATTTTGTTGTTGTTGTTGTTGTTGTTAAAGACAACCTTAAGATCATTGCTAGACATTAACGCTACCTATATATCACACAATATAAATAATTACATATCCACTCAAATTCTATTATTTGCAAACTTTTTGTCTAGGTGTGAAAACTTCGAAATAAATTGAACGTAAGTAAATAATTGCAACAAAATAAGGTTATGTGTGAACTCAAAATTTGATTGTTGTGTCCTTTGAATTAGGTGTACCATATTTCCCTTGTTAAATAGCTTGTGCATTGTGACAAATTGATCGGTTAGTCAAATAGAACATACATTAGCTAGGAACTAAACGAGAGAAACGTACTAAGTACTTTTGAAGTCGATTTGATTTTGAACGGAATAAAAAAGAGGAAAGTAAGTTAATGAAAATCCAAAATACTAAATTATGAACAATTATTTTGGAAAAAAACTTACCAGGACATTCGGATGACATTTTTCTTCTCCTGTTATCTCTGTAGTTGTGATGTTTGCTATGCTCGTCTTGAGGAAGTTTGAGTCCAATTTATAGAATCGGACACGTCTATGTCGGTGTAGTCGGTGAGCTTGCAGTATCAAAGTCATAAACTATGATAAACCAGTTTTAATATAATTCATAATCGATATTCAGAAATTGACTAAGAAAACAAAAAAGAGGCCATAATTAGTATAGAATTAATCATGATGCTTTTAGCAGGAATGATGTTCTTACAAGTTTTTTTGTTTGTTTGTTGAAATTTTCTATAATGTACATACACCAACAAGAAGATAAAGGGTCCGATTGATAACACGAGACGGTACAAAAAAATTTAAAGGTACAAGTAAAAGTACAAAGATGAGAGTACAGTTGATAGAAATATGTAATGATTAGATATGATGGTACAATTAAAAAACAAAGATAATTTTTGTATAATGTCACGTTACTGATTAGTTACATAAGAGCGAGTAGTTAATATCACCCATCAAAGCCAAAGTTTCAAAAGCAAAGATAACGTTGAAAGAAAACGAAGGAATTACAATAGCAAGCGATTATTATTATTAAATATATTCTTATAAAAATTATAATATTCACTTGTTCTAAAATTTGTATATCGTTGGTCTGGTTTAAATTACTTTTTTTTATATAGCGCTTTTCACTTGCACATGATTCAGTTACGTTTTCTGATATGGTATTTATATGTAGCAACTACCTGATATTAGATATAGGACATCAATGCTGATCTGTATGTTTCGTACTATTTCGGATAACGATTTTATTTACTTACAAGTTACGTATGGGCAAAGACACAACATTTATTTACAACATTAGACATCAATAACCGTTTGGATAATAGCGAACACTGTAATTATTAACATACGCAAACGATAATATTATATCACGACCAACTAACAATGCATTGAACATATTTTATTTTAGGCATATATTATTACGACACATAGTAGTCGTAGGCATATATTATTACGACACATAGTAGTCGTAGTCCATATACAAGTCTAGCCCGACGGTAGGGATGAGCAAGGCCATTAATCCTAAGTTACAAATTAAACAGATCAAATATGAGTTTGCAACCTTTTAAAAATGTACCAAAACAACCAAATTTTTTTCTTTTCGAGTTTGCGGTCTTCTCCAACTCAAAACTAGTTGTTGACGACGATAGGGATTCTATTAACTCTCGATGACCCAGTCGCACTCGCACCTGAAGTCTGATGCAACCAAATACTTACGTACGTAAACATACATTACGAGTTCTCTCTTCATATCAATTAAGAAGAATAGTCCCCATTTGTTTCCACAAGCTCTGGCCACGTCTTTAGTGCATGCAGTCAAAGCAACCACGTTAGATCGATAGATCATTTAATTACGTTTGGCATTTTATAGATCAATAAGACCATCACTCATTATTATTTAATTAATCAAACAATATGCATATAGATCCCTTCTATACCTCCCAAATCGTATTTGGGTAAATGAAACATCAATATGGCAACTATTGAACTTATAGGTTTGCGTACACAACTACAAACCTAATTCTAATGACCTAGATCTTTGGTGACTTTACCATGTCTCGATAATATATTTGCGTTGGCGGTTTCCTTTGCATTTTAGTGTATATTTCTTTTCCAGAATGAACCAACAAACCTTGTATCTTTATCAAATTTTCTTTGTAAATTGTAAAAACGTCCTCCCATTTGCGTTTGGAAATTTACCAAATTATATTATAATAAAAAAACTGAAAAATGTTTTATATTTAAAAAGTTTCAACTAACCTTTTTTACCATGTAAATGCAAACACAAATTCGAAACAACCGAGGCCTTATTTTTCTATAAATGTTTTCTATCTTAGCTTAATCTTAACTTGAAAAAGTCAAGGTTTCGACATTTGGAAGCAAAAGTATATCAAGTCGTCAATAAAATTATGAGATCAACTTTATGTTCATCTTCGACCTTCACATGGAATATATTCTTGGTTCCTATTGGATTGATGAACTTATATGTAATGTTCATTAGTCAACAATCCTAATAAGTTGCATTTTTATATATATTTTTCCTTTCCCCTTGCTATGGATCCATTTATCGTTTTGTGAATAAATTTGACACATTAAAATCAGGAGTTGATGACAACAAAACCCTGACTCATATGATTCTACCATGTGCATTGCTCTTTCGTCACATCATTTTCTTGTAAATGTTATTTTCCTTCTAAATTTCCAATTTTCAGAAGATTTTAAGGCTACCTACTAAATCTTCCCATATTTTTTTATCAATCAATTATTCTTGTTTGCATATTTCCTTTCAGGGTAACCAACTCTTATTATTATTTATCTATAAACGTGGAACATGTTATTTCTAGAATTGTGTGTTTTCTGTATATAAGTCCAAGTTCAAAGACGCAGATTTCAAAAGGTAGAGGATAACTATATATGATCATGAAGAAGCCTGTGAAGTTCTTCATGGTAATAGTTAACTTCCTTCTTTGTTTTTACTTATTTACGATAATGTAGCAATGTAACTTCACCTTAGAAATGTTTTAGCTTCAAAGATCGATGAATATTGTTGATAAAATCAGGTTGATGCATTCACCGAGTCAGCTTTCAAGCCCAGCAGTAGTGTGCTTTCTTGATGGGAAGAATGAGAGAGACGACTCTTGGCTTCAGTCTCTCGCCGCTGAATTCAACGTTCCTTTGACTTGTTTTGTCATTCCAATCATTGGATCAAATGCCCCACACTTCTTTCTACGTTGGTTCACTCCAATTCTTGAGGTTATATTTGCAATTTCAAACATTTGAAGTCATAATCATCTAAAGGCTACCACGGGTCAACAACTCAACTGGTTAAGATCTCAGACAAAGCTTAGAGGTCGCTTGTTCGAGTGACATTTGAGATGAAATTAATATTACATGGTTTCAGGCTTAGGGGGATTATGGCCTTTGGTCACGAACCTCCTGATAATTAAAAATAATAATAATAATAATAGTAATCATCTAAAGGCATTCAAGCTGGATCTCTTGGTTATGAAGCATTTCAAAATGTTGAGCTTGATTTTTTCTCGTTGGTGGATCTTTGTGCTCATGCAACCTTAGCATCTGCTCACACTCTCTTCTCAAACGGTTTGGTTGATTAAAAAGAAATCGAGTTTGCTACGCATTCAAGAATTCTCACCGCTAAGAGGGTTTCAAAAACTGTCGATCTTTGTGATTATGAAGAGAAAGGATCATTCTTGATCGAATTGGATTTTCCTGTGATTCGAACATGTGAGTACAACTCTAGTGACATCTCCTTGTTTTCCAAAGCCTTTAATGGAGCTACCATTGTTGATATTCGAGGAACCACAACTGATAAAATTACATCCAAGGCCTTTAATGGAACTAACAAAGTAGCATCAACCGACAAAATCATCATATGCATTTCGATAAAACTCCTAACTTTCCATGCATATGCTTTCATGTCAGCTCACATATCCAAAACAGATAATTGAAAATGCTCGATTTGCTTTCTTGATTTTTCTACGGATTTGAATTTGAGCAACGATGTGTTCTTCTAATTACAGATTGTGCTTCCAACTTGGGAATCTGTCACTGAAATGCAGCCAATAAGGGACGATATCTTAAAATGTCCTGGAAAATTGGTAAATGTTACAGCTGCTGGTCCTAAAGGATATGTCTATGATTTTTGTAGTCGAATCTTCGCTCCCAAATTAGGAGTCAATGAGATTAAAAAATCTATCCCACATTTTCATTTTATTGGGCAAAAGCCATGAACACTCATTTTACTTATATATATAATATTAACCCGTAGACACAAACAAACACTAAAACTCTAAAAGTATATACCCTTTTGCTTGGTTCTTTGTATCTTCAGGACTCTGTATGCGGAAGTGCACATTGTGCTTTAGCACATTACTGGAGTCTCAAGATGAACAAATGTGACTTTGTCGCTTATGCGGTGGCTCCTCTCTCCCTCTAATATATATAGTTTACAAGCATTTTGAAGCTAATAAGCAAAACAAATTCAAAAATTTGGTTTAACCCCTACAAATTGTTATTGTGTTTTGGAACTTGGTTTGTAGGCTTTACGTAGGAGTGGAACAGTGAAGGCAGAGCCGGATCTGAGGACATTGTTTTGAAACATTTGGATGAGGCCCTAATTTATAAGGGGCCCCAAATTATGTATAGATATATGCATCAATATAAAAGTTTGAAAGGAAGTAAGGAAATTCAATAGCAGATTATAAAAAAAAAAAATTGTATTGGTTCCAAAGTCTTACATGTAAAATATTTTATACAATTGTATGATAAAAATATAAGAAAAAATAATTTTGTTCATAAACTACAATATCTTGTTTTCTGAAAAAAATATTCTAAAGGATGACCATTTTTGTTTTTAAACAAAACTTTTACGATGTTAGATTTTGTATAGGACCCCAAAAGTCCAAGATCCGGCTGAGAGTGAAGGTTCATTATGATAAGGAGAAGTATAGAGTTTTGCTTACTGGCAAAGTTGTGACTGTCATGCAAGGCTCTATCTTAATTTAATCTTTGACTTCAAAAGTATTTCGATATGTGGCAAAAATTGGTCAAGTTGTAATAAAGCCCATTATTAAGAAATAGATAAGATAAGTATCCACGATATAATAGTAATTATTTTACTAGCAAGTAAAGGCTTACCATCATAGCAAGCAAACCTCATAGCAAAGTAAGTTTACCGACTTACCATGAATAAACAATTACTTTTGAACTCTTATATATAGAGGCACTTAACTTTGTAAGATGGACATGAGTAATAAACGATCTCTTCTTCTCACTCTTTATAATTTCCTTGCATTATTTATATAGTTTGCCTTCTCAGAGAAACAAAGCCTTACGCACATACATATATTATTATAGTATAGTTTATAACACGTTATCAGCACGACCGCTATTTAATACCGATCAATCAAATACCGTTGTATACCAAAAAGACAATGTCAAAATTTGAGATCAAGGACGGAGACACATGTCTAGCAGACAGTGCGACGACGCATATAATATTTAAAGATAAGAAGTATTTTTCCATTCTTAAAATGAAAGACTCCGCCGGAAGCGTGAGTACTGTATCAGGTGATGCAAAGATCATCATGGGCTCAAGAAAAAATAGATTTTCAATGCCAAGGGGGACATAAATAAATGATGCATTATATTCCCCCGATTCATACAGAAACTTGTTAAGTTTCAAGGATATCCGAAGAAATGGATATCATATAGAGACTATGAACAAGAATGACATTGAATATCTTTGCATTACACTTGAGAAAACGCAAGCATTGGAAGAATTACCAATGACGTCGTCCAGATACTACACAAAAATACATATTACCGAGTCAAATGTTATAGTAACCAAAGAGTTTACTAATACATTTAATCTGGCATGAAAGGCTAGGACATCCGGGATCAATCATGATGCGAAAAATTGTGCAAAATTCTAGTGGACACCCATTGAAAAAGCATAAATTTTTTCAATCGGGAGAACTTTTATGTAGTGCATGTTCTCAGAAAAACTAATAACTCGGCCATCACCAATTAAAGTTAGGAATGAATCTCCAGTATTCTTAGAGAGAATACATGGTGACATATGTGGACCTATACATCCACTGTGCGTACCGTTTCGATATTTTATAGTATTAACTGATGCATCTAGTAGATGGTCACATGTGTGTCTGTTGGCAACACGGAATACGGCTTTCGCAAAATTCATTGCTCAAATAATTAGGTTGAGAGCACAATTTCCTGATTATGCTATAAAGAAAGTTAGGCTCGATAACGCTGGTGAATTCACTTCACAAGCTTTTAATGACTATTGTATGTCAATAGGGATAGATATTGAGCACCCAGTTCCCCATATTCATACACAAAATGGTATGGCTAAGAATTTGATTAAACGGTTGCAACTCATTGCAAGACCATTAATATTGAGAACAAAATTCCCAATTTATGTATGGGGACATGCTATATTGCATGGTGCCACATTGGTCCAGATAAGACCAAGTGCATATCATAAACATTCCCCATTACAATTAACATATGGTCAGGAATCAAATATATCTCATCTCCGTGTTTTTGGTTGTGCGGTTTATGTTCCTATAGCCCTACCGCAAAGAACAAGAATGGGACCACAAAAGAGATTAGGGATATATATCGGATATACGTCACCAAGTATAATTCGATATCTTGAACCTAAAACTGGTGATATGTTTATGGCACGTTTTGCTGATTGCCATTTTAATAAAGATGAATTTCCAGCGTTAGGGAGAGGGATTAAAGTAATCTCGAAAGATATTACTTGGTGTACACCATCTTTGGTACACCTTGATCCCCCTACGAAACAACGTGAATTAGAAGTTCATAAAATTGTACAACTACAAAATATGGCAAATCAGTTACCGGACATATTTACTGATACAAAAAGGGTGACTAAATCTTATATACCTGCTGCAAATGCTCCATCAAGAATCAATGTTCCAGAAGAACAAATTGATGGAAGTAAAATTAATGAACCGAGGGTTCAATTAAAGAGGGGGAGGCCGATAGGCTGTAAGGATAAAAATCCTCGAAAGAGAAAGAAATTGGGAGAAGAGAATGAAAATGTTCTAGAGGAATCCCAAGAAGAAAAATGTTCAGAAGATGGACATGATACATAAAAATATGAGATTTCCATTAATTACGTCCATAATAGAAAATTATGGATTAGATGTAAAATAAATGATACTGATGAAATATCTTCTTTCTCTGTATCCAAAGAAATTGATCACGATGATCCAGATCTAATATTCGTATCAGAGTGTCAAGAAATGCCTGATTGAGAGAAATGACGAATGGCCATGAGAAATGAATTAATCTCCCTCAACAAAAGAGATGTTTTTGGACCTGTAGTCATTACACCTAAAGATGTAATACCAGTCGGGTCCAAGTGGATCTTTGTGCGAAAAATAAATGAGAAAAACGAAATCACCAGATATAAAGCACGACTTGTGGCACAAGGTTTTTCTCAAAGACCAGAAATTGATTATGAAGAGACATATTCTCCGGTCATGGATGCAATCACATTCAGAACTTAATGAGCTTAACAGCATCTAAAAGTTTAGAGATGTGCCTAATGGATGTTTTGACTGCATATTTATATGGATCACTTGACAATGACATATACATGAAAATCCCAGAAGGATTAAAGATCCTAGAAGGATCGAAAATGCATGAGGTATCATCTAAGAAAATGCATGAGGTATCATCTAAGAAAATATGTTAAGTAAAATTACAACGATCACTTTATGGATTAAAGCAGTCTGGGCGCATGTGGTATAATCGCTTAAGCGAATATTTGTTGAGTAAAGGATACATCAACAATGCGATATGCCCTTGTGTGTTTATTAATAAATCCTCATCATGATTTATGATCGTTGCTGTATATGTAGATGATTTGAACATAATTGGAACTCAAAAGGAGATTGATGATGCAAGAACTCATATGAAAGAAGAGTTCGAAATGAAAGATCTTGGAAAGACAAAATTTTGTCTCGGACTTCAGATAGAACATCTCCAAGATGGAATTTTTGTGCATCAATCAAATTACACTAAAAGAGTGCTAAAACGCTTTAATATGGACAAAGCGACTCCTTTGAGTACTCCAATGGTCAATAGATCGCTTGTTGTTGACAAGGATCCATTTCGACCTTGTGGAAGTAATGAGGAAGTATTAGGTCCTGAAATACCTTATATGAGTGTTATTGATGGACTTATGTATCTTGCAAATTGTACTAGACCAGATATAGCTTTTGCTACTAACCTACTTGTAAGGTACAGTTCCTCTCCAACTCGCAGACACTGGAACAGAATAAAACAATTTTTCCGTTATCTTTAAGGTACCATTGATTTTGGATTATTTTATTCAAGAAACTCCGAAGTTGGTCTAGTTGGTTTTGCAGATGCAGGCTATCTATCAGATCCGCATAAAGCTCGATCACAAACCAGATATGTTTTTACAATTGGTGGAACCGCAATCTCGTGGCGTTTTCAGAAACAGACTTTGGTCACCACTTCTTCAAATCATGCAGAGATTATTGCGTTACATGAAGCATGTAGAGAATGTGTATGGCTCAGATCAATGACTCAACATATACAAGAGGCAAGCGGAATAACCACCAATAAAGAACCGACAAAATTATTCGAAGATAATTCTGCGTGCGTCGTCCAAATCAAAGAATGCTACATCAAAAACGATAGGACGAAACATATTCCTCCAAGATTTTTCTCGTACACTCAAGAACTCGAGAAAGACAAAGAAATTGATGTTCAATACATTCGGTCAAGTGACAACGCAACAGACTTGTTTACAAAGGCGCTCCCGACTACAACGTTCAGAAACCATGTTCAGACTATCAGAATGTGTTATTTATGAGACCTATAAAGAAAAGATTATATCTATCTTTTTCAGGGGAAGACTGCACTCTTTTCCCCTCGTCATGGTTTTGTCCTACTGGGTTTTTCCATGATAAGGAGAGGCAGTACATAATTACAATTAATGATGGATACTTATGGGGGAGTATTAAGAAATAGATAAGATAAGTATCCACAATATAATAGTAATTACTTTACTAGCAAGTAAAGGCTTACCCTCATAGCAAGCAAACCTCCTATCAAAGAAAGTTTACCGACTTACCATGAATAAACAATTACTTTTGAACTCCTATATATAGAGGCACTTACCTTTGTAAGATAGACATGAGTAATAAACGATCTCTTTTTCTCACTCTTTATAATTTCCTTGCATTATTTATATAGTTTGCCTTCTCAGATAAACAAAGCCTTACGCACATACATATATTATTATAGTATAGTTTATAACACCCATAAATAATGAAATCAGCTGTATGATCATCTTCTTTATAATAAAACAAAGACGTTCACATGGAATTGGCCAGTGGCGGAGCCAGAAAAACAATTCATATGGGTCATAATAAATTTTTAGATAATTTTTTGTGTGTAAAAACTCCATCAAAAAATCATTATACATATATTTAGTTTTATAACCGTTTCGGTTGTTACCGTGCGAAACACCCGTTTTTTTATAAAACAAACAATCACTTAAGAATGTATCACATAAAAAATAATGTAATTAACATATATAAGTAGGTTTAATTCATTTGAATGAATTGTATTGAGCTTAATATTTTTAAATATTTATCTTTTTATTTGGGCTATAATTGAACTAAAAATTAATAGGGGTCAATTATTATTAATATTTAACATAAATAATACTAATTACTCCATCTGTTGCATATTAGTTGTCATTCTACCTTTTATTTTTTATTTCATATTACTTGTCGTTCTGTATTTCCAATGCAGATTTATTACTATTTTTCCATCTTTTGCTCTTAACCTTCAGCTTAATAATTACTTCTATCAAACAAAATAATGTATTAATTAGGGGTAAAACAGAAAATTTAATTGTTTTTTTAATTTGTGTGAAAACACCTAAAATGACAAGTAATTCCCAAGCGGGAGTAAGAAAATTTCATGTGGGTCACTTCCCCATTGCTTTAAAGCTGCCTCCGCCGGTGCTCTTGGCTCCTCATAGATTGATGGACTTATCTGTAATCCTAATATTTTTAGGTGTGAATTTTTAGTTATATAAAAAAAAATATGTTCACGTGTGGAGTAAGCGATTAATTTGAAGCATGTCCATCGATTTTCTACTATATTTGTAGTTGTTTGTGCTTAATGACACTAGTCTTGTGAATCTGTCAGATGTGTCGGTAGAGTTTTGTGGTACGTGCGCACATTATTGGACACTAAATTATGAGTTGATGAGGCAAAATGCGAAGAAAAGTTAATTTTCTCCTAAATAAATGTTATATTTAACCCTACCAAAATTCCCCTATTTTGGTTTTTGTTTTTCAAAAACTCACATAAATCACCAATCAAGTTTTTTAAGAAATGGATTTCCATAGATTTAGAAAACCTTTTTTGTTTTAATCTCCCATTAATATGTAATTTAGATTTTTTGGTCTTCCTAATATCTAAGGAATCTCCTTAATTTTCATATACTTTACTATCATCTCGATAAAATCCCATGGTTTGTACTCTTTCCCTCATCTCTAAACCACACAAACTTACGAATGACATTTTTAAACTACTCAAACTTTTGTAATCCATTGAATCTTGACAATTTCTTTATAAAATCATATTTAAACCAAAAAACAAAATAATTATAAAAGAAATAAGACTCTTTTTTCCCCTCCTTAATCCCTAGATTATTTTGGTGAATAAAGTTTGTGTAGTTTACGGAAGTGAAGCCTATTAGATATGAAATAAATGAAGTGAGTACTTAAGTACTCAAATAGGACATTAATTTGAATTTTATTCACTTGCAACCATTACGTCATACATTCGTTTATTTATCGTCCGGGTACTGAAACCCCAAAATTATTCACGCAAACGATTAAATATATATATATCATTAACCATGCATTCTATATAGTTTATATTTTATTTATATAACGACGTTGTGGTCCATACAGCGTCCATATACAAGTCTAGCCGGTGGTAGGGACTCCGACGACGATTCGGTATCTATTAACAAAAACCCTGACCCGGTCGCACCTGAAGTCTGTAGTCACTGGACTTCCTTCCAAAATCACGACTGCATCGACCCTCGTGTTCTCTCTTTCTATCACTGAAACCGCAAAGTCTCCATTTGTTCCCCTAAGCTCCGGCCATGCATTTTTTGCTGTGAGCAGTTAAAGCAACCAACTTTTAGAGATCAATACCATCACTCGATTTAATGGAACTAAAACAATTAATATGCCCCTACTAAATAAGAAAACATGAGCTCATGGATAAAACTAGAGAGTACTAAATCATTTTATAATTTGATTTAAACGGAAACTTACGAGGACATGTGGACGACATTTTTCTTCCCCTTTGTTTGTGTAGTGTTGTGATGGAGTATTTGGTATGCTCGTCTTTGGGAAATTGTGTCCCATTTATAGACTCGGATATGTATATTTTGGGTCGCTGTCCCATTTAGCCACCAAAAACGAAATTTAAGTAGCCAGCTTTTAATACATCATGACTTTTATACAATTTGTTTGGCAAAAGCTTTAAATAGCTCCTTTGACATTGTTGAGCTTTGAAAATTGAAGATTGTTGATCGATATCCAAACTCACATTACGATAAAAAAAAAAAGTGGATTGCATCTCTTTGACTTTTGTACGTCTGAGTTCACATTTCTGTGAGGAAGGAGTTCAATTATTTTGTTTGGACCATTTCGATTTATGGGCTTTGACCAATGCTAATCTTAAGAAAAACAACTAAAGCATTTATGGACATTAATTTTAGGGATAATTAGTTGAATAGCCAAGAAAAAAATCAAAACTAAATTACTAACCAAAAACCCTAAACTTAATGGCCATGAATTTGCCACATTAGCCACTTTTGGTTAGTAATTTAGTTTTGATTTTTTTCTTGGCTATTCTACAAATTAACCTTTAATTTTATTCACCGGCAAACTATTAGAGCAAAACATACATAGAGTCTCATAATTAACAATTTTCAAATAAATTTATTATTTATCTAATTTTTAATTACTTAAAAATAACTCTAACTAGTTAAAAAATGACACATATGAAACGTTTCAATGTATTCAGATTCTTGATATTCTCATTTCTTTATTTATAATAAATATTTTTTTATTCTTTATTTAATAAAAGAAACTCACTAAAAGCTTATGGTTAAGAGCATCATTATTGGTGATACTGTTTTGAGTATCAGTAACATTATTTAGTATTAATTCTGTTAGTTAAAACTCAATCTGATACTTTTATATTTTTAGTGTTTATTGGTGATACTTAAAGTTCATAAGAAAAAAAACATTAATTTATCTTTACAAAAAAATTTAAAATCAAAGAATAATCAAATTACTTGGATAAATATAATTTTTTTATAAAAACACAAATTTATCATGATACATTTCTAGTAAATATAAATATAAAAGATCCAAGCTAATTCTAGTACATTTCGAGTGAATTATCTCTCCATACATCACTAATGACAAAAAAGGAACCAATATCTCAGCAAATCACAATGAAACCAAACCATGTGACCATGTGGCTCTGTTTACAGAAACTGAGTGGAAATTCCATGCGAAACGAATATGTTTTATCAATAATATGATAAAGGTATAATAACTAATCCACATAAAGAAAAACTAGTGATATATGGAGATAAAAGATCATATGATCACACATAGAGAAAAAAATAGGCTCGGCATAGAAGAATATTGCTTGTTTTACTAAAAATCCTCTCTTGCAATAAATCAGTAGCTTCAAGCAGAGACTCCAATCAGAAGCAAGCATCCAAAAGGCAGCAACAGCATAGCGCAGCAAGACTGCAAAATAAGTAAAAACATTCAAAATTAGTAATCTAAGATAACCAACAAACTTGTACAAAGGATAGTTTCAAATACTCTCAAACAAGGAACTCAATTACAATCCAATTGCTTTTAACAAGCAATGTACTAACCAGTAGTTCAATACAGATGCAAATTCAATACATGCAAACATATTAAATCCTAGAAGATGCAATGTTGATGCAATTTCACTCTCTTTAGCCAGGCCATTTACAGACACAGAACAAAACATTGTTCACACGTGTAACCAAAACTTGTACAAACTACAGTTTCAAAAACTCATATAACACTCTCTAACCAGGAACAAATTCACAAGATCCAATTGCTTTAAACATGCAATGTAGTAACCAACCAGTAGTTCAATGCAAATTCACTACATGCAAACATATCAAATCCAAAAGATACAATGTAGATACAGAACAAAACCAAATTATCCAGTAATTCACATTTCACAATCAATCAAAATCAGATGATCAAAGAGAGAACAGAACAAAAATGATCCACTTTCTCCTTATAACGATAAATTAAAGAATCAAAAACCAAAACAGTCACTAATAAGTCAAGCACAACAATAAAAATATTCAAAGCATTAACACACTTTTTCTTAAGAATCTGTAATTGAATATTCTAAATTCAAATTATCCGAATGATTGTGACTTACCATCCTTTTAAAAACCCAGGACTACCCTGTTGTTGCTGATAATCCTGAGAAGGAGGAGGATATTGCGGCGCATAAGGAGGAGGATAACTTTGTTGTGGATAACCTTGATCTTTTGGATATCCCTCCGGTGGGTAACCTAATTTTACCAATCACAACACAACAATCAATTCTCCGATCCATGACAACAAAACCAAAATTCAACACAGAACGTAAAAATCCAGATCTAAGAATAGAACCTTGATCGATATTCAAGAACTTTTCGGGTTCGATAGATCGTCTAGAAGAGAAGAGAATCGAAGAAGATAGAAGAGGAGAGAAGAGAATCAAAGAAGAAAGAAGAGGAGAGGAGAGAAGAGAACCAGATTAAAGAAACGATCGGTTTTGGCGTCGCCTTCGGAGAGAAAAAGGTTTCTTCTCGAAACAAAATCGCGAAAATGACAAAAAAAAATTGTTTACCCGAAACCAAATTTTCTTGGCCAATGAAAAGAGGACACGTGTCTCTCTTTACTGTAACGTTCGGATCAGTTAACTGATACATTTTGGACTTAGAAGAAACCCAACAATTGTATAATAATGAAAATTGAGCTTCTGATACTCACAAGTATCACCTATGTTGATGCTCTAATGATGGCCTTAGTACGTTTATACATTCATTTATTTATAACTTTGGAAATCAGGATTAATCGTTCGGGTAACGAAAACCGAAACTATTCACGCAAACGATAACTTCCCTCTTCAACCCTTGGGTTCTCACTTTCTATCACAGAATCAATAACCATGCATTCTATACAGTAATTTATATTGTATTTATATTACAACAGAAGTCGTGGTACATATACAAATCTATTCAGAGGAAGGGATTCGGGTGACGATGCGGCTTCTATTAACCCAAACCCTGACCCGGTCGCACCTGAAGTCTGTAGTCACGGGACTTCCCTCCAAAATCACGATTGCATCGACCCTTGGGTTCTCTCTTTCTATCACTGAAGCCGCAAAGTCTACATTTTTTCCCAGAAGCTCCGGCCATGTGTTCTTCTCTGCGAACAGTCAAAGCAACTCAAGTTTAGATATCAGTACCGTCACTCAATATCCATGGAATTAGGAATTAAAACAATATGCCCCGACTAAATAATATTCTATTAGCTTATGAACAAAACGAGAGAGTACTAAATAATATTACATTTTGATTTGAACGGAAAGAAAAAGAAAAGTTACCTACATATGTAAGAAAGAAAGAAAAAAACTTACCAATATGTTATTAATTAAAAAGAAAAGTACGATAATACCTGTTTTGGTCTCAAATGACTAAATCCGCACATATTTGTTTTTGAAGTTCTTCCCAAAAAATTTGGGAAAACGTAGTATTTCACTCCTAATAGTTTAATAGTTTTATATCTTCGCAGAGAGACCCGAAATTTTGTTGCGTAGTATTTTCCCACAAAATCTAAGTTAAACACTTAATTCACCATAATTCTGGGTTTTATCGGTTAATAAACTAATCCAATTGTAAACCAAGTAAATTAGTTAGTGTGACAGAATTTCATCCGGTTCAGTTCCATCTTAATAACTTGGTTTATTTGCTTTCGGTTTATCAAAATCATCTTAAACTTTTGGTTATTGGTCACGTGTTCATGTGCAAAAAAGTAATTAAAATATTATCCTCTCTCATATCCCTCTCTTACGCCATTGCCATCTTCCTCCTTACAATCCAAGCTTTTTTTTTGTTTTAAGATGATATTTCTTTCTCTTTTCACTTTCTAGACTTAGATTGATCTTCTCTTAAGCTCTTGGTGAGTCTTTACTCTTTAGAGAGGTATTTTGTACTTATCTAATAAAATCTGTCACAGTTATATGCTGAAATCAAAACCCGAATTGTATTAAAATCAGTCACAATTATCTGACCCATTTCGTTTACCCATTTGTAACATTTCAAAATTGAAAATAGAAAATCCCCCAAGTTGGACGAATCCTAATTTTGCAATTGGACTAATCGAAGCTCTGCATCCAGGGTTAGATCTACAATAATTTGTTCTCCATTGTTGTGAAATCGGAGAGAAGATAGATCTACAATGTCATCGAAGAAAACCTAGAAAAGCAAATAGATCTGAGGTGAAAAAGGTGAAGAAGAAGAAGAAATGATAGCACAACACATTAAAATTTTTGTGTACATTCATTCATTAGTAAATTTTTCTCAGAAAAAAATGTGTTTTGATACAATTACAAATTGGTATGTGAAGGCAAGAGTAAGAACAATCTGTCGAATTAGGACTTAGATTTAGGGATTTTGTATTTGAGAAATTAGGGTTCTTCATGAATTTGTGTTTGGGAAATTTATGGATTTCTGATTTTGGGTGGTATAAATAAAATGGATTTTAAATTCGGGTCAAAATCCGGTTTGGTTTTTAAGTTGGGTCAATTTTGGTTTTATTTTTGGTTTAGTGTTTCTAATCGGTTATTAATCGGTTAATTTTGGTTTGGTTTTCTGTTTGGTTAGTTAAGAGAAATTTGGTCTACACTAAACCGAGTTTAAACGAATTTGGGTGAAAATATAAGTTTAATTTTTATTTTGGGGTGAATTAAGCGTTTAACTTAGATTTTGTGGGGAAATACTACGCAACAAAATTCCGGGGTCTATCTACGAGGATATGAAACTATCGGGGGTGAAATACTACGTTTTCCCAAAAAATCTCATATAAATTGAATGAATTTGATTTATAAATTAGATCATTATTGTCTAAAATTTTGATAATGGTAATTTGATCAACATCCCAACAAAAAGAGATTAAAAGCCGTGATATCAAATCATATACTCCCTCCGTTCTTATTTGTTTGATGTTCTAGAAAAAAAAATTGTTTGTAAAAGATTGATTTTTCACGTTTTCTATGCATTTTTAATGTAATCATAATGATGAATTGTAAAGTTCAACACATATTAATTGACTTTACTGATTTACTATTGGTTAAAACTTATGGAAAATTGTTTAGTGCAAAAAATAAGACATTTATAACTAAATATTAATGTGTTTTCTTAATATGTGTGAAAACTCTAGAAAATCAATCATTAAAGAACGGAGGGAGTATATAATTAGGAAGTCCTCTCTCCATCTAAGGTGTCCACATAGACAAAAAAAATTTAAGCAATTAATTTTAGTTTTAAGTTCATTTAGTTCATGTTTATGTATATTTATCGTTACTTATAGCTACTAATTTTTTAATTAAATTAAAAAACGAAAAATAAGTCAATAAATTACTAAAAGTAGAAATTAATATTTGATTATTTACTATGAATTTATGATAACGATAAAAAATTTATATATTCACTTTCAAAAATTGGAAATATGTAAAATGAATATACATATAAGAAAAAATGAATAAAGATATTAGCGACATCAAAGAAAAAAAATTTTGAGTGTCAGAAAATTGTTAAAAGGCTATTGGGTTTTTTTTGTCATGAACGCACTTACACCTATTCGTTAAAGAGATACATGAACATATTTGAACCAATGAGAGATGAACGTGTTAATATAAGAAGTTGTTGATCTAAAGATAAAGAATATATATTATTTCACTAAAAGGATACTGAACCATCTAATTAAAGATGAGATAATAAGATGAAAATTTAGGAAATACGATTTTATTTATAATGTTATATGATTTTATGGAAGTATGAAAGAAAAATATGGAAGTGTTATAATACTATTATTTTAAAGATATAAGGTATAAATTGGTGGAAGACAAAAAATATCACGCATTGTTTGAGTTATGTTCTACTAAAAATAAGTAAACAAAGTAACATAAAATTGTAAATAGTTAAATCAAATTTTTGTCGTTAAGTTTAATAAATTCATCATACGAACCATATTTCAGGATTATTTGAGTATTTATGTTCGAATTAAAAATTACAATATGAATTACTTTTATTTATATGGTCATTAGAAAATAATCAAAATATTACGAATTTATATATAAGAGCGCTGAATAGAAATGTTAATAAAAAACAATCAAAGAAAAAATAGATTCAATGATGTTAATTATTGAAGTATTGTAATTAAGTTTTAGCCGATTGTTAAAAAATAGAGGATGTATGATTTCACTAAAGGATATTGAACGATTTCACTAAAATAAGAAAATAATTTGTGATCTTTATGAAAAATGTACGTAGTTCTACAAAAAGGCATTCCCCGACGAGCTTATGTAATTCAATATTTGAATCAATGATTTTAAAAATGTATAGAAACAAAAACTATTTTTGAAATGTTTAAGAAAACGTAAAAAAAAATTATGTATAAATTAACTATCTATAATTATATTAGTGTTTTGTGAAAAAATGACAAAAGTAAATATATTGGTTATATTTAGACTTTGTTTGAAGATTGGATGAATTTATTATGCAATAATAGATAAAATAATAAGTTCTCAAAAACTAAACAACTATTATAATGACAAAATTTTATAATGACAAATTAATAATTGAAAATATGATATTATAATGTGTAAAAAAATGTAAAATATATATATTAACATAAAATACTTATTAATTCATGTTATACATGATATTGATAAAAAAACATAGAAAAATAACACAAAAATATCAAAAGAAGCCAAACTCGCGCAACGCGCGAGTCCAACCCTAGTTTATATATAAGAGTGCTGAATAGAAATGTTAATAAAAAATAATCAAAGAAAAAATAGATTCAATGATGTTAATTATTGAAGTGTCGTAATTGAGTTTTAACCGATTGTTAAGAGACTGAAAGCTTTAAAAAAAAAGAGCATGTATGATTTCACTAAAGGATATTGAACGATTTCACTAAAATAAGAAAATAAGGTGAAACTTTAGAATATAATATTTTATTCAAAATGTTATTTTCAGGTTTTGGAAGTAGAAAATAAATAAATTGAAAACGTTGTAATATCGTAATTTAAAATAAATTAAAAAATCTTAAATTTGATATATATATAAAGTATAAAATTAATGGTCACATTATTCTTAAATTGTACAACAAAATATACCGAGAATAATTTGTGATGTTTATGTAAAAATGTACGTAGTTCTACAAAAAGGCATTCCCGGGCGAGCTTTTGTAATTCAATATTTGAATCAATGATTTTAAAAAATCTAGAGAAACAAAAACTATTTTCGAAATATTTAGGAAAACGTAAGAAAAAAATTATGTATAAACTAACTTTCTATAATTATATTAGTGTTTTGTGAAAAAATGACAAAAATAAATATATTGATTATATTTAGAATTTATTTGAAGATTGGATGAATTTATTATGCAATAATAGATAAAATAATAAGTTTTCAAAAAATAAACAGCTATTTATTTAAAATCAAATACCAAATCGAAAGAATTTAAAAAAAAAGAATTAAAAACAATTAATAATTGAAAATATGATATTATAATGTGTAAATAAATGTAAAATATATATACTAACATAAAATATTTACTAATTCATATTATACATGATATTGATAGAAAACATAGGAAAATAACACAAAAATATTAAAAGAAGCCAAACTCGCGCAACGCGCGAGTCCAACCCTAGTTATTAACAATAAACAAAACTTACGAGGACATTCGGACGACATATTTTCCCCTTTTGTTTATGTAGTGTTGGGATGTATTTGCTATGCTCGTCTTTGGGAATTTGAGTCCCATTTATAGAATCAGATATGTAGATGTTGTGTCGGTATCCTCGATCGGTAGATTCAATGTCAAAACTTAACTAGCCAGCTTTTAATACATCCTGACTTTTATAATTTGTTTGGCAAAAGCTTTTAATACCTTCTTTGTCATTGTCGAGCTTTGAAAATGATAGATTGTTGATCGACATCTAAAATAAAAATACGAATTGCATTCTTTGACTTTTGTACGCTGAGTTCATTTCTCCATAGGAAGTAGGAGCTAAATTTTTTTGTTTGGACCATTTGGATTAATAGGCTTTGACCAAATACCCAATGCTACTCTTTAAAGAAAATAAAGCATTCCTGATTCGTAAAATAATGGTGATTATTATCATATTGGATGGACTTACATTCATGGTCATGTTTATACCAATTATAAAATTAAGTTAACATCTCAATTCTTTTTTTTCTAAAATTTGTATATCGGTGTTTTAATTTTTCTACACGGTTTTTAAATAAAAAGTTTTAATGGTCTGTAAATACTAAATTTAATTCGTTATCCGTTATTTTATTTTTTTGTTAAAAGATTTTCTTGAATCTATATATTTTAAACGTCTACAATGACATAAGGAATTCTCAAATGTTACATTAAGTAACTACCAACACAAGAACCAACAGAGAGAAACAAAAGAGAGGAGATATAGAAGAGACCAATCCACGAAGTGCTGCAATCATGGGGGTTGAAAGGTGAACGTTGATGGACCATCCCAATATGATCGGATGGAATTGCGGTCTGAATGTTGTAGTGCATAGCTTTGAGTCTTGTACTTTATCAACGACAAAAGTTTATGGTAAATCTTGGAAAGAGGCAAAGAGAGGCCATCGTGATATCTTCTATTAGATCATCTTTAATGGTAACCCTCTTAAAAGGTTTTAACCCATTTTTAAAAATTAATTTTAATATTAAAAAACTGTTTAACATTCCATGATTTTTTCGTTGTTTAATGGTGATATTCATAATCCTTCTTCTCGATCAATTCCTGAAAGTTGTGAAAGAAAGAGAGAAGACGAAAAGAAGAGAACAAAAAAAAGGTCACTCATATGTAGCCAAGTGGCCTTGTAGAACTTTGCAAAACTGATTCTTTAGCTTATACCCATAAAACATTTTTTTCCTTAGTTCATTAAAATTTATTATATTTTAATTAAAGACACCTTTAAAAGCTTTACATTAAGGATCTCTTACACTCCATTCAAATCTCGTATATACAAGCATGCCAACCTTGTAACAAAGCAAGACATACATCTCCATTTGAACTCACATTAGGCAGCCACTGAATTACCGAATCCCACTTGGTAGGCGGAGAATTAGTCATTAGCTTGTGTACCATAGCCTTCCATACTTGTTGGGAGAATGAGCAATCAAAGAATAAGTGATTCCTTGATTCATTTTCAACACCATATAATAGACAAGCTTATTCTACATCACAACCCCACTTATGGAGACGGTATAAAATTGCGTTACAGTTCAGAACAAATAGCCAAACAGTGAATGCATGTTTCGGAGAATGAGCAACAAATATCCGTTACTTGTTTTAAATACTACAATTATATATGTATTATATTGTATGATAATATATGAAGCAACTAGCTGATATATGTGGATTCACCACGGATGGCAGAGGCACTTGCTCTGAGAATGACACTATACATAGCGTGTGAGAAGAGCTTCTTGAATCTCTGTTTCAATTTGATTCTCAGGTATTGGTTCGAGATCACTACAAGAAAACATGCCATTTGTGACGCCCGTTTGTGACTCATTTTTCCGTCACAAAACAATGTGACGCTTTTGCGACGAAAAAGTGACCAAATTGCGATGGAAACAAAAGGGAGACAAAAACGTCACTCTTTTACGACGCAAAACATTCGTCACAAAATTGTCACAAATTAGCGACGGAATTATGACGAAAGGATGACTCTTAAACAACGGTCACAAAAGCGTCACACATTTGCGACTGATTTGCGATAATTTAATGAGTCAGAACGGAGACGTGCAGTTCGTCACAATTCCGTCACAATGTGTTACGAATTTGCGACGAAACAATTAGTAGCAACAACGTCATAATTCAGTCAAAAAATTCATGTCGGTAACAATAAAAGCTGTTGAAAACTGTCACCTAAGTTTCACCTAATAATTGACGTTTGTCACAAATTTGTCGCAATTCCGTCACAACTTTGTGACAGATTTTTGTCCGTCGCAAATGCGTGACAACTTAATAAGCCTATATATACAACGAACATTCTTCTTCCATTTTCACAAATCAGATTTACTATTACAAAATAAAAATTTGGAGAGAAAAAAAATGTGGAATTCATATAGAGAATGAATGTACAACCGAATCGATCCAGTCACCATTAATCTATCAACCGAGTTTCCGGATGGAGTTCAACAATTCATCGATTTCGCGAGCAACAAAGACTTACCTTGGAGTAATAGAGGGAAGATGCTTTGCCCCTGTAGTAAATGTAAAAACTTTACTAGGATAAGACTAGCTCGAACTGTGTATGACCATTTACATAGTAGAGTGTTTATGCCCGGCTATCATGTATGGTATCAACATGGGGAAGATTATAATGTAGTTGGGGCAGGATCTATTAGCCATCACGGGAATGTAGATTTAGATTTTACTACTGATAATCAAGAATTTAATTATGATGGAGGGGATGTTTATGGTTGAATGGGAACTGATGGGGGGGGGGAATTTGTATGCTGGGATGGGAAATGATGGGGGGATGTCTACGCTGGGATGGTAAATGATGCGTTTCATGGTTCTACACCATTTAATGATTATCATCATAATAATGAACATGGTCAAAGTGGTAATGATCATGTTTATGAAGAACCAACCCATGAGGCGAAACAATTCTATGACTTGTTAGAAGCTACAAATACGAAATTGTATGATGGTTGCCAGGAAGGCCAATCACATTTATCATTAGCTGCGCGGTTCATGACCCACAAGATAGACCATAATCAATTTGAAAATTGCATGGATGATTGGGCGGAAACGTTTTCAGAGTATTTACCACAACCTAATCAGGCCACTATCATACATATGATGTATGCATAGATAATTGTATGCTCTTCTGGAGAGAAGATGAGGAGTTGGAGCAATGTATATTTTGCAGAAAACCAAGATAAAAGGAAAGTCGGGGACGAACGAAAATACCATTTAGTCGTATGTGGTATTTACCTATCAGTGATAGATTAAAGAGGATGTACCAATCAGAGAAGACTGCAGCGGCGATGAGATGGCATGCTGAGCACGAGTCAGAAGACGGAGTTATGTGCCATCCATCTGACTCTGCAGAGTGGAAAAATTTCAATGAAATGTATCCGAGTTTGGCAGAGGAAACGCGAAATGTTTATCTAGGATTGTGTACAGACGGGTTTAATCCATTTGGGATGTCCAAAAAACCATTCATTGTGGCCTGTGATCATGACACCGTACAACTTACCTCCTGACATGGCCATGAAGAGTGAGTATTTGTTTCTCACGATCTTGAATTGAGGACCAAATCACCCGCATGCCAGTCTTGATGTATTCCTCCAACCATTGATCGAGGAGCTAAAAGATTTATGGAATAATGGAGTAGAGGCGTATGATATTTCCTTACAGCAAAACTTCAACCTCAAAGCTGTTCTTCTGTGGACGATAAGCGATTTTCCTGCGTATGGTATGTTGTGGGCTGGACTACACATGGAAATCTGTCTTGGCCAGTTTGTATGAGTGATACAAATTCTTTTCGATTGTCGGCTGGTAGGAAACCATGTTAGTTCGACTGTCACATGAGATTTCTGGCCAACGAGCATCCTTTACGGAAGAATAATGTTAATTTCAAGAAGGGACAACACACATTGTACGACGATCCACCAAGAGTGTTGAGTGGTGTAGAAGTTTTGCAGAGTATACGACATGCAGGGGCCTCTAAAACTTCTGAGGTCGGTGGAAATGAACATGAAAGAAAACCTGATGGATATGGAGATTGGCATAACTGGCATAAATAGAGCATATTTTGGAAGCTACCTTACTGGAAGGATTTGGCACTTCGTAACAATTTTGATGTGATGCATATCGAGAATTTTTTTGAAGAAAACATCTTGTACAATGTTATGAATGTCAAAGATAAATCAAAAGATAACATCAGGTCAAGAGTAGATATCGTCACATTTTGTGCTCGAAAAGAATTACATCTCGATGCTCGTGGAAACTCCCCATTTCCGATATGGAGATTATCAACAAAAGCAAGAGATGCATTACTTCAGTGGGTGAAAAATGAACTTAGATTCCCAGACGGGTATGTAGCAGATTTAGCTAGTTGTGCCGACATCAATGCTGGGAAGTTTTCGGGAATGAAAAGTCACGACTGCCACGTATTTATGGAAAGATTACTTCCATTCGTATTTGCAGAACTTCTCCCTCGCAACGTGCACCAAACATTGTCAGGTATAAATACACGACTACATCTTGATTGGAGCGTATTGATAGTATATATATACTCATCATAATTTAATTTTCAGCGATTGAAGCTTTTTTTCGTGACCTCTCCAGTAGATCGCTGCATATAAACCGCGTCCAAATTCTTAAGGAGAACATTGTGATGATATTGTGTAATTTAGAAAAAATCTTCTCACCTTCCTTCTTTGATGTGATGGAGCATCTACCTATCCACCTACCATACGAAGCAGAGCTCGGTGGTCCTGTGCAATATAGGTGGATGTATCCATTCGAAAGATTTTTTAAACGCTTGAAAGGCAAAGCGAAGAACAAAAGATATCCAGCGGGATTAATTGTTCAGTCGTACATGAATGATGAGATATCTTATTTCTCACAACACTACTTTGCCTCTACAATTTCTACAGCTAGCAGAAGAAGGCAAATTTACTTTATGTATTTATGTTAAAATTGGTATCATATTTTGGTTTAGTTTAAATGTTAAATGTTCTGCAGGATAATTCGGTATGACGAAGGTGAAGTACCTGTATATCCTATTACGGTGCCCGATATATTAAAGCTGTAGGTCGGCCAAGTGGCCAATGTAAAGAGTATTGGTTAGGCGAGAATGAATATCATAGCGCACATTCATATATTCTACGGAATTGTGAATATTTTAGGCCCTATGAGAGGCATCCCAAGTCACTACGTAACTTTGAATAATTTATTTCTCAATTTGTTAAATTCTTATCATTTTTTACTTCAATTCAATATAGGTTGTTGGAAACGCAAATTCGAGAAGAAAACCCTGATTTATTAGATGATCAGGTTATGGCAAAAGTAGATGCAGACTTCCACTCATGGATCCGTGAATATGTATGTATTTCGTTACGCATGAAATAAAGGAATTGTAATTTTGTTTTTTTACTACAACATATTTTCTATATGTAGGTCAATTACACAAAGGGCTAACAAAGCTTTCCGCCGTGGGTTTTTGATACGCTGGAAGGCCCTGTAAATCAAGTTAGAACATGGCCCATGTATTTTACGAGAGGATATTTATTTCACACAAAACAACACGGAGAGAGGAGAAAAACTATGAATTATGGAGTTTTCGTCCGGGGCCAACATTATTCTGAATCAACTCGAGAGGATGATTTTTATGGGGAAGTGGATAAGATCATGGAGTTCCAATATCCCGGATTTTTGAATCTAAAAGTCATACTTTTATATTGCAAATGGTTCAACCCTACAATCGGAAAAGGCATCCGGAGAAGCGAAGATGGTATTGTTGATGTAGCTGTTAAAGAAAAATATCACACCTCCAATCCTTATATTTTAGGTATGATATTTAATTTCAATTAAATGTACTACACATATATATATATATATATATGTTTTAACACTATATTAACTATGATGGTAGGGTCTCAAGCCGATCAAGTTTGTTATCTTCCTTATCCAGCTATTAAACGTCCTCGGAAAGAATGGCATACTGTGCTACAAGTTAATCTGAGAAGTCGGATTCAGGGAAAATTTATCCTGAAGGAGTTAGTGATTTTGCAACAAACACACGATGAAAACCTAACGGAAATGGTTGCAAAAATTGATGTCGCTCGATTGGTTGAGGAAAACCGTCCAACACAAAGAATTAATTCAGAAGTTGAAGACAGTGAACCAGAAGATGAATTTATTTGTAATTTATCAACTTCAGAGGGAGATGAAGAGGAAGATGAAGAGGGAGATGGAGATGAAGATCTTTGAAAACAATGTACTGGTTTTATGACCGAATGATTGTAAAATACGTTTTCCTTCGTATGTATGAGATTTAGTTAAAATTAAGTTTGTTTTAAGGTTTGAATTTTGAAGATAAAATGATGGTATTAGATCAAATTATAAAATGATGGTATTAGATCAAAATTTAAATTTACCAACCACCAAACATTAGTTTGTTAACTTTTATTATAAACTCCTATACTATTTCATTCTAACATACCAAATTCTTGATTTTTTTGTTTTAAGGTTTGAATTTTGGAGATAAAATGATGGGATTAGATCAAATTATATATATTTGGAATTGGAAAGGTGTATGATGAAACGACCTGACCCGTTTTTTTTTTAAAAACAATTAATCCTTGGTCTCGGACTAGCATTCCCATATATGCTATCCTCAACGACCAAGCAGAACACATAGAACATTCAACAGCGGATAACCAACACTTAAACCAAATAGACTAATTCCATTAACTAACGGTTCAGTTCCACAACAATTCCAATTCAATAAATTCCAGCAACCTAACAGTGGATCTAAAACAGAAATGGAAAAAACAAGAAACACCAAATTCGAGTCCCTAGATCATCTCCCTCTTCGTAGCCATGATTCCACGATCACAATTTGCCTTTACCTGCATCACATGGGAAAAATAGATGCGTGAGTATTATCATAAATACTCAGTGAGACGGTCATCCCATCTACGACTGCGCACTCATGCACGATGGACCGCTCAGGCAAACATACAAGCAAACAACACACAAACACAAAGAAAAAGGCTCAACCACAGTCAACCAGACAGGCTGTCAATCAACACTACCACTAGGTGTCGATCGACACCTTCTGTACGTGCCTGTTGATCGACACACCCTCTAAGTATCGATCGACAGCACCTGTACATACCTCTCGATCGACACACCCTCTAGGTGTTGATCGACAGCCTCCGTGCTGGTCTGTTAATCGACACACCTCGTGGGTGTCGATCGACAGGCCTGCGTAGAATCCTGAGAAATCGATCATAATCCTCTCGGATTGATTCCTCCTCTGCGTCAACACGAAACCTGCACAAAAACCACAATTCAAACAGAACAAACAACAATACACAACCACAATCAATCAACACAAGATCAAACAATTCGTTCCAAACCTATCATCAAGCAACCCTAACGAATCCACCGGCCCAGAAGGCATGGTCACGCACTCACCTTGAATTATTCGGATAGAAACTGATAGAATTGAGGCTAGACACGAAATCCACGACAATCACCACGAAATTCCAATCCAAATCGATCAAGAACCAAAATCTAATCCACAAAACTCTCAAGAACAAAAGAAACTTCTCTCAAACTTGATTTTTGGACTTCTGTTCGATCAGAAAGCGGCCAAAAACCTATATATACGGAACCTAAATTCCCCAAACCGGCCCGGTCCAATCGAACGACTTAAACCAAACCAGAAAAACTGACCTAAGAAGACCATGTCGATCGACACACACCACATGTGTCGAACGACAGCCTTTCACGAGCCTGTCGATCGACACAAACCACGTGTGTCGATCGAGAGCCCCTCCATTTTCCTAAAAAAATGGTTTACGTGCGTCACAATTCTCCCCTACTAAAACTGGATTCGTCCTCGAATCCGCTAACACAGCCCACAAGGCTAAACACCTGGCCAACCTGCCAGTAACACTGGAGACTACATCTCCCATACCCTCTCGAGGCTCACATCCGCCCTATGCATATAGACCCGTCTACGACATTGATCGCTCATAGCTCATAACCACACCCTCTGACTCTCGGGATCGTCACCCCTCAAGCCCTCGGTGCCTCGTATCAACCTACCTCAGTCCACGCAGTCCTGACGATGTCTGATACGAACTATCTCCATACCCCTCACCTTCAGAACACATAGTCCATCAAACTCTCGGTATGCAGGGAACCCACATATCCTCTGGAGAAACACAACTCTGAAAGATCTGCCAGAGATCACAATCTCCAAAAAGCTATCTCCATATCCTCACGCCCCTAGTCCACGCAATCCTGGTGAACGATCGATATGCTGGGAACCCACACATCCCCTGGACGAACCAACACTAGATGTCTAAATGCACCTCTGACCGGAACCACCTCCCAATGTCTCAACATGATACTCCCAACCCGGAATACCATCACAACATGATCCTCACAGATCACCTGGACCATCCATCACCCGAATGTCCCTGCAGAGACTCTCCGGAACTAGACAGTTCAAACCACCGTAAAACTTCTATTCCGAGACTCTCTCATACACACACAAACCCGTTAGAGTTCCTACCGAAACTGGCAAGTTTTATCCACAATAAAACTTCCATTTCGAGGTTCTCCAACCACCAACACATGACTAACAAGTCATAAACACATAAGAATACACATCTTACTAAACCGGAAAATGTCATAATCATTACAACTTAATGAAAAATACAATATCCAAAAAAAAAAAAAAAAACCTCATCACACAGGGTGATCACAACACAAAAACCGAAACTGGGAAACCACAAAGAAAACGAAATTACTCATCGGCTTGCTTTTCGAACCACTTCCTGAACTTTGTTTTCATCTGTGCCTCTGGTTCCCAAGTCTCCTCCTGAACACCGTCACAGTCGCACAAGAGTCTCAACAACGACACTCTCTTCCGGCGCAGAACCTTGATACTTCTCTCAAGAATCATAACCGGCCTCATCCCAACAGTCAGATTAGGCTGAAGATCTGCAGGAATCGTCACGACTACCTCTTCAGAAGGATGCAAGTATCTCTTGAGCTTCGAAACATGAAACACGTCATGGAATTTTTCCATGATCGGAGGCAGCTCCAACCGATAAGCGACTGGTCCCACACCTTTCACAACCCGGAACGGACCCATGTACCTCGTACTCAACTTATTTTTGGATATGGACCTGTTCAGACCCCGCATCGTAGCCAGCTTGAGATACACTCAATCTCCGACTATAAACTACAACTCTTTCCTTCTCCTATCGACATAACTTTTCTGCCGATCCTGAGCCTCTTTCATGTTCAGCTTCACAACACGGATCTTCTCCGTCGTCTCCTGAACAAAATCAGCACCAAAGATGCTCCTCTCCCCCACTTGGGTAAAACATAGCGGAGTACGACATGGCCTCCCATAGAGCGCCTCAAAATGAGCCATACCAATATTCGCTTGAAAACTGTTGTCATATGCAAACTCCACCAAACTCAAGTGATCCGCCCAATGACCACCCCAATGTAGCACACACATCCTCAACAGATCCTCAAGTGTCTGAATCGTCCTTTCGGACAGCCCATCCGTCTAAGGATGATTAGTTGTACTCATATGCATCTTAATGCCCATCTCAGCCTGAAAAGCTCTCCAGAATACTGGAGCAAACCTCAGATCCCTATCCAACACAATACTCGCTGGCACACCATGCAACCTCACAATTTCCTTCACATACTTCTTAGCCAAGACCTCAGCTCCATATGTCATCTTAATGGCCAAAAAATGTGCTGACTTAGTCAATCGATCCACAATCACCCAAATCGCGTCACAGGTCCGAGAAACCGGCAACCCTACCACAAAATCCATGGTAATCATGTCCGACTTCCACGTTGGAATGGGTAAACTCTGCAATAAGCCCCTAGGAACCTGATGCTCAGCCTTCACCAGTTGACAAACGTTGCACGCTGCAACCCAATCTGCCACATCTCCCTTTATCGTGACCCAATGATAATACCGTTTCAGATCCCGATACATCTTAGTCTCTCCCGGATGAATCGAAAACTTGCTCGCATAAGCTTCTCTCAGAATTTCTTGCCTCAAGTCCTTATCCTTAGGAACACAGACTCGTCCATGTACCAAGATAGTTCCGTTAGCAGAAACCTGATACTCAGAACCGGCAGTCTTAGAGAGATCTAACAACACTTAATCCTTCTCCTGAGCTACTCGGATCCTGCTCAGAAGATCCGCCTGATCAGCTGCCGCTAACCCCAACGGTTCCTATGAAGTAATATACAACCTCAAAGTACTAAGGATGCTCACAAGAGTCTCCACATCCCGCTCTTGAGATGAATCATACCGCCTCCGACTAAGAGCATCTGCCACAGTGTTAGCCTTACCAAGATGGTAAACAATGTCCAAGTCGTAATCAGCCAACAACTCTGACCATCGCCTCTGTCGTACATTCAAATTCTGCTGAGTAAAAATGTACTTCAGATTATGATGATCGGTGAACACCTGAACTCTTTCACCATACAGATAAGACCTCTAGATTTTCAACGCGTAGATCACTGCAGCCAACTCCAAGTCATGAACAGGATAATTGCCCTCGTGCTTCCTCAACTGCCTCGAAGCATACGCAATCACCTTACCCTGCTGCATCAACACACAACCCAACCCAACTCCCGAAGCATCTGTATACACCACATAAGGCTCACCCGGTTCAGGCAACACCAATACTCGTGTACTAGTCAACATCGTCTTCAGCTTTGCGAAACTCAGCTCACAATCAGCAGACCACACGAAAGGAACATCCTTCCCCGTCAGCTTCGTCATAGACTGAGCCATACTCGCAAAACCTTTGACGAATCTCCGATAATAACCTGCCAACCCAAGAAAACTCCTGACCTCAGTAGCATTCCTCGGTCTAGGCTAATCTCGGATAGACTGAATCTTCGCCGGATCCACAGAAACTCCTTCTACAGAAACGATGTGATCCAGAAATCCCATCTCTCTCTGCCAGAAACTACACTTGCTCAACTTCACGAAAGCTTCTGTTCCCGCAACTTCTCCAGAACTCTCCTAAGATGAACCTCATGCTCCTCAAGACTCTTCGAATACACCAGAATGTCATCGATGAAGATAATCATGAACTCATCCAGATACTCCTGGAAAACTCCGTTCATCAACCTCATAAATGCCGCCGGCGCATTGGTCAACTCGAATGGCATAACTACAAACTCAAAATGCCCATACCGAGTCCTGAAAGCCGTCTTCCGGACATCGACCTCGTCGATAGGAATCTGGTGGTAATCGGATGCCAAGTCAATCTTGGAGAACCAAGTAGCCCCTCTCAACTTATCCAACAACTCATCAATTCTCGGAAGAGAATACTTGTTATTCACAGTGACTCGGTTAAGCCCTTGATAATCGATGCACAACCGGAAGCTACCATCTTTCTTCTTCACAAACAACACCGGTGCTCCCCACGGTGAGGTACTTAGTCGAATAAAATCCTTCTCCAACAAATCCTCCAACTTCTTCTTCAGTTCTGCCAACTCTGCTGGAGCCATTCGATAAGGCGCCTTAGACAACAGCGTCGTCCCGGGCTCTAACTCAATCGTGAAAGGATCATACCGAGACGACGGTAATCCCTGCAACGACTGAAAGACATCCTCGAAATCCCGAGCAACCCGAATATCTCTCACAGCAACCCCACCAACAGCCTCCGGCATTACAATCGTGGCCAAGTAAGCCTCAGAACCTCTCTCAATCATCGCCTCAGCCTGGACAAGTGAGATCACGAGACTAGATAAAGTTTGTCTCACACCCTCATAAACCAACCTACCACCTTCACGTTAAAACACCACTCGATCCCGGTGATAATCTAGATGAACTATGTACCGATTCAACCAATCCATACCCAGGATAACATCGTACAACTCCACCGGACTGATCACCAAGTCCGCTGGCATCAACTCGCTGGCTACCAAAACATCCACATCTTTCGCCCGACCATGAGTAGTTAGAAACTCTCCTCCAGCAACCATAACCGGTTTAGTCCGCTCACCAGTGTCACCCCAAATACCACTTCTCTCAGCATGATCTGTAGTAATGAAGCAATTTGATGCTCCAGAATCAAACAACACGTGGAACTCAGACCCGCCCACAAACAAGGTCCCTACACAAATCCCATGTGCTAAGTAACCTAACTTTCTATCACAAGACAAACAATCCAAAACAAACACCACAAATTCTACACTACTGAATTTACAAAGTCTGAATTAAAGAGTTTACCTATGATCGGCCACGCGCACGGCTCACCCGGCGCTGCAATAGCCGGCGGACGCTGCATCGCCGCAATCTGCTCTACAGGCTGTACTGCCCCATACTGCGCTACTGGCTACACAACTGCCACTGACTCTCCACACTGATAGCCCGACCGAGTCGCTCGAGACTCGCTCTGCTTAGGGCAGCTATGTTTACCAAAGCACCCTCGGCCACTCTGACCCGATCTTGAAGTGTCTTCCCACTTCCTCTTCTCTCCCTGCGCAGGCTTGCCGCCCTTGCTAGGACCTACCTGCTGCACATACTGCTGAGGCCTCTGAGGCTGAACAACTGGAACAACAACCGCAACCTGTTCCCTCAGATCCTCCTCGATTTGTGCAACCATCTCCACCAGTTCCACTCTAAACTCGAACCTCTGTACCGAGTCCTCAAGTCTGGTCGGAGTCCCCTCACGAACCTCCGAATCTGAGCCTGCTCATCGTCCAGACTCCTACCAGCATAACCCAAGTGTCGGTTAAACTCCGAGTCATACTCTCGAACCGACATGCAGCCCTGAGTCAACTCAAAGAAACTCGCCTCGAGCCTATCCAATACCTCCTTAGGGAAGAACTTGGCGTTAAACTCTGCTAAAAAGTCTGCCCAAGATATCACAGTCCGAGCACGGCTCGCTGCAACACCCCTCCACCAGAGATACGCATCACCGTCCAAATAATGGACTGCCAGATCAACCATCTATCCCTCTGGACACCTGATCGAGCGAAAGTTCCGCTCCAACGTCATCCGCCACTCATCAACCTCCTTAGGCTTAGCACCTCATGTAAAAGAACCAGTACCGATCCTCTGCATCTGCTCCATCATACGGATATACGACGGAACCTCATCAGCAACCACAACCCTCGGCTGCACCTCTGCCACTCGTGGCAACACTGGAGCCTGCACTGGCATCGCACCCGGTAACCACTCGAACAACTGCCTCAACAGGTCAGCCAGACGATCATCACCAGCCTGGGCTACACCCGCGGCCACACCGCACCCCCAGCTACGCCAACTCCGCCAACTCCGCAAGCACCACCTGCCTCATGAGCACCCACACCAGCCCCAACAGGACCCACACCGGCCCCAACACTGGTAGACTGACCATCAAGCATCGTCTGATGAACTGTCGCAGCCCCATGCGTGGAACTTTGAGCCTCACTCACAACTGGCTCATCCACAAGTCCACGACCTCTGGGTTGGCCTCCTCGGCCCCCACGCCCACGACCTCTAGCTGGCTTAGGCATCTCACTGGCTAAACACTAGAAAGACTCACAACACAACACAAAACACACTTACCGTGGAATCTCTTAGAAGGCTCGAAGGAAGATGATCTAGAACCCCGAACTCACAGAATTGCAAATTTACTAATTTTAATCCTAGCAGTTCTAGCCCGTCCTAACTCCGTAAGGACTTTGATACCAAACTGAAACGACCCGACCCATTTTTTTTAAAACAATTAATCCTTGATCTCGGATTAGCATTCCCATAAATGCTATCCTGAATGACCAAGCAGAACACACAGAACATTCAACAGCGGATAACTAACACTTAAACCAAATAGACTAATTCCATTAACTAACGGTTCAGTTCCACAACAATCCAATTCAATAAATTCCAGCAACCTAACAGTGGATCTAAAACAGAAATTGAAACAACAAGAAACACCAAACTCGAGACCCTAGATCATCTCCCTCTTCGTAGCCATGATTCCACGATCACAATTTGCCTTTACCTACATCACATGGGAAAAAGAGATGCGTGAGTATTATCGTAAATACTCAGTGAGACGGTCATCCCATCTACGACTGCGCACTCATGCACGATGGACCGCTCAGGCAAACATACAAGCAAACAACACACAAACACAACGAAAAAGGCTCAACCACAGCCAACCAAACAGGCTGTCAATCGACACTACCTCTAGGTGTCGATCGACAGCACTTGTACATACTTGTCGATCGACACACCCTCTAGATGTTGATCAACAGCCTCCGTGCTGGTATGTCGATCGACACACCTCGTGGGTGTCAATCGACAGGCCTGCGTAGAATCCTGAGAAATCGATCATAATCCTCTCGGATCGATTCCTCCTCTGCGTCAACACGAAACCTGCACAAAAACCACAATTCAAACAGAATAAACAACAATACAGAACCACAATCAATCAACACAAGATCAAACAATTCGTTCCAAACCTATCATCAAGCAACCCTAACGAATCCACCGGCCCAGAAGGCATGGTCACGCACTCACCTTGAATTATTCGGATAGAAACTGATAGAATTGAGGCTAGACACGAAATCCACGACAATCACCACGAAATTCCAATCCAAATCGATCAAGAACCAAACCCTAATCCACAAAACTCTCAAGAACAAAAGAAACTTCTCTCAAACTTGATTTTTGGACTTCTGTTCGATCAGAAAGCGGCCAAAAACCTATATATACGGAACCCTAAGTTCCCCAAACCGGCCCGATTCAATCGAACGACTTAAATCGAACCAGAAAAACTGACCTAAGAAGACCATGTCGATCGACACACACCACGTGTGTCGAACGATAACCCTTCACGAGCCTGTCGATCGACACACACCACGTGTGTTGGCCGAGAGTCCCTCAATTTTCCTAAAAAAATGGTTCACGGGCGTCACATATGGAACACAACCATGTGTGTAAAATGTTTTAGGGTTTAGGGTTTCAATTTTTTAATAATACAAAGCATAACAAATCCGTCACAATTCCGTCACCTAGTGTGAAAGATATGTTACGAATCTGTGACCCCATGCGATTTTTATGTGATTTATTGTATATATTATGGTTCAAATGCATCTTATTTTTTACGTACATCATTATATGAAAGTAGGGACATGCTATATACCTATTAAACATTCGAAATTTGTTCAAAATTTAAATTTACCAACCACCCAACATTACTTTGTTAACTTTTATTATAAACTCCTATATCTTTTCATTCTAATATACCAAATTCTTGATTTTTTGTTTTAAGGTTTGAATTTTGAAGATAAAATGATGGGATTAGATCAAATTATATATATTTGGAATTGGAAAGGTGTATGGAACACAACCATATGTGTAAATATTTTACGGTATAGGGTTTCAATTTTTTAATAATACAAAGCATAACAAATCCGTCACAATTCTGTCACATAGTGTGACGGATATGTGACGAATCCGTGACCCCATGCGATTTTTATGAGATTGATTGTATATATTATGGTTCAAATGCATCTTATTTGGTACGTGCATCATTATATGGAAGTAGGGTCATGCTATATACCTATTAAACATTCGAAATTTGTTCAAAATTTAAATTTACCAACCAACAAACATTACTTTGTTAACTTTTATTATAAACTCGTATATCTTTTCATTCTAACATACCAAATTCTTGATTTTTTGTTTTAATGTTTGAATTTTGAAGATAAAATGATGGGATTAGATCAAATTATATATATTTGGGATTGGAAAGGTGTATGGTACACAACCATGTGTGTAAATGTTTTAGGGTATAGGGTTTCAATTTTTTAATAATACAAAACATAACAAATCCGTCACAATTCCGTCACATAGTGTGACGGATATGTGACGAATTTGTGACCCCATGCGATTTTTATGAGATTTATTGTATATATTATGGTTCAAATGCATCTTATTTGGTATGTACATCATTATATGGAAGTAGGGACATGCCATATACCTATTAAACATTCGAAATTTGTTCAAAATTTAAATTTACCAACCACCAAACATTACTTTGTTAACTTTTATTATAAACTCGTATATCTTTTCATTCTAACATACCAAATTCTTGATTTTTTGTTTTAAGGTTTGAATTTTGAAGATAAAATGATGGGATTAGATCAAATTATATATATTTGGGATTGGAAAGGTGTATGGTATACAACCATGTGTGTAAATCTTTTAGGGTATAGGATTTCAATTTTTTAATAATACAAAGCATAACAAATCCGTCACATAGTGTGACGGATATGGGACGATTATGTGACCCCATGCGATTTATATGACATTTATTGTATATATTATCGTTCAAATGCATCTTATTTGGTACGTACATCATTATATGGAAGTATGGACATGCTATATACCTATTAAACATTCGAAATTTGTTCAAAATTTAAATTTACCAACCACCAAACATTACTTTGTTAACTTTTATTATAAACTCCTATATCTTTTCATTCTAATATACCAAATTCTTGATTTTTTGTTTTAAGGTTTGAATTTTGAAGATAAAATGATGGGATTAGATCAAATTATATATATTTGGGATTGGAAAGGTGTATGGTACACAACCATATTTGTAAATGTTTTAGGGTATAGGGTTTCAATTTTTTAATGATACAAAGCATAACAAATCCGTCACAATTCCGTCACATAGTGTGACGGATATGGGACGAATCTGTGACCCCATGCGATTTATATGAGATTTATTGTATATATTATGGTTCAAATGCATCTTATTTGGTACGTAAATCATTATATGAAAGTAGGGACATGCTATATACCTATTAAACATTCGAAATTTGTACAAAATTTAAATTTACCAATCACCAAACATTACTTTGTTATTTTTTATTATTAAACTCCTATATCATTTCATTCTAACATACCAAATTCTTGATTTTTTGTTTTAAAGTTTGAATTTTAAAGATAAAATGATGGGATTAGATCAAATTATATATATTTGGAATTGGAAAGGTGTATGGAACACAACCATGTGTGTAAATGTTTTAGGATATAGGGTTTCAATTTTTTAATAATACAAAGCATAACACCATGCCTTGTTGTTACAAATACCTCAGCTACGGAGTTTCATCATAGATAATGCAATCTACAAGCACAGAGAAGCTATGGAGCTTAATCGGAGAAGCAACATTAAATCAAAAGCCAAAGATATGAGAAAACTTGAGCACTTACTCTAGCTACAGAGGAGGAACAGTAGCAAAGCGAAGATATGGATTCCGATTCCGATTCCGATGAAAGAAGAAGAAACAAGCGCATTGCGTCGTTTATTGAATCCGGTTCGGTTCTCAATTCGGTTATTTTCGATTTGGTTCAATGGATCCATGAGCCAAGCGTCTAAACCCAATTTACATGTAACTACAATAAAAAAAATGAGTGTATAGTGTCATTTATTTAATTAGTTTACTTCACTTTTTGAATGATACAGCTAAAATTACATCATTTCTATGAGTGATTTATCTATAGGCGACTCTAATCTTTTGCATCAATAAAAAAGACCGACGTAAATAGTTTCATCATTTATTACAAATGATGTTAATATATGTCTCTTATAAAAAATGAAGTTAAACCTTACATCAATTTGTATAAGTGATATTAAATATTTGTGTCGGTTATAACAATTCATGTTGAATATTTATATAAAGTTATCTAGCTGATACTATAATTACATCAGTTATAAATAATTGATGCTAAAGTTCGTTTCAATTTTCAAAAATGATAGTAATTAAGATTTAAATCATTTATCGATAAACGATGATAATATTTGAAACACTTACGTAATTGATGTTACTAAATGCGTCAAATTTATAAGTGACTTTAATGTATTTTTGCGTATCAATCGCTAATTATTCTACATCAGTTGTAAATAAAACTAGATTTCTTGTTTTATTTTAATTAAATAATTAAATTCAAATAACATAAATCATCGAATAATATCAAAAGCTGCAGAATAATTATATTAAATGGCAAAACACATGATCCTTTTAAAACATACTTCAAATGCATAAAACATAACTAAAAACTGGAACAAATGTTTCGAAAAACTGAAATCCTAATAGAACATAATGTTGAAATCCTACTTTAATAGTACTATGTTACTAATTAGTCTTCACTTCTTGTCCTAGTCGTCCAAGTCTTCACTTACTTCTTGTCCTAGTTTTCATCCACTTCCTATAAAAGAAAACAACAAGAAACAAAACTAAGTATCAACTTGATACCTGAGTTTTCTACAACTAAAGTTATGATACATACCTAAATATTTTCATACATTGACCATTGAGTGATTTAAAATATTTGTTTAAAATAATTAGTTTGTATCTTAACAGAATAAAATCTCAGAAATATATTTACTACCATTATAGTACCTGATTACCGGCATCACAAGGAATCAGCTGTTTTATAACTCTGTTCAAACGTTTGACTGTATCAGTTAGTGTTGCTATTTGTGTTTTCATCTCAGCAACTTCAGCATTCGCAGCTTCAGATCTTATCGCAGTAGAGCGTTTGATTAATTTTGAAGGTGTCGGTCCACGACCAACACAACGTACTCTGCCGGAACGCTCTGCCCAAATACCTGAGAACACTCATCACCCAAACAAGTTGTGACATTACCTGAGACTTGCCTCGGTGGATTTTGGGCCAACAAAAGTGTAAGCTCATCCTGTAAATACATATATACAATATAAGAATCATGTACATAATTGTATAGTCTCCTAATATCACATATATTCATCTTTTCCTAGACGAGAGATAACGAATTAAGCAAAACAAAAGAAGTAACCGCACACTTTTTAGTCTACAAAAGATCCATCAGATTTCTTGCAAGTTTCAATGAAGAGTTCCGCTCGAGATGGTGTTTTACCAGTGCGGATTTTCTGTATAAATCACATGCACAATCAATAAACTTTGTTAGTTCTTTAGGTCTATACATGCTATTACCATTGTATAAAACATCACTATATCAAGTAATAGAAAAAAAAGAGTTACTCACAATGTCACGTCTTTTCCTTGCAAAACTTCTTCTTCCACACAAATGAGGAGTTTATGGTTCCTTCGACTTCTGGTATTCCGATCTTGCATCCTCAGAAACCCAAATGTTAATAAATAGTTACTTCAAACTGAAATAATATATAAGTCAATAATTAGTATATAAATTATACCTTCCACTTATTAGTGAACCTCATCTCAACCAAGTGGTTCCACTGATCTTCGGGAATCTTCTCTGGATGATTCTCCCTTGTTTCAGCCACATTATCACCTTTGTAATCCCTCCAAAGACGTAATTTTAAATCCTTGCACCTGCTTCTGAGTGCACTTAACACAAACTCCTTTCTTGTGGGCGGGTCATCAAACCAGAACTTCACCTACATAAATTATGATAGTTTGTTAGTTAAATATATTTCAAACACAAAGTAGAGAAGTAACTCCAAGATCTTACCTAGATTACGTCCCATGCCTTGTCTTTTCTGCTTTGAGGGACAAGTCTCTAATCACTGTAGTCAATGGGTAAAAGGTTCACGTCGCCACTCAACTGACCTAACCATGACCCAAGTAGACCTCCAGAATCGTCATCAGGTTGGTTGCTATCTTCATCGAAGTGAACCATGACTTTGCGAGTTTGCAACTTAAAAACATCTTTGGTCAAAAGCCTTTGTTCTTCTTCTATGTTCTCATCTATTTAAGATAGACATACCAGACATAGAAGTTATAACATGGGATATTTTGATAAATAGTTGATGATAAATCCACACTACCTATCAAGCTTGGGGAAGAAGGCTAAAATTGCTGATGTGAATGGCCTAAAATGCTTCAAAGTATTCCTTTTAGTTAGTAGGATATATAAATATAAACTTCAAAGCATCATCACACTTACGTAATTACATGAAAATAATTTGATTCAATTTTTTTTAATTTGTTTTACACATCTAAAAAAAATCAAGCCATTCGATTGTTTTTGTGCGAAAAGATTCTTTATGTAAATACTAGGTAAGTACCCGCGCATGCGCGCGGGTTTTGTCGTATATGTATATTGCTTTTGGTTTATATTTGTAACCTAAATAATTTGTAACATATATTTTTAATGTTTTATGTTGTTTTTATTTGAATTTATAAGGTTATGTTTTTGAAAATATAATTAAATCATATTTTAAATTTATATACACTTATAGGAGAAGATTCATTAATTTATGCTTAAATTGCATCCTTAGTAAAAGATGTGTTATTTTGAAGTAATTAAGATAATTTAGGTTATCTTTTTTTAAAATAAAACTGTATAACTACTTCTCTAGATCGATGTTTCCAATGAATTCTTCTATTTGAATGAGTTAAACGGTTCATTAATTCATGGATAAATTGTTTTTTTTTAATAAAATAATTGTATTATTTTGAAGTAATGAAGATAACTCAGGTTAATTTCTTGCAGAAAGTAACAAAATTAGCAGAAATAACAACATAATCTTTCCAAGTACAAAATAGAGAGAAGAATATGTGGATACTTAAAGACGATGAAAATGTTTTATTTCTCCTTATCTTTATACATTTATTCGTCTCTTCTAATTGGTATGACACTTAACGACTCCTCATAACCATCTTCTTATGTACCCCTCACCAACCAAATTGATGTGAACAACTTCGCGTTCATTTTTTGTATATCTTTTCTCTTCCATCTTTTTTTTTCTTCTCAGAAAAAAGCACTATAAACAAATGTGTTGCGTCATGTTTATCTTCTTTCTTTGCATCTATCTTTCATAAATAATTTTTAATTTTTAAATAGATTCGAGTCAAATATATTTTCCAAAACTCTACTTGAAGATTATGAACTTAAAAGGGTTTAACGCTAACAAACGTTCAACCATAAAAATTAAATTCGAACATAACATAGTTAAAACCTAAACATAAATAATATTTTAAGTCAATTATATTTTAAAAGTGGCTTTATGAATTTCTTTTTAAAATATGACATTATATAAAGTGGCACTTCTCAAAATTTTGCTTACTTCGAAACATACAAATTTATATTTCTTCTTCGCTTATAGTTACATTTAAAATTTTATTTTTGTTAAAAATAAATTTACAAAACACAAATAAATTTACAAAACACATAGTTTTAAAAATATTAAACTTATATTATATTTTTGTGTAGATACTTTTAGTATGTTACTTAACAAAACAATAATTGCTCTTATTCTTTTTTTCATTTTTGTTATATAATTGAAATTATTGTTTTAAGGATACCTTCATTGTTTTTTCCGTCTACTATATGTAAGACTTAGCAACTTCTATTTTTACTATATGAATTTAGCTTTAGATAGACTTATTTACTAAATTGTTAGGACATGTTTCATATCTTAGTTTGTTTTATAATACTTGCGATACAACTTAACGTACTGAAAATATACAAAATGTGAAATATATTAGTATAACCAAATTTATTAAACCTATTATTATTCCAATAACTATATATACCTATATATATTTATTAGTATAACTAGTATAACATTGTGACTTTTGAAATTCTTTTCATAATGTTAGCATTAAATATATAATTCTTAAATAGTTCTTATGTGTATTGAATTTAAAATTTAAAAAATAAAAAAGAATCTATATATATAAAGTTAGCTTTTCTCTCTTCTCATGAGGACACATCACCATTCACATCATTTCCACTTCATATTCAAAAAATAAAAAAGAATATGAAGTGGAAATGATGTGAATGGTGATGTATCCTCATGAGAAGAGAGAAAAGCTAACTTTATATATATAGATTATTGTTATTGGACGGTTGGGTAATCTTCGTGGATCCTGCAAGACCTCTGCAACAAGAGCCTCAGTCTTCCTCTGGATCCGATTTCACAACCAACAAAACTATTGGATGGTGTAAATGAGCAAATGCCTAACACTTTCAGTTTTTTTGTTTGTATGAAACCAAAATAGCTTTTTCTTCTATTTGGGGCAGATAAACGAGTAAGATATTAAAAACTCATTATCCTTTCACTGACAGTTGCAATCGCAGATTGAAAATAACAAAAATGTTGACAAGAAAAAAAAGAGAAACTTACAAAAATTGGTTGGTCTCTAGGGGTTTAAGGTTTTGATTTTGAGACAAAAGTACAAAAACAACGACAATTAAAATTTTTGCACTCTTCTCATAGTCAGTTCGCATCCTTCAATCCCGGGTTTTTAATCCGAAGCTGGTTCCAAAAACATCGGAAATCCAATTAGAATTCCCGATCATACTGACAAGTTGGAATCACATGAAAATCAAATTGAATTTACAAGTGTTTGGAACCTTCATAACCGTGTAACAAGAGAGAGTATGTGGCCATATCTCCATTGAAATCTACATATGAAAATAAGGAAATAATATCTTGGTTGTGTATTCCATTGTCGACAAAAGGGAAGATATTTCTAGACTAGTAATTGTGTTGTGTGGCTTACCTGAAAATGAGACTCAATAAAACCATGAAAACAACACCCAAAATGTCACCATATTAACCATCTTGTAGGAGCCAAAATCAACACAGTTAAATTTGTAAGGGTTTCGAGAGGAATTTAGAGATTTCTATACGAAGCTACGAACAAATGGATGAGCAGTGAAGAGATTCTTGTTGCTGTATGTGATTTTTTGTAAAAAGTTGCGGACCCCTTGTGGGTTGTTACATCGATATATATAGTACCCTAAGTCGGCTAAGCCTTTCCTTAAAATATAATGTCAAATTTCCTAAGTCTTTGCGGATTGCCTTTTTCTTATGTCGGTTGCGCCTATGTGGCCTTTGTTACTGGGCTTTGATGCGGGGAACCTTCTGGAGCCTTCGTTGTTGTTCTGACGGGCACCAAAGTGCCTGAAACCGATGGCAAGGGCCTTGACACCTATGGCAGCTGCCTTGACACCTATGGCAGCTGCCTGGACACCGATGTGGCTAAACACATTGGTGTCACTGCGCAGTGACATCGGTGCAAGGCAGTTTTGGCCTCTGCAGCGCCTCCTGTTGGCTCTATGATCTCTCTGACTCTGCATTCATGACTTCCCCTGAGAATAAAGATAGTTTTGAAGGTTCCCTCGCCAGGTAGAGGGGACCAAGGAAATTCAAGAGGTCTTTATCTTCTTGTTGGGGAAATGACTTAGGGGCCACATCATCTCTACAAGCTCATGTTGTTTGCATTGATCACTCCTTTGAACACCGGAGTCGAGCAGGTGAAATTCGACCCCAACACATCTCATATATTGTGATAACTGGTAAATAAATACATGAACTCATATATGATATAGTCCAACAGTAGGTCATAAATTATCAATGATATAGTTCACATTTCTCATCTATAAAGATAATAAGTGACAACATTTATTTCAATATTAAGACCTTCTTATCATTTTGATCCCAAAAGATCCCAACGTAAAAAGCATAGAGACATAAAATATAAAGTGAAGTCAAAATATATTTTTACTCATGAGATTTTGAAGAATCGAAACCATACGTCCTACATCGCTTGCCAGCGGGGAGGTTGCGGATGTTGCAGCGTTTTGGAATAGCGATTATGATCCCATGATTGATTCCGACTTGCTTAGCTAAAGGAGAGAGCATAACAGCACAAAGACAATGAGGCTTGGTTCTAATGAGAGCACCAACTTTGGCACAACAAACCGGTGGAACCTTACCCCTCGGGTTCTTTGTAACGGGTAAACGCGGGCTTACCCTAGCCCCGGCTTGACCAATTGGCATCCGACCACACTCACTGGCTGCCTCCGTGGAAGCCAGTGTCATCAGTAGGCTCATCAAAGCTACTGCAAGAAACTTTTAACACATCATGTTTCTTCTTATTTTGTTTAGTGTTTTGATGCTATAGTAAGATGTTTAGTTGGGTGGTTGTGTGTTTAGTGATGTGTATCATTTAAAAATTGTGCCTTTCATATTATGTATTCATTAGGTTTTGGTTACTTTGATTTATATTTCACCATTTGTTTAGTGTATGAGTCGTTTGATTACTTGCGTGTTTATTTTTGAAATAACCAGAGATCTCTAGAGATGAACAAACAGAGATACTGCAGTAATTACTTTTGTATTTAGAATATCAATTCAACAATATTTTACAATCTGCTCAACTTAGAGTTACTCAACATCACTCACTGTGACTTGATCCTAAATCTATTCATAAACTACCCAAGTTGAATCAGCACCTGCTGATATCTCTTTTTCACTCACCAGCTCACCATATCTCGTTTTCACTCACCAGCTCACCACACTCGGTAACACTGAGTTCTAAGCTTATGACCCTTTCTATTTTTCTATGTGAATGGCATAAACAACAGACAACTTGAACTTCTTCTTTTTATTTAGTTCAAGATGACAGCTACAGTACGCTACAATACCTCAGCTACAGTTCAGCTACTTGCCTTTTTCCATAGGTCAAACCACCATGCCTTGTTGTTTATGATGACTTATGTAGCCTTTCCAAGTTTAATCGTCAGAAGATCCCATCCGCTGCAACAATAGAATCTCACTCAACAGTTTGATGGGCTCAAGACTGCCAACTCAGCAACTTGACTTTTTTTTTGTTAACTGGCTTCACTTTTCACTCGAGTGATTCAATAAGAATCTGTTGCACATGTTCTTTCCATTTTGTTTCTTTTCGTAGATGTTAAAGAAAAGTTTTCACTTTTTAAAATTTGTTTTTTTTTAAAAAAAAACATTTCACTGCACTTCTCTCTGTTTCTGATCAATTACTTGGTTCCGAATAGAGGCTAAACACAATTATACCGCTCAACTAGCGGCTAGCGAGTTATGTAATTATATAGCTGTAACACCCGTGAACCAATTTTGAGAATTTGGAAGGGTGTGTCGATCGACAATAGTGAGGTGTGTCGATCGACACACTTGTTTTGGGCTTGAGGTCGGGTTGATTAGTGAGGGTGTCGATTGACACAGGTTGTGTGTGTCAATCAACACAGTTTTAAATGAACGGTTTTATGATTCGATTAAGCCGATCGGTTTACGTGTTGGTTTGGGGAAAACCCTAGGGATTCATATATAATCTGATTGACCGTGTTTTGAGAGGAAAACAGTAGAGAATCAGAGTTATATCATTTCTCAGAGACCTTTTGATCGTTTCAAGTGAGTTGTGTGTGTGTGGATTCGATAAGCTTGTGTTAGAAGTCGTTTGTGGTACGTCTGGAGTGTAAAAGGAGTGGGATTTCGTAGATTCTATTGGTGATCAAGGCTGATCTCGTGCCTAGTCTCAATTCCATCATTTGTCTCTTTCGAAACCTAAGGTGAGTGCGTGACCATGACTTCTGGGTCGATGGATCGTTAGGGTTGCTTGGTGATAGGTTTGAATGTGTGGTTTGACCTCTTGGTTGTTGATTGTGGCTGTGATTGCTTGTTGTTGTGTTGTTGTTGATGTTTGTGCAAGTATTTTGTACAGAAGCAAATGTGGGATCAATCCGACAGGATTATGGTCGGTTCCCATGCTTCTGCCAGGAGTGTGTCGAACGACACACATGAGGTGTGTTGAGCGACACACCGGTTCAGAGTGTGTTGATCCACACCTAGTGGTAGTGTCGATCGACACATGTCTGATTGGGCTGTGTTGAGCCATTTGTTTGCTGTGTGATTTGTATGTTTGCCTGAGCGGTCCTTCATAGATGGAATGACCGTTTCACTGGGTATTTATGATAATACTCACGCATCTCTTTTTCCCAATGAAGGTAAAGGCAAAGTGTGATCGTGGAATCATGACAACGAAGAGGAGGAGGATCTAGGGTCCTGGTTGCGTGGTTGATGTTTTATTTTGCATTAGAACTGCCATAGGTTGTGGGTTAGTTCTGAAATGATGGAATTAGATTCTTTTGATTTAATAGAATTCGTTTAATATTTGAGTTGTTATTTGATTTCCTCTGGTTTATTGTTGTGTTTGCTTAGATGTTGAGAGTTAGCGTTTACGGGAATGTTAACCTGAGTCTAAGGTTTAAATGTTAAAAAAAAAATGGGTCGGGTCATTTCAATTTGGTATCAGAGTCCTTACGGTTTTAGGACAGGTTACAACTACACGGATTGTGAATTTGGTTAATTGCAATTAGGTAGGTTTGGGGGTTCTAGAACATCTTCCTACGAGCCTTCAATGAGATTCCACGGTAAGTGTTGTTTGTGTTGTGATTTGGTGGTTTTCTAGTTCTTAGCTTGTGTGCTTTGATAGCGCATTGTGTTGGTTATAGGCGCTAGAGGACGTGGCCTTGGTGGTCAGGTGACCGTGGAGGTCAGGATGGTGGTCGGGGACCAGTGAGTGAGTCTGCTGGGAATGCGGCTCAGGGTTCCAGGTTTAAGACTGCGATAGATCCGGAAACGTATCAGGAGGGTCTGTGTATTATTGTGAGTGTTAGTGGGAGTGTCTGTGCGAGAGCCAGTGTGAAGGCTGTGGGGCTAGGACTGGTACTCGAGCTGGTGCTGGATAGGCTCGCTGTTCGGGTGCCCCCGCAAGAGGAGTCCAGGTGACGAGATGATCATTTTGACAGATATGTTGCAGTAGTTATTGTGGCGGGCACTGGCGAGTGAGTCTGCCAGGGGTGCGGCTCATAATGTTTTTCATGTGGTTGAGAGTGATCCACAGACGCTTCAAGACGGCTTGCGGGTGCAGTTTTTCAAGACCATTGAGACTGCCAGCGTGCAGCCAAGTGTGAGGGCTGGCAGCCAAGTGTGAGGGCTGTCGGGGGCCGGTGTGGGTCCTCGTGAGGTTGGTAGTGCAGGTGCGCCTGCGGGTGGGGTTCAAGGTCGAGATGATCTTCTGGTGGATTGGCTTCAGCAGTTTTGGGAGTGGTTACCGAGTGCAGTGCCAATTAAGCTCAGGTGATGCCACGAGTGGCAAAGGTACAGCCAAGGCTGCGGTTGTTGAGTTAGTTCCATCGTATCTTCGAATGACGTCGTAGATGCAGAGAATCGGTACGGGTTCTTTTGCAAGAGGTGCTAAGTCTGAGGAGGCTGATGAGTGGAGGATGAGGTTGGAGCGTAACTTTCGCTCGATTAGGTGTCCCGAGGGATTCATGGTTGTTTTGACAGTCCATTATTTGGACGGTGATGCACATCTCTGGTAGAGGGGTGTTGCGGCGAGACAGGCTCAAACGGTGATGTCTTGGGCAGAATTTATGGCAGAGGTGCGGCTGAGGGTTGCGGTTGTTAGTGAGGATTCTGTCTTAGCTTCAGATGAGGGAACGGGTGCAGAGGATTGGTATATGATTCTTTGCGAGTGGTGTGTGGCAGCTAGGAGGATTCAAGCAGAGTTGGCATGGACGGACTTTTGGGTAGAGTGTGATGCCAAGTTCTTTTCTCAGGGGGTTGCGGATCGTTTAGAGACGAGGATTTTGGAACTTGATCGGGGAGAGAGATTAATTTGTGGGTATGATTTGGAGTTTAACCGACTCCTGGTTTATGTTGGTTTATGCTGGTAAAAGCAACGAAGGCGATGAGGCCCAGGTTAAAAAGTTCTTGAAGGACTTCGACTAGATTTGAGGATAAATGGAGTGTCTAAGTATGCTATGAGAGCAGAGTGGGTTAAGACTGCTGGAGGCGTTCAGGAGGACATGAGGGAGCAGGTTGTGGTGGTTAGCCCAGCTGTTCAGTCTAAGAAGGCCTTAGCAGCAGGTGGTACCTGGCATGGTGGAAAGCCTACGCAGGGACAGAGGAGGAAGTGGGAAAATACTTCCAGGTTGAGCCAAAGTGACCGAGTACGCTTCGGGTGTGGAAGTGTGGGTCGTAAGTAGGCGAGCTTGTTAGGTTACTCAGCACATGTGAGTTGTGTAGAGACCTTGGTGGTGGGTAGTTGTGAGTCCCACGTGTTGTTCGATTCTAAAGCATCGCATTGTTCCATTACTCCGGAGCATTCAAAGATCAGTGGCATCTGGAGTGACGCTGGTGAGCGGACTGGACCGGTTATGGTTGCTGGAGAAAAGTTTCTAGTTACTCATGGTTGGGCGAAAGTTGTGGATTTTAGAGTGGCTGGTGAGTTGATGCCAGAGGACTTGGTGATCAGTCCAGTAGAGCTCTATGATGTTATCTTGGGTATGTATTGGCTTGACTGGTACAAAGTTCATCTGGATTGTCACCGGGGTCGTGTTGTGTTTGAGCGTGATGAAGGGAGGTTGGTTTATCAGGGAGTGAGGCCGACTTCTAGGAGTCTCATGATCTCTCTGGTGCAGGTTAAGGCTATGACTGAGGGGTTGCGAGGCTTACTTGGCGACTATTATGCTGGCGGAGTCTGTAGGTGAGGTTGTAGTGAGGGATATTCAGGTTGTCCAGGGATGTGAAGATGTCTTTCGGTCGTTGCAGGGATTACCGCCGTCGCGGTCGGATCCTTTCACGGTTGAGTTAAAGTCTGGGACGACGCCATTATCCAAGGCACCTTACAGGATGGCTCCAGCAGAGTTAGCAGAGCTGATGAGGCGGCTAGAGGATTCGTTGAGTAAGGGTTTCTTTCGGCCGAGTACTTCACCGTGGGGAGCACCGGTGTTGTTTATGAAGAAGGAGGATGGTAGCTTTCGGTTGTGCATCGATTATCGAGGGCTTAACCAAGTCACTATGAAGAACAAGTATCCTCTGCCAAGAATTGATGTGTTGTTGGGGCTACTTGGTTCTTGACAAGGTGAGGTGGATGTCAGGAAGACGGCTTTCTTGACGAGTTAAAGGGCAGTGTTGAGTTAGTGGTGATGCCTTTTGGGTTGACGAATGCACCATGTGCATTTATGAGGTTGATGAGCGAAGCCTTTTAGGAGTATCTGGATGAGTTCGTTATTAACTTCATTAATGGCATCTTGGTGTATTCGAAAAGCCTTGGGAGCATGAGAGCCAGTAGATGGTAGTTTTGGGAAAGTTGCGGGAGCTGAAGCTGTTTGCTAGGTTGAGTAAGTGCAATTCTGGCAGTAGGAAATGGGTTTTCAAGGTCTTACTATTCCTACAGATGGAGTTTCTCTAGATCCAGCTAAGATTCAGTCTACCTGAGTTTGGGCCTAGACCGAGGAATGTTGTTAAGATCAGGAGTTTCCTGGGTTGGTATGTTATTTCTTAAGATATGTGAAGACTATGCGAGTAGGGCTCAATCTATGATATCGTCTGTCTATGTTAGCACATTTTCTGACCACTGAGAAAGCCGAGGGAGCAGCGGTTCTAGTTATATAATTTATGAGTGAGTTAGTGAGATTGTTGGGAGTGCCAGCGAGTTTGGTGTCAGACAGAGATCTGAGGGGCACTTCTGAGTTTGTGAGGGCTTTCAGGCCAATAATGGTATGACTCCTTTTGAGGTTTTGTATGGGAAGCCATGTCGCACTTCTTATGCTAGACCCAAGTGGGGGAGAGGAGCATATGTAGTGCATATCTTGTTCAGGAGACAACGGAGAAGATTCGTGTTGTGAAGTTGAACATGAAAGAGGCTCTTAATTGGCCGAGGAGTTATCCCGGTAAGAGGAGTTTTGAGTTAAAGTTTATGGTGGGAGATAGAGCGTATCTCAGAGTGGAGATGTTGCAAGGTTCTAACAAATTCATTGTAGAGGATAAGCTTAGTCGGTGGTTTATGGGTTTGTTTCGGGTGGTAGAGCGAGTCGGACTAGTGGCTTATCGTTTGGAGCTACCTCGGACCATGCTGAACTTTCTTGAGTGTTTCATGTGCCGAAGCTCAGGAAGTGTCTACATTAGTCTTGGGAGGTAGTGATGAGGATTCCTGCAGAACTTCAGCCATTTTGGCTTTGTGGTTGAGGCCGGTGAGGATCCTTGAGAGAAGTGTCAAGGTTCTGCACCAGAAGAGGGTGCCGTTGTTGAGAGTCTTGTGGGGCTATGACGGTGTCCAGGAGGAGACTTGGGAACCAGAGGTTAAGATGAGTTTAGGTTTGAATGTGGTTTGTGAAACAAGCCGGGAAGTGAACGGGGTCTCATGGCTCCCAATGTCTGGTTTGGTTGTGATCACCAGGTATGGTGATGTGGTTGGAATTATGTATTTTCGTTTGAGTTGAAACGATTATAACATTCTTCCGGATTTATAAGATGCGTATTTCTTATGTTGTGGTTGTGGTGGTTGTGGTAGCCATGAGTTCGGATGTTGTGGTTGTGTAGCCATGAGGATCTTGCGTGTTGGCTTTGGTAGCCTTGAGTAGGTGGTTAGAGGATCTCGAAATAGAAGTTTTATAGTGTTTATAACTTGTCTATTTCAGAGAAACTTTAGCAGGGACACCATGTGTGATGGGTTGTCCAGATGGCCTAGTTATGGTCATGAGCGTGTGGTTAAAGTACCTCGAATGAAATTTTTGTAGTGAGTAGAACTTGCCAGTTTTAGAGGAAATCTAACGGGTTATATGTGTGTTTATGTGTTAGGAAATCTCGGAATAGAGGTTTTACAGTGGGTAGAACTGTCTAGTTCTGGAGAGACTCTGCAGGGACACTTGGTGTGATGGGTGGTCCAGATGATCTGTGATGATCATGTTTGTGATGGTATTCCAGGTTGGGAGTATCATGTTGAAACCTTGGGAGGTAGTTCGGTCAGAGGTGCATTATAGACGTTTATAATTGATTTCGTTCGGGGATGTTGTTCCTTGCATAGCTCAGAGAGAGATTGTGGTTATTTCTTGGAGATGCGTTCTCCGGCAGATCTTTGAGAGATGCGTCTCTCCAGGGGATTATGGGTTCCCTGCATGCCGAGAGCTTGACAAACTGTGTGTCTTGATGGTTTGAGGGGTATGGAGATGGTTGGTATCGAACACCATCAGGACTGCACATACTGAGGTGGGTTGATACGAGGCACGTATAGCTTAGGGGTGACGATCCCGAGAGCTAGATGATGTGGTTATGTTTTTGAGTTATGAGCGATCAATGTCTGAGACGGGTCTATATGCATAGGACGGATGTGAGCCTCGAGAGGGTCTGGGAGATGTAGTCTCTGGTGTTACTGGCAGGTTGGCCAGGTGGTTAGCCATGGTGGCTATGTTTTTGGGATTCGAGGACGAATCCAGTTTTAGTGGGGGAGAATTGTAACACCCGTAAACCAATTTAGAGAAATTTGAAGGGTTTGTCGATCGACACTAGTGAGGTGTGTCGATCGCTTGAGGCCGGGTTGATTAGTGAGGGTGTCGATCGACACAGGTGGTGTGTGTCGATCGACACAGTTTTAAATGAACGGTTTTGTGATTCGATTAAGTCAATCAGTTTACGCGTTGGTTTGGGGAAAACCCTGGGGGTTCATATATAATATGATTGGCCGTGTTTTTAGAGGAAAACAACAGAGAATCAGAGTTATATCGTTTCCTAGAGAACTTTGATCGTTTCAAGTGAGTTGTGTGTGTGTGTGGATTCGATTGGCTTGTGTTAGAAGTCGTTTGTGGTGCGTTTGAAGTGTAAAAAGAGTGGGATTTCGTGGATTCTAGTGGTGATCAAGGCTGATCTCGTGCCTAATCTCAATTCAACAATCTTTTACAATTTGTTGATCAACTTAGAGATACTCAACATTACTCACTGTGACTTGATCCTAAATCTGTTCCTAAACTACCCAAGTTGAATCAGCACCTGTTGATATCTCTTTTTCACTCACCAGCTCACCATATCTCTTTTTCACTCACAAGTTGACTACACTCGGTAACTCTGAATTCTAAGGTTATGACCCTTTGTGTTTATCTATGTGAAAGGCATAAACAATAGACAACTTGAACTTCGTCTTTTTATTCAGTTCAAGATGACAGCTACAGTACGCTATAATACCTCAGCTACAGTTCACCTACTTGCCTTTGTCCATATGTCAAACCACCATGCCTTGTTTGTTGATGATGACTTATGTAGCTTTGCCAAGTCTACTGTGTAGAAGATCCCATCCGCTGCAACACTCAACAGTTTGATGGGCTCAAGACGTCAGCCCAACAACTTGACTTTTTTTTTGCTAACTAGTTTCACTTTTCACTTGAGTAACTGAAGAAGAATATGTTGCACATGTTTTTTAATTTGGTTTCTTTTCGTATATGAAAAAGAAAAGTTTTCACATTTTAAATCTTGTATTTTTTCTGAAAAAAACATTTCACTGCACATCTTCTCTCTGTTTCTGATCAACTACTTGGTTCCGAATAGAGGCTAAACACAACTATATAGCGATAATGTAGTAAACAAATGGAGATGAAATTTAATTTTGACGAACTTTTAAGAGCTGCCAAATTTGGGTTTGTTAAAATAATAAAAACATTTGGGGTGGGGTGTGAGTAGCTAAATTAAGAGGTAACAAATGAAAATCATTAAGTGCAGTCATATGGAAATTCCCCGACTGAAAAATAAAATTTACAGTCGTGTCCTTTTAATGGTGACTACGGAGGTTAGCACCGCCGTCTCCGCCGTCATAATCAGACGGCGCTAATGGTAAACCCTAACTCTCTCTCTCTCTCCTTCTGTTTTTCGTTCTCCGCATTGGAGAGCGATTCCGCCATTACTCTGAAGAAACGAGTAGAATCTTAAGTCAGCTCATTGAGATGGTTTTGTTTGCAGATTTCTTCGATAACGATAGACTAAAAGAAACATTCTCCAGTGGAGGGCTTGATTTTGATGAATGGACTTTGCTAGTATCTAAAATAGAGAACTCGTTCCCTGTAAGTCGCATTCTGTGCAAAATTGTTGCATTCATTAGGGTTCTTATTTACATTTCAAAAACTCAGGAACTAAAATCATTGAACTTACTATGCTTAGTGTACGATGCTTTCTTGTTGGAGTTTCCATTGTGCCATGGCTATTGGAGGAATATGCTTACCCTAAGATACAATTATGCACTTTAGAAGATGCTTCTGATGTTTTCGAACGAGCTGTGCACGCAGCTACTTATTGTGTACCTGTATGGCTTGATTATTGTGTGCTGCTGCGTATGAAGATCCTCATGATGTTAGTAGGTACTTCTGAATTTTGGTTAGGCTTTGTGTTTATTCTTTGAGTAACCATTTATTTCAACTAAACAACATCTTATTCACCATTTGGCAGCAATTTCTTCAGTATGTGAAGTTGATGGTAGAAGTTATTTTTGTTTTGGCAGGTTATTTGAGAGAGGCCTTTCGTATGTTGGAAAAGACTATTCTTGCTGCACTCTTTGAGACAATTATATAGAATTTATTTTGGCCCCAGCAGCAATGGAGTTCATTGGCTCAGATATATCTCCAGACCCTGAGATATCCATCCAAAAAGTTGCATTTCTATTACAAATGTTCTATAACGACAGTTACTTCTATCTTCTGATACTTCTTCGAGTTCCTGAGGCTTCAGCTTGTCTTTCTCCATTCCATTATACTTGTCTTTTACTTTTTCCAGCTTCAGGAAGATTGCAGCTTCTTTGAAAGAGAAGATTATATGTAGGATAGATGTTAACGGAGACCTTTCGTCAGACCCCATGGAGGAAGATTTGGTCCCTACACGTCACACTGACGAGGAGACCTCTATTGTTGGAGAACAGTTTTATCAAGATTCACGCCAATTGATGCACAAAATAAGTTGCTTTGAAACACATATCTGCAGGCCTTATTTTCATGTAAATCCGTTGGGCACTGATCAGCTGGAAAATTGGCATGCGTATTTGAGCTTTGCCGATACATATGGGGACTTTGATTGGGTAGGTGTATTTCTTGGTTTTGGTGCAGTTTGGCTCTTGTTTCTTTCTTGTAAATATATAGTTACAACTTTTTCATTTTTTTAATTGCAGGCTATTTAGCTTTATGAGAGATGCTTAATACCATGTCGGCAATGTGGATTCTGTTGAAAGCAATGGTGGAAGGGAGCTAGCAAACTTTGCGTTGGCTCGAGCATCACAAACTTTTGTCAAGGTAAATAGGATTACAATTGCTTTAGGGTATTTAAAAACTGGGAAACAAGGAAGAGGAACAACTAAGACCATACATTCACCTGAATGCCCTTGTATGTTCATTGTAGAATGCATCTGTTATCCATCTATTCAATGCAAGATTCAAGGAACACGTTGGAGATGCATCTGCGGCTTCTGTTGCTCTGTCTCGATGTGGCGAGGAACTTGGTTTGGGTTTGGTTGAAAATGTAACTAAGAAGGCTAACATGGAAAAGCGTCTGGTATTGGGGGATACACTACTCAGTACCATTTGGTTTTGATTTCTCGGTGGTCGAGAGTATCTGATTATGCGGTATTCCATGTAGGGTAATTTTGAAGAGGCTGCTACTACATACATAGAGGCTCTGAAGAAAGCACTCGCTGGAAAGGAAAACTTGGAAACCATCACATTGTTGTATATTCAATTTTCTCGCCTCAAGTACATGGTAAGTAATGTCTTTCACCCGGAAAGGTTTATACTTCAGTTATGTGTCAATAACATTTCACGATTTAGAGCTCTGGGAACTGCTTGGGTCTCTTCCTTACCTTCTATCCATCACATATTTTGGAGCTCTTAATTTATCTGATGGGTTGCCTCTTTGTTTAGATAGCAAACAGAGCTGATGAGGCAGCTTGATTCTGATAGAGGGCAATGAGAAAGTGCCTCACTGCAAATTACTTCTTGAGGTGTGTTATGGGCTGAATTTTGAAAATCTCAAACTTTTAATCACAATTCCCTTTTTTTTAGAGATCATTTTTCTCCGCTGAGATTCTATAAGCGTCTATTACATTTCGAAGCTGTTAATCTTCGTGCTAACAAGAGCTTATAAGATTCTTGATGATGCATGGGGGGTCTCGACAAGTGGATTTGTGAGATCCTATCATAGAGAATGAAATATCTCACCAGGCAGATTCCTCCGATGGTCCGAGTGCAAAGGACAAGGAGGAAATATCAAATTTATACATGGAGGTAAAGTTTCTTTTACAGATAGGAGAATCAATGGTCTTTCATGCTTGTGGCCTTTTTCCATTTCAGCTTGTTTCATTTCTTGATCGCATGGAATGTGCTTGAGTCTTAGTATTTGCTCTCGGTTTTGGGCAGTTTATTGACCTCTCTGGAACCATCCATGATGTGAGGAAGGCTTTGGGTCGACACATAAAATTATTCCCACATTCTGCTAGAGCCAAGTAACATGAGCCTCGTCCCTCGGGAAAATCATTCAGAGAGTTCATTCAGAGTAGAGAGAAGACTCATGAGTGCTTGAATCAGGACCTATTAACAAACAAAGGCATTGGTGGCACAGTTGTTTTGCCACGGAAAGAAAAGAAAGAGTTACCTGTGAACTCTTCTGATGGTGTTCAATCTAAAGATGCTGTTCAGTCTGACTATTTAACCACTGGGCCTAATCTGGGGTCTCTGGGTTCAGGACTTCAAGTTGATGGAAATAATAATGTTGCAGAGAGGTAGAATCTCCGGCAGTCACAGAGTGATCTATCCATAGGATTGAAGGCGGATGACGGTGGTGAACGATCTCGTGAAGTAAGCTTACCGACGCCAAAACATGGTTTTGTAGCTAAAGCAGCTCATTTCTCATCCAGTTCAGTAGATACTGTGAAATCATATGCTAAAGAAATCCAACCTAGTGGGTCAAGGAGCTCACAAAGTTACCAAAACGAAGAGTCTCTCAGGCAAGGTGATCAAAACAGGTATCCTAGAAGAGATTTAAACCAGAATCATAGAGATCTGAAACCTCGTTCTCAGGAGAGATCTCAAATTTCGCATTCTACAGTTGAGACTGGGAGGGTGATTATTGGTTTAACACATGGGTGTCGCTCCTATAGACAATCGAGTAGTTCTGCAAAGCTCGATCTCACATCCAATGCATATCAGCTGCATCCCATCGTTCAAACATCCAATGCTTATCCTCAAACTCAGATTACTGTTCAGCACATGAGTGTAGCCCCTTCAGGCAATCCAGCTCCAGCTACACTTCAAAGCTCAATCTCACAGAATCCGCAGAACATATATCAAGACTCAAACATCCTTTGCTTATTCTCAGACTCAGATTCCTCAGTATCCAGGGCAGAGTAATGACCAACAAACTCAGATGCAGAGCAATGAAACTACCAAATGTGGCAACAGTATTACTATAACTGTTACTACTACCAACAACAACAACAGCTTCTGTCTGAACAGCCACAACCAAATCAGAATCTTCTGCAACTCCTCTCCAAACAGTACCAATCTCAAGCCGGAACTCGGTACTCACAACCTCAACAGGTGGTACAACTCACTACTCAGCAACAAAGCCAAGATTCACACCATCAGCAGCAAATTCAGTTCCAACAACAACAACAAGAGTTGTTTCAACAGCAACAACAATGGGAACAACAACAGTATCTTCTCTATTTTCAGCAACAACAGTTGCATGAAGAAGCAAAAGTTGATGAAAAGAAACCATCTACGCCACAGGTCTCAACAAGGGACAGTGATATTCAAAAGGTTTGCTTCAAAAGCCAAACTTGATTACTTCATGTTTCTTTTGTTATCTTCTTAAGAATATGCTCATTTTGTAGAGTCAGGAATCTGGAGGAAATGAAACAGTCGCTGATCCATCTTCTGACACTTCCATCGGTTCTATATGAGATTTCGTGGACGAAACTGAGACGATTAAAAATTTCAGTACATTTTCGTAACTTTTGCATGGTCCATCTCTAATTGATGTGAACTTCCATTTCAATTTTTCAAACCCAGAAACGGGTTAGCCTCATAGCAATGAATATTGAGGCCAGAGTTGGTGTGGCAGTGGATGGAGGAGCACGCAATTCTGAAACCACCGCTCATAGTAGTTTATCACATAAACAGCGACAGATATAGCGGCAGGTTCAAATCGGAAATCTCATCGCTGGTGGTATTTATGGCGCCTTTAGCAAGACCTGTACTGCTGCTCTCGCTCGTCTCACCATCTTGTTTCAGGTCTTGTTTCAAGTTTCCCCTTTTGGGTTTGTTAAAATGTCAACAAAAATTGGGGCTTTTTTTAGCTTGCACTGCTTGAGAGTTTTCGATTGCGATGTTTAAGTTTTGGGAAAGTTTCATGAATGGGTTTTAGATAATGAATTGATATAAGAGGTTTATACATGAATATTATGTTTGGCCCTTTTGGTTTATCACACTTTTTGTACTGCACTATAAAGCTTGTTGTTGTGTGTGTTCAGCTGCAAGGAATGCAGTCAGAAGCTGCAGTATTAGGTAAGATAAGTTTATGGCGTGAAGCTTCTCGTATTATAAACGAAGAAGGATTTAGGGCTTTTTGGAAAGGATATCTGGTTACTGTAGCACACAGGATTCCTTATTCTGCAGTAAACTTCTATGCATATGAAGAATACAAGAAAGTGAGTTGCATTCTAGTCTTTTTTAATCGTGTCTTCTGTTACCGATCTGTCACTCAGTTCGACAATATTTATTTTGCAGTTTTTGCATTCAAATCCAGTCTTGCAGAGTTATATAGGAACTGCGAATGTCAGCCCATTTGCGCAGCACTTTGTTAGTGGTGGCTTGGCCGGAATAACAGCTGGTTCAGCGACATATCCCCTCCATCTAGTTAGGACACGTCTTGCTGCACAGGTTTCTATCCTTATTTTAAATTTGTTCTTGTATATGATGTTTGAAAGCTTTAGTCTTCCCTTGATCTAAGCAGTGTTTCTTTCTATTTCTGTGGTCTAAACGCGCTCCTCTCCAGACAAATGCAATGTATTACCAGGGTATTGGGCATGCATTCCGTACTATATGCAGAGAAGAGGGATTCTTGGGTCTGCATAAAGGCCTTGGTGCTACAATGTTGGTACGCTTCCTTTCCTTTTCACTTGCTCTCTTGTGTTAAATGTATTGATTGTTAACTGATCCTTGTTGCATCTTTATCTGATGCAGGGTGTTAGGCCAAGCCTTGCAATCAACTTCGCTGTGTATGAGTCTGTGAAATCGTTTTGGCAATCTCATAGGTAAATTCATCTTTTCTCAGGATGTTGCTGTTGTATTGAGTACAATAACTCATTCTCTGATTCTGTATTGAAACTTATTCTCTGATTTCACTGAGTTTGTTCTTTTCCTAATGTTATCTAGATGGAAGACCACCTTGATGTTTTAGCTCTTTTCGCTGCTCGTAATCGTGATGATGATGAGTTTACATACGTTGATATCTCGTATTAGGCGTCTTGGAGGTATTGATGTAAACTGATCAATTTTGCTCCTCATCCACTATGATTGGGATGAGGAGCGTCTTCGCAGCGACCTCATTGCAAGGAACCGAATTCTAAATGTCTTGGTCCGTTCTGTTCATCAAGTTCCGGTTACTGCACCTTTTGTAGTTTCCTATTGTTCTAAATGCCAGAGAATGATGCCATTTATCGTTGCTGACTGTGGTCACCCGCAGTGTCAACCGTGTTTTTCCCAACACGTCTATTGTTCTTCTCAACAAAACATTTTCTTGCATCGGTGTCTCCACTGCCCTCCAGTAAAGTACTTGAATCCTACTTTTATATTGAAGTTTGTTTTATCCTCTCTTTTACAAGAGTGGTCTATTGAACGTGTTGAAGGCTAGAAATTCAATTTCAAGCAAAGGTGTGTCCTGATTCTCTGTCTCTTTGATCAGTATGTTGAATGCAATGGAGTTTTCTGCTTCTCTCTCCTTCTACATGTGTTCTGATTTTGTGTAAACTTTAAGTTTGTGAGTGTAAACGAACCTCAAAACTATAAGGAAAAAAACACAAAATCATAACACATGTAGAAGGAGAGAGAAGCAGAAAACTCCATTGCATTCAACATACTGATCAAAGAGACAGAGAATCAGAACACACCTTTTTGCTTGAAATTGAATTTCTAGCCTTCAACGCGTTCAATAGACCTCTCTTGTAAAAGAGAAAGGATAAGGCAAACTTCAATATAAAAGTAGGATTCAAGTACTTTAGTAAAGGGCAGTGGAGACACCGATGCAAGAAAATGTTTTGTTGAGAAGAACAATAGACGTGTTGGAAAAAACACGGTAGACACTGCGGGTGACCACAGTCAGCAACGATAAATGGCATCATTCTCTGACATTTAGAACAATAGGAAACTACAAAAGGTGCAGTAACCGGAGCTTGATGAACAGAACGGACCAAGACATTTAGAATTTGGTTCCTAGCAATGAGGTCGCTGCGAAGACGCTCCTCATCCCAGTCATAGTGGATGAGGAGCAAAATTGATTGGTTTACATCAATACCTCCAAGACGCCTAATACGAGATATCAACATACTAATCTCAACGTATGTAAACTCGTCATTATCATCACGATTACGAGCAGCTAAAACATCAAGGTGGTCTTCCATCTAGATAACATTAGGAAAAGAACAAACTCAGTGAAATCAGAGAATAAGTTTCAATACAGAATCAAAGAATGAGTTATTGTATTTCTAACAATGAATGATAGATTTCTAAAAGTTTTGTTGCTCCAAAACATTCAAGAAAATCCTCAAAGAAATCCTCTTACCACCAGAAACTGATAATCCGATCTTCATAACCAGAAAACAATATCTTGATGATGAAAAGCATTCATAAGTGAACCTCCAAGTAAGATATCAACGAAAGATCGATTCAACGATTCAAGGATTAAACGATTCAAGGATTCGACATTTAAACGATTCAACATATATACACGCGGAAACCTAGAGAGAGCAAATCGAAAACCAAACCTAGAGAGATCTGAGAATGTACCTGAAGAAGAGATCGATGGGAAATTTTGAGAATGGATCTGTGTGAAAATAAATCTTGAAGTCATATATATATACACGCGGGTTTTGTTGTTCATTTTTGAAATTAACTTTTGGATTTCTCATTCTTGTTCGTTCTGGATCCGAGTGTTAGAGAGAAGAGAAACAAGAACAAGGATGAGTAAGAAGAAAAGACCGGACAAAGAGAGGTGTTATTTTTGGGATTTTATATACACAGTAAAAAAATTTACTAATATTTAAAAGGAAAATATGACTATATAACACAAAAAAAATTAATAATTAAATTTCTAACGCAAATTATTGTGCGATGAACAGTAACTGTGTATAATATGTATATGGACAATTTTACCCTTACTGCCAGATTCAGCTTTAGGGGATAGGGTTTGGGGTTTAGGGTTTAGTTTTGAATGTTAAATTTTTGGGTTTGGGTTAACTATTCCAAAATTAGGGTATAGTTTTAGGGGGTAGGGTTTGGATTTGGGGTTTAGGGTTTAGTTTTGAATGTGAAATTTTTGGGTTTGGGTTAACTATTCCAAAATTAGGGTATAGTTTTAGGGGGTAGGGTTTAGGTTTTAGGGTTTGGGTTAACTATTCTAAAATTAGGGTATAGTTTTAGGGGGTAGGATTTGGGTTTGGGGTTTAGAGTATAGTTTTAGGGGGTAGGATTTGAGTTTGGGATTTGGGGCTAAAAATATAAATTACCATCTGCATTGACTACTCACCTTAATAAAATTATTACATAGCTAATACACAAATAAAATTAGCAAATTGTGTTAGTTTGCAAAATGATCCTATTTAGAAAACAAATACTAATGAATCTGATAAAAAAAAGTAACTGCTCTCGCTCTCGTGCGATGAGAAAGGCGATCTTTCGCCATCGACAAAAAAATCTGATGGTGTTCCAACGCCATCTCCAACTTGTGCCTTTAATGGCCATCAGTCCGATGATGATAGTTTCTCTAGTTATTGTCATCTTTTTCTTCGTGTTCCTCGCATCGATTCGAGGTAACCGTTTATTCTCTCAAAGTAGAGTTTTTATTCTCCGTCAAAAACAATGTCGTCTTTGTCATCGTGTGGTATTGTCGAGAGATTTGGTGGATAAAGACAACCACTTGTCGATTTGCCCCAAATTTTTGTTTGAATCCCTTAATTCCTCTCGGTTTTCTTATTTCTTGAAGATGTTGCTTTTGTTCGATGATTGGTGTTGCATCTTACCAATTAAAGATAGTCTTTCATCAGTAATCTTTCGCAATTGCTCTCCATCGGATTCGATTTGTAGCGGTTTTTGTGTTCTACTCCTAATAGCTTTGATTTGGAAGCAACCACCATGGAAACCACCATGGAGAAAGTGGCGATTGGAAGACGAATATACACCCTCTTTGTTGTATGGCGATATCCGTATAATCGTTGAAAATTGGCAGTTCGGAATTTTACTTATGTTGGAAGAATCATTATATTGGGTTCTTACTCGAAGAAAACTTATAGATCTAACTCCGGAGTTGGTCAAGGTAATACAACAAAGAACTTTGGTGGTTGGTTATTTCACCACTCCGGTGATTACCAAAGATGAAAATCACCTCTGGTTGAAGGTGAATTTGTGGAAGGAAAATAATAGAGTTGATACTCTATTAACAAGTAAGGCTTTTCGGAAAAAAGCGTCGTCGAAAGTTTCTTCCTTGGTTATTCAAATGTTTATTTATGTAATTGGTTGTTGTTTTATTATTTTCAGTATGTATGTTGTAAACTTCACTTTTATATAAATAAAATTTAGATGAAAAAAAAAAGAAAACAAATACTAATGGCTATTAAAAAAAAAAAAAAAAACCACGCGGCAACATTATTACTATTATTGTTTTCTCTTCTCTTCTCGAGGTAGTTAATCGAAAAGGCATAACTCAACGGACATGACCAGCGTTAGCGACTTGGAAATGACGACAACTATTTAAATTTTGTATCGTCGTTGAAATGTTATTGGACCGTCAAAGTTTCTTAATAATTTTTTTTTGTAAAATATCTTGCAGACTACAACTTTCACTTCGTTCTATGTTTACTCTCACTACTCATTATTACTAATACTAGTGACAACGAGATTTTAAATTTTTTTATCGTCGTTCATTGAAATAAAAGTGAGCCTCTCAATCCTATTGGACCGTCAAAGTTAATTATCAACAATACACAATATTTTCAATTATATTTGAAATCAAGTGAATGCTATTGGACCGTCAAAATTAAAGTAATTTCAGTTAAAAATTTATATCTTTTATACCCAAAAAAACATTATTGAATGCTTTGACTTCGTTCTATGTGTACGTCTACTTTCACTACTCCTTACTACTTACTCCCTCTGTCCCTTATTAATAGATGTTTAAGGTAATGCACGGTTATTAAAAAAACGCATTGATTTCTACGATTTACAGTTTTCAATAAAATTTAACCAGTAGTATTTCAGTATTTGTTTTGAAATTTGTAAAAGTGCATTGAAAACTGTAAAAACTCTATCTTTTTGGAACAAATTTTTTTTGTAAAAAACCTATCTTTTAGAAACAGAGGGAGTACTACTTACTGACATTTCTCTTGTGGTTCAAAATCAGAATATTCCGTTGGAAATTATAAAGAGAACACTAACTAGGAATGCTTTTGATATTTTCTTAATTTAACAAACAAACGTTGATTAATTCAATCTGTAATCAATTTTTCTTTTAGTTTAGTGGCATATAATTTTTGTTTATTAAAACTTACATTAGATATCAGTTAGTTTATGTTCACACGTGTTTTGCAAAAATCAATAACCAAGAAAAGGGTTAATTTGGCTACTAACCAAGAAAAAAAATTAAACATAATATCTAACCAAACCCCTCTTATGTGGCAAAATCTTGGCCATTAAATTTAGGGATTTTGGTTAGATATTATGTTTCTTTTTTTTTCTTGGTTAATAGCCAAATTATCCCTAATGTAAATAGCATTAGCTTTGTGATTAAGACTAAGATTAGGTAACGAACCTTCTTCTGATGATATTATCATGTTATTGCATTTATAATTACATTTTTCTATCCACTCAATTGTAGTTTTGTTCTCCACATTAACCCAATAATTTTTTGTATCTTGAACCCAATGTGAATGATGGCATATACTTCTTGCATCTTCAACCCAATAATTGTAGCATATTGTTTTAATCTCATAGTCATCTCAAACCAATAATACAAAATTGCCATTTTTATGTTTTTTTAAAAAAAAAATTTAATTGAAAACACAAAAGAATCTTCTCTAATTTCTGTTTATGGGGCCAAAAAATCACATTTTACTAACTTTTTTTATTGCCTACATAAATAAACAAGACATGCAATGCAAGTAAATGTCTTGGTGAATCGAATCCCCACAAAGAAAATCATCCCTCAGAAGAGGCATAAGACAAGATGACCTCATTTCTCATTTTCTTTACTTACTATGTTCTGAAAGCCTTTTGACTACCTATAATGAGCAACACTTGCTTCATGGCTTTAAAGCTTCAAAGAGTGGTCCTTCCGTTTCTCACTTGTTGTTTGCTGATGACTCCTTGCTTTTCTGTAGAGCTAATGTTATTGAATATCAACATCTACTTCAGGCTTTACAGATATATTAGAGCGTTTCAGGTCAGGAAATTAATTACCACGAGTCAGCAGTTAGCTTCGGAAAAGGTACACCTCTTGATATTAAGTCTTCAATTATTTCTCTTACTGGAATCAATAAGATAGGAGGTTTTGCTATATAGTTGGGGTTACCGGAGCAAGTGGGTAGAAACAGATATGACACATTCTCTTACATTGAGCAAAGACTTCAAAACAAATTGCAAAATTGGTCTACTAAAATGTTATCTCAAGCTGGTAAGGAAGTCTTAATTAAAGTTGTTGTTACGGCTTTGCCCACATACAACATGTCATGCTTTATTCTTCCTAAAAAGCTTTTGCAAAGAATTAATTCTTTAATCCGAATTTTTGGTGGTCATCAGAACCCGCTAAAAGGAAAATTTATTGGGTAGCATGGGATAAGATAACAAACTCAAAGAAGCAAGGAGGCTTAGGAATTAGAGATTTGCAGGATTTTAATAAAAGCTCTCTTTGCAAAGCAAGGCTGGAGGCTATTATGTTATCCTGATTCTATGCTTGCTCAAGTTTACAAGGCTAAATATTATCCTAAATGCTCTTTTTGGATGCTCAAACTCATTCTAAATCTAGTTATACTTGGAAAAGCATCATTCAAAGTCAACAACTCATTCAGAAAGGAGCTAGGTGGATAGTGGGAGATGGTAAGAGCATAAATGTTTGGAAAAAAATTTGGCTTCCTTCGACCCCTTCTAAGCCTGCTCAAGGGCCTGGACAGACATTACATCCAAATTTAAAAGTATCATACCTAATCATTGCTGATACAGGGAGATGAAATATTAATGCGTTGAGGCAAAATATACAAGAGGCGGATATTCACCAAATCCAACAGCTTCGACCATCAGTGACTAAGGTCAGTGATCGATTATCATGGGCGTACACACCTGATGGAGAATATAAGGTGACATCTGGCTACTATATTCAACATAATTATCTTATGGCTGATGATTTTAATGTTGTCTCTCAAAGGAATCTTTCTTCTGAACATATTAAACTTTTCCCAGCCCTTTGGAAAATGAATGTACCACCAAAGATTAAGATGTTCTGGTGGAGAGCTGCTCATAATAGCTTTCCAGTGGCAGAAGCTTTACATAAAAGAGGTTGTAGAGTTGAGCATACTTGTCATATGTGTGGAGAGGAAAGGGAAACTCTCAATCATCTACTATTTCAATGCAGAATATCCCGAGAAGTTTGGGAGTTAGCACCATGCCATAATGTGGAATATGAGCAAGTGCGGGAGCAATCACTTCTCCACATTATGATATCCTTTTTAAATGTAAGTTCTGCTGCACTGAGTATATTTTCTCTTTCACCCTTCCTAGGCTGGAGATTATGGAAGATGAGAAATAAATTAATCTTTCAAAACAAAAGGTTATATATCCCTCAAATTATCAGTCAAGTTATTTTAGATCAGAATCTTTGGAACGAATCAAGAAAGTTGGGAGAGGACCATCGTGCTCACAATTTAAATCATTCATCTACCAATATTGAGATTAATGATGTATTCAGAAATCATAAATCCTATTATTGTTTTGTGGATGCATCTTGGATTAGTTTTGATCACAAAATCGGTATAGCTTGGGCATTATATCATCCTAATGGTCAAACGATTCATCAAGCGCACACACCAGAGGAACCAGTTCCTTCTCCATTACATGCAGAAGCTCTAGCTTTATTTCTTGCAGCTAAGGAGCTCAAGCGGTTGATGTATACAGAGGTCACTTTCCTGGGTGATTGTAAAACTCTGTTCGATAGTATCAACACTATCATGGATAAACCATCTAAGAAGGCTTGGTGCAGATCAAGTATAGCCACTTATGTTCATGATATTGTCTCTTTGTCATCCTCATATAATAATATGAACTTTACGTATAAGCATGTAAATAGATGTATAGTTAAAGATGTCGATGTATTAGCTAAGATAGCTAGACATAGGAACTTGTCTTATACTATATCATGTAAAACATTGTAATACTGGTGTGAATTAATAATATTATCTTTTGCCGGCAAAAAAAAAATGTCATTAATCTACACTAAAACTTATATATATATATACACATATATATCTATATACATATGGATATGGATATCAGAGTTAGTAAATTTTTTTCTAGTCATCCAGAGTTAGTAATCATAACTTTCATTACTAAAACCAAAAAACTTACATTTCATTAAGCACGTCGTTATCTAGTTACAGTAATCTATGCAAACAAAACAACTCAATATAGAAGGATTTCGTGCGTGTAGTTGGTTATCACGTCAGTTTAAATCATTCAAGGGTCTCCGGTTCGAACACTGCCAAAACGACAAGTGGGAATACTTACCACTATACTACAAAGACAGTTGTTACAATGAAACTCAAACATATATAAAACCTGTTTAGAAATTAAATTTTGGACATTTTAGACAATGTTTGTCTTTTCTACGTTAGAATTTTAAGAGTATGCAAAAAGCTCGTTGTATGTAAGATTGAAAACTCACCATTTCGGAAAAAAAAACGCACCTTCTATTTAGTGTCTAATTTGGCAAAAGCAAGGTTGTGAAACTATTTAAATATTGGATTAATTTTGTTTTTCCTTGTTTCCTTATCATATTGTTAATTGCGAAGTAAAAAAACCTACGTGACAGCTCTAGAATCTCTCTTGGTCTACTACTTAATTCAATTTATTTATGTACCGTTAATGAATTTTACAATATTAATTTGTGCCCTTAAATATTATGACGGAATTTACCCCTCTCCAAATCCGTTAGTCTTTAATATGGGCAAGGTTATTCTTGGTCCATTAGTCATTTTATCACTTTCATGGATGTTAGGTTTTACCTACCAAAGATGTCGACTTTCCCTGGAGAAAGACACCAACAAACCAAGAACAGAACAAGTTTGAAAAACAGAATAAAGATTGAAGCTTTTAAAAGAGAACAAGAACTGAGTAAGATTTGTTTGTTTTGTTTGAGAAGAAGGAGGAAGAGTTTGTAAGATGCTTGAAAAGTAAAGAACACGTACATTTACGAGTTCACGCCCAAAACCGAGTCGCTACGTCTCACCAAGTCTTTACCGCGAAATCCACTAGAATCAAATAGAGTTTTACAATAGAAATAGTTTAGTATCACACATCTAAGCCCTTCAGTAGCTCTCAATGTATACTCAAACTATTCCTATTTTTTAAAGAAATTTCTTGTATGTTTACTCAAACAATGTTTCTCTCTTGACTTTATTTCTTCTCTTGCTTGCTCTCTCTCTTAGTCTTTAGTGATGTCTTTATATATATGAGGCACCACAATGCCAGCTCAACCCAAATCGTCAAATGTAATGACACAAAACACCACCAACAATGTCTGAAACTAGCAGACAACAAAGCCTTAACTTTAGGTGAGCACACAAGAAGACAACCTTGTACGGTCAAAGCTTTCACTCTGAAATGCCATCTTAATTCAGCTATTTGGAAGCGTTGGATACGTAATGTGCTTAACCGTGGTGTCTTGGAACTTGACATCCATTCTACAGTTAGAGATCCATTGGTACTCTTCGCTTGCAAGACGCTTGTTAAGTTGAAGCTGTCAAGTTTTGATATTCCTATGGTTCCTGAGGATGCTTCTTTTCCAGCTCTTATCTTTGGTTGGTTCCAAGATGGTGGAGCGTTTGACAAACTTATTTTTGTTTGCCCTTTACTTGAGGAACTGCTCATTAATCAGATTAGCTGTGAATTTTGGAAATCTTCTCCATTCCTATCCTCTCTGATTCTCAATCGACTTACTTACTAAATTCAGGGATCATGAGTTTTAATCATCCCAGTCTTCTCGTGCTTTGACATGTCCTGGATATCTTGGTTATCACAATGCTTTGAATCTGATTAAGGGTTTAAGTAGTGTCAAGATCCTCAACTTATTAACTCCTCAAACATGTTTTTTTTAGATTTTAATCCAAAATTTTGCAATTGGTTGATGATGATTTTTGTTTCAGTTTTTTGGGATCTTCCGTGAAGCGATGCCTGTGTTCGAGAACCTGGTTCAATTATATGTTCCATATTCCCAAAATTTCTGTTTACATGGCTCACATGTACTGTCTCTACTGAACAAGTCCAAGTTTACAGACTCTCGTCATCAAGGTATGATCCAAAACCCTAAAAGATTGTTGGACAAAATGCAATTTCCAATTTCTAATAAAACCTGTTTTTGCTTTAGGATCCCTTACGCCACAAATCCAATGTAGATGGAACTGTGTGCGAATGCTTCTTGGAATGTTCTTGTCTATCGTCTTGCCCTGTGAAGGTCCTAGAATTAACAATTTACGAAGTAGATGATACCAAAGAGTTGGAGCAAATGAAGCATTTCTTGGAGGGATTTTCATGTCTTGAGCTCGTGAAAGTTTGTGCTTCCACAACAGACGACGAGGAAAAGTTGAGAGTCACCACGGATTTGCAAATTCTGCCTAGAGCTTCTTCCAAATGCAAGATCCAGTTTTAGTTTTCTTGAACAAGGTAGTGAACCGACGAAACCTCTTCATGTGACCGGTTGTCGGTAGGGCTGTCAAATGGGATGACCATCGTCTATATGGTCATGTCCAACTGGATAATTTTTATTTGGACAAATCATGACCATGACCAACAACGACCGTGACAAATAATGACCGCGATCAAATGGTTTGTCCATGAGTCCCAAAAATGACCAACATAATTACTAGTTGTATTATGTTTTAGTCTAATTTTAGATAACAATTTAAATTGGTTATTGTCTCTTTAGATTACACAAAAACTGTGAAGCTTTATTTTTCCGCTAAACCCGTAAAATAATGTTTTCCCATAAACCCCTAAAATTGCATTTTTTGCCAAAACCGTAAAATTGCGCTTCTCATTCAAAACCGTAAAATTTTGTTTTCCCTCAAAACCGTAAAACTACGTTTTCACCAAATTCGTGAAATTGAGTTTTTCTCACCAAAGCAAAATTTTATTTTTCTCGCCACACCCGAAAATAGTGTTTTCTCGTAAAATTCGTAAAACTGTATTTTCCGCCAAAATCGAGAACACGTAGTTTTCCTGCCAAAATTGCAAAATTGTATTTTTCTCGTTTGCAAAACTGTATTTCCCGTCAAAACCGCGAAATTGTAGTTTTCCCGCCAAAACGGCGAAACTGGAGTTTCCCCGCCAAAAACGCAAAATTTTATTTTTCTTGCCAAATTTGTAAATTATATTTTCTGCCAAAACTGCGAAACTATAGTTTTCCCATCAAAACTGCATTTTCCCGCTAAAACCGTGAAACTGTAGTTTTTCCGGCCAAAACTGTATGTTCCCGCAAAACCGTGAAATTGTATTTTTCTCGCAAAATTCGTAAAACTGTATTTCCGGCCAAAACCACAATACTGAAGTTTTCCCGCAAAAAATTTAAAATTACTTTATCCCACCAAAATAAAAAAAATAACATTTTCCGTGAAAACAATAAAATAATTTTTTCGTAAAAACCGGGAATTTGCATTTTAGTTATTAAAATGATATATAATTAATATGATATCCACCGTGAAATTGGTATCTGATATGATATCTGATGGTAGATTAGGAATAGCTTTTCAGATATGCTGTTTTAGTGTTTTTGGTGAAAAGGTATGCCTTGATCTTGTTCCTTCTATGTTACGTCTCTCTACTCAATTGTGTCTCTTTGATTGTATGATTTCTCAAAGATAAGGAATCCCCTAAAAAAGGTAAGAGTGCCTAAAGAACAATTTTTTTGGTTATTAGCTTAAACGGTATCAATAGTAACGTTGAAAATGAACGTAACTTTATTTTGAACTAAAATATATCCAAGCGTTGCGTAGATTTAAAACTTAACATAGTATAATATATAATAATTGTTAACTTATTAAATATTTATATATATAATATTATAGAAATTCGGTGTTTATATTAAATAATTATCTAGGTTTAGAGACTAAATATTTTTAGGTAATTATTGGATTTATACAATGTTATTTGTAAAAAAAAATTAAGATAGAACATTGTTGAAATATATTATGAGAAAGTATGTATTAAAAAGTATAGAACATTGTTTCTATATATATATATATATCTAATTAAGTGATGTTTAAGATTTATGATCACACTTTATAATTTTATTGAAGTTAAATTAAAAATGATAACAATAATTTAATAAGATTTTATGTAAATTATTTTAAAACATATAAAAATCTATCATATTATTGTAAGAAAAAATATATAGTAGAATATGGTTTTACATATTTTCAATAAATTCATGAAAATAATTAATATTAAATGTTTACTTTAAATTAAAATTGATATCAAATCTTCATTTAAAAAATCAAAACAAAAATTTTAAATTCTATAAGGACAAATGTTATAATTAAATAAAAACTAAGTTCTAAGTATGAAAATTGATATTAATTGCCAACACCAAAAGTGACACATGGCAACTGGTTAAAGCTTTAACTTACTGAAATCTTAAAATATTATATAAGATAGCGAGTAGTTGTTGTTGTACTCAAAGTTTAATGCTTTACTTATGCAACTGGAATCATTGTATTGTTATCTAAAGTTTGTAACTCTACTAATTTAATATGAATCAAATCTCTCAGTGATAGAATACTTTGTTTGAAAAATGTAGAGAAACTAGAAAATTACTACATGAAATTTATTACCTATAGAATCATGAGAAATTTGGATAAATACCCTAAATTTATTTGAAAATTTGAAAATTGTACCAAATTTGTTAATATTTGAAAATTACCCTATTTGTAGTTTGAAATGATATTTTTACCATTAGTTAATCATTAATAATTCTAATTTTTTTAGACAAAATAATTTGATTTTTCAGTTTTAAATAAAAAATAACATAATTTTTAAAATTAATAAATATTTAATCCAACTATTTATTTTTTAGCTTAATCATTTCTATTTTTTATTATAAAATAATAACGAATATGACTTATTTTTTTATTATAAAACAATTACGAATTTAAATATTTTAATTAAAAATTAATATATAATTTATAGTTTAATTAATTTAGATATTAATTTGTGTTAAATCCATGAACATATTAATTAAGTCAGTGGTTTAAAAAGTCGACAAAGTAAGAAGTTAACGAACCATAATATAAATCGATAGTGTAAAATAAATCGATGAATACCAGAAATTAAATCGACGAACATAAAAACAATAAGTCGTTGTATAAGTCGACAAAGAAAAAAAGTCAACCAATACAAATATAAATCCATATAAATCGATGAATTTGATGATTAAGTCGACAAACATAAAAAAATAAGTCAACGGTTATATAAGTCCGACAAAGAAAAAAATCAACCAATACAATTATAAATCCATAGTTGAAAATAAGTCGACCAAACTGAAAATTAAGTCGACGAACATAAAAAATAAGTCAGTAGTTTAAATAAATCAATAGAGCAAAAAATCAACAAAGAAAAATATAAATCAACTGTGTAAAATAAATCGACTTACTTAATAATAATTTTAGTTACAAAAATTATGATTAGTTAACCATATAATTTTTTTGTTTTAAAAAATAAATATGAGTTGATAACAAATTGAACTTAATTTTATAATTTACAATAAACTATTTTTAATTGTCAACATATTTATATGATAATTTGTTCAATATTAAGGGTAGTTATCCAATGTTGTAAAATTTGGTATACTTTTCCAATTTTCAACAAGTTTTAAGGTATAAAATCCAATTTTCTCAATAAATAATTGGTTAATCAAGGACTTTACTTGATTAACATACAAAATACAAAATAATCTACAAAATACAAAACTCTTTTACCAATACATACCTTGATATCGAGAAACCCACGAATAAAAATAATTTACAGAATAGTCGATCATGTTGCATCAGGCTCCATAACCCGCAAAGGTTGAAATTCTTTTCCTAAACTCCACATGGATTTAATTAAAACTATTGTGGCTAACTAAAGAGACAAAGCTCGTCTCACCCATTTAGAAATACATGTTACTCTATTAAATGAAAAATCCAGCAAGTGAAGTAAATAAATATGGTGATTTGGATAAGGGTTAATTAGGCTAATAATACTTTTGGTGTTACTAATTAGGAAAATAACATTGGTGAAACCAAATTTAAGTAAGTAACAAAGAGAGTAAAATATTTGACGTAAATACCCTTGACATATATGTGAGAAATTAACCGCTAAAATTTTTGTAGTAGTAAAAACATATGTGGTGTTTTGATTTGGTAGTTTTTAAGGAAATAAAAATATTTTCACGAAGAAATTGATTCCTCTTGATTTATTATGTTTAGTGCACTACAAGATATTTATTATGTTTAGTACAGTACAACGTATGATACAATATAGTTGACTTTCCTTTTAACCAAAAAGTAGGAATTCATTATGTTTAGTGCACTATATTGTTAGTGCACTATATTGTATGTTAAGATATAGTTGACTTTCCTTCTGTAATAAGTAAGTAAGAAAGCAATCCATAACACAGAAACATCCTAATTCTTGTTTCCACATTTTGAGGCCTAACTAACTAACTAACTAACTAACTAACTAACTAACTAACCAGACAAGCCTCCAAGGACTCAACAAGCTCTAAATGCATTATCAGAAAATTTGAAATCTGGAAAGTGAAAGTAAATCACCTATCGTCTATAAGAGAACAAGCCCAAAATCATAAAAGCTACAATATCTTATTCAATCATCAAAGGCAAAACTAATTCTTCTCTGTCCTAAAGCTGAAATTTTTATTGTAAAATTGAGGAAATTACCGCTAACGAAGAGCTTGGGAGATGTAAGAGTAGAGCAGTGGCGAACCCATGAGGAGGATGGAGAAGACAAGAGCCTGTTGGATCCGGCAAAGATGCGTCGGAAGGTGGAGGAAACAAACGCCATTGCAGCAAAAGTGGAAGAAGAAAACAGAGTAATGTTTTTTAGGGCTTATCAAAAGGGTTTTAATGACGGACCAATGTCTGATATATTCTAATCTTATCTTGTTCATGTTTGACAGTGTATATGGTACAACTAGTACAACTACAAAATATGATACAACTATGATATAAACATGGTACGACTACATGCCTAACTAGTACAATTAGGATATACATATTCAGGGTATAACTATAACGTACGTAGTTGATTTGATAATTTTATTAGTATTAAATATACTTATAATATCATTGCCTAACTTTTCTATTTAAAAATTTATTAAAATAACCTAAAATAAAGAGAGGAGCAAATGGGGCGTTGACTAAGTTCAGAGGAGCTTATTAGACATTTAATCGAAACGAAGTCCAAATCCTAATCATTCTAAAACGCCGCCGTTTTACTCTGTTTCACAGAGATGACCAATGATGAGAGAAATTATTGTACTTGTAATCGAGGCTTTTGCGTTTGTTTGTTTTCAATATAACCTATATATAAATTAATACAATTTTTCAGTCCCACATCAATTTTTAAATCCAATAAATCTTTTGATAAATCAACAAAATATCGTGATTTCAACGCTATTAATTTATATAGGTTTTACTATACTATATTTTAACAAAAGCATAAAGAAGTGATTCAAAGCCAAGATCATATGATTAGTTTTATTAATAAAAATCTAGACTTTATGATTTCCTCGTTTATTTATTGTCTTTATACAATTGCTTCATCGTGGCCTTTATGCAACACAATCGAGTTGCGATTTTCTTAGAACTTATCTGTAATTTATTGTACTTCTTCTTTTTTTTAATTGATGTTTAGAGAATTATATTTTGTCCTTTTCATTTTGATTGATGTTTATGCAAAACTAATTATGTTTTGTTGTTATTGACATTATTAATTTTACAGGTTGAATTGTTTTAAAATTGGTGATAAAGCATGTTTTGTTTTGAAAACATAGAAAAAGAGAACTTTTGGAACTAGTTTGTTGTCTATAAATATATACATCAAAACATACAAATGTATACAACAAATCACTATAAAATATAAAATAATTTGGTACAAAAGTTACACCGAACTGATCTTGTATATGTATAATACTAAAATAGACACGACAAAAAACACAAAAAAATATAATATAATATAGTAGTATTTTAGAAAATTGTTGTATGTTTGGAAACAAAATTTTGAAATATGTTATTCTATGAAATTTCTCTGTATAATACATATAACAAAATAGGAAAAAAACACAAGTTGTTAAAAAAATGGAAATCAAATACTCTGTCGGTGATTATCGACGTAGAATTCACAAAAATTAAAGATCTTTTGTTTTGAGTTTCCGCAAATACTAATGGTGGCGTGAGGTAGAGTATGGCGAGGAGGAAGGAGGATGGTGTGTTTTTGGATTTGAAGAGTTATAAGAAATTGAACTTTTGTTTTAAAAAAAATGTTTCAAAAAAATATAGCACGTATGACTCTTAGCTGTTTGGGTTTAAATAGAAAATAAGTTTTGATTAAATAGTACTGCTTAATTACGTTAAAAACAAAATACTTCTTAGTTACATAAATATGCGTCTTGATTACGGCACATTAACATTAAGACTAAACCTAATTGGCTGATTTGATAAAAAAAACCACAAAAAAAACTTATTTAAAATATATTCTCGCCCTCTTCTTATCTTTTTTTTCTTTCTATCTTCTAATTGGAAAAAGCTATTCTGTTGCGTTCTTTATGTTTTACTTAAGAGATATTCGTACTTATTATTGAACATCTTAGAAACTGGTATTAGTTCCAATAAAATTTAAGTTGTCGATCAGAAATTAACGCCAACCTACTTGAATACTTTATAATTTGGTAAATATTTTTTGTTATTCTTTCATCAAGATTTGTTCCAACAATTCAACAAAATCAACAAACAGTTTAATTGATAATGTTATGTTGATGGATGACTCAATTCTTATAGGATTAAGCACCTTAGAAATCAGATTTGGGTCATGATTCTCAAAATTTTTAGCATGTCATATTTCTTATAGTTATCAGGTTTTTACAAAGGTTTTGAAATTCAGTACTCTAGTCCGGTTTTGTATCTGTCTATGCCTTGGCCTTCAATCCTTTTGGCAAGATGTAAGGGCTTCCAAGATCCTCCACCACCATTGTCGCTGTTGGAACCAATTTATTGCTTAAACAAATGGGCCTTGTATTGGGCATTTGTCTAACCCAATTTTGGTAGTAAAGTGAATGAGAAAAGCCTTTTGGCTTAAGTGAGTGATATGCAAAAATCCCACATCTAAAGTTTGGGAACTTTTCAAGTGGTATATAAGGAGCCACATATATACCTTTGTTCAAAACATAGCAAAGGCTATATACCATAAAAGAGAGGAGGGAATCCCCACACGCGCGATCGACCGACCGACCGAACCGAGCCGGGCTTTGGCTTTGGCTTTGGCTTTGGCCCATCTCGTTTTCGACCCAAAACGCTGCGTCGGTTCGTCTGCGGTTTCGCTAAACCGGAAACCGACGACAGTTTGAAAACAAACCGGAGATAACCTCTTTACGGTTTTCAAACCGCCTCTCCGTCAGTTTTTTATAAACTGAGTCGTCTTCTTCCTTTCTCTTTACGTTCAGAGAAACAGAAACATTCCGATACACCGGAAAACTCACAGAAATTTCACAAAAAATTCTATCAAACAGATTACAAACAATCTCTCTTTCGTTTACAGTAAGTCTCGAGAGTATCGTAGATATTAGTTCGTTAGAATCGGTATTCGAGTGTTTGCGAATTCGATTATCAGTGGTTTTATCCTGGGACTCGTGAATCTATCAAAACCCGTCACACTGCGGGAGATTCTTAGAGTTAAGGAAAGAGATTTCGTATCTCGACTCCACTCTCTGTCTGATCTCTTCCCTTAACGCTTTTCTTATCGCGATTCATCTCCAATCACGTAGTGTGCCATATTCTGGTCCTACAATCTTAACTCTAAGACAATCCTCACGGATTGGATTGCGATAATAGAAACGTTTTTAACAGAAACCTTGTATCGCGATCGTGTTAAAGCGTTCTCGCTGATTGGTTTCTGTCGGGATAGAATCGTTTATCGTTTGCGAACGATTAAACATATCTGGTTTTGATAATAGTGTCTGAATTTAATTCTACATTGTTATCGAACATTTGCTGATTTATTTGTGTTTACACACTAAATCGATCCTAACATTTTTTTTGTTTTCTCTGTCTTTTTGGTTTTTCAGAAATGGAAACCGAAAACGAAAACACCAATGTCAACGTTGATGCTGCGGCTAACGTAACCCTCGGGGCTGAATCTTCTGAGACGCCTACTGCTCAAGTGCAGTTTGGGAATCAACCGCCTGTTACGGTTGCAATTCCGGTTGCCACACAATCTGAAACTGTGACCACTGCTCAGTTTCCACAAGTGCAGATGCCATCTGCAACCTCTGTTGGATTGCTTCCTGATAAGTTTGATGGAAGATCCTTCAAGATGTGGCAAAAGAAGATGCACTTCTATCTGACCACGCTCAATCTGGAAAAGTACATCCGTGAGGACTGTCCTACACTCCCAGCGGACAACACTGATTTCCATGCACTCGCAAGTGTTGATGCGTGGAGACACGGTGACTTTCTGTGTAAGGGTTACATCCAGAGTCGTCTGGTTGACCAGCTGTTCAACGTCTTCAGTAACGCTGCGACGTCTAAGGAACTATGGGACTCTCTGGATAAGAAGTACCATTCAGAAGATGCTGGATCCCAGAAGAATGTTGTGGCAAAGTTCGAGAACTACAAGATGGTGGATTCTCGTCCCCTGATGGAACAAGTTGACGAGGTGCATAACCTTCTCCATGAGATTCATGCCGAGGGCATGAGGCTGTGTGAAACCTATCAGGTTGCGTGTATGATCGAGAAGCTTCCGCCAGGATTCACAGATTTCAAAAACTACCTCAAGTTGAAGAGGAAGTGGATGAGCATGGAGAACCTGATCATGCGACTACGGATTGAATCCACAAACCGCATGAACCTCGAAGCTGCAAGTGCTCAGAATCGTGAGAACAATGCGAATTTGGCTGAGCACCAGACTGCTAAGAAAGGAAAGTGGCAGAACAAAGGGAACCCAGACAAAGGCAAGGGTAAGGTTGGTCCTCAGAACACTCAGAAGTTCAAGAAGAAGGCTGGTGGAGAACCTTCAAAGCCGAGATTTTCTGGAACCTGTAACTACTGTCACAAGGTGGGACATAAGGCCTCTGAGTGTCGCAGTAAGAAGGCGGACCAAAAAAATGCTAAGTTTGAAGCCAATCTCACTTCCACCATCACTGATGCTGACATGTGTGCGGTGGTCACCGAGGCAAACGTTGCTGAAAGCCACCCAAAGACTTGGTGGTTTGACACCGGTGCAACCAGGCACATTTGCATGGATAGGGAAATGTTCTCCACCTACAAGAAGAACAAAGGGAATGAGAAGCTCTGCATGGGTAATTCTGCTACGTCGAAGATCGCTGGATATGGAAAGGTTGTTCTGAAACTTACCTCGGCACGTGAGCTGAGCTTGACCAACGTGGTCCACGTGCCGGACATGAGTAAGAATCTGATTTCGGGATCTCTCCTGAGCAAGCACGGATTCACTGTCAAGCTGGATGCTGATAAGCTTGTGCTGTCCAAGAATGGAATGTTTCTGGGTAAGGGATTTGTTTGTGATGGTTTATTCAAAATGTCTGTTGAAAATGTTATTCGTTCTGCTGACGTTGGTGTCAGTATTGTAACCGAGGCTTCCACCTCGAAGAACAAGTTTAATGCTAATCCTGTTGCTTATGTTGCGGAGTCTTTTAATTTATGGCACGAACGTTTAGGACATGTTAACTTTAAATCTATGAGTAGATTAATGAACATGAACCTGATTCCAAAACAGAAAATAAGCAAAGATAAATGTGAAATTTGTGTTCAAGCGAAACTCACAAAAACTCCATCACCAAGCGTTGAAAGAACAACCGAACCTCTCGGATTAATTCACACACACTTGTGTGATTTAAAATTTCTTCAATCTAGAGGCGGAAAGAAATATTTTGTAACTTTCATTGATGATTGTACAAGATTTTGCTATGTATATCTGTTACATAGTAAAGATGAAGCTTTGGAGAAATTCAAAGAATACAAGTTGGAAGTCGAAAATCAACTTGGAAAAACAATAAAGATGATCCGCAGCGATAGAGGAGGAGAATATGGTGAACCGTTCAATTCATTTTGTCGAGAACACGGAATTATTCACCAGACAACTGCTCCTTATTCACCGGAATCTAATGGAGTTGCGGAACGAAAAAACCGAACTCTTAAAGAAATGATGAATGCAATGTTGCAGGAATCTGGGTTAGCCCAGAACATGTGGGGGGAAGCTTTGCTTACCACAAATTATATCCTCAACAAAATACCTCATAAAGTAACCGGGAAAACTCCATATGAACTTTGGAAAGGTAATGTACCTTCGTACAAATACCTGAAAGTGTGGGGGTGCTTGGCAAAAGTAGCAGTACCACTTCCAAAGAAGGTTACCATAGGCCCAAAGACGGTAGATTGCATTTTTATCGGATACGCGCATAATAGTAATGCTTATCGGTTTCTTGTTCATAAGTCTGATATTTCAACTATCAAGGTCAACACTATAATGGAGTCACGAAATGCTTCATTCTTTGAAAATGTGTTTCCCTGTAAAGATAGACAATGTAATAAACGGACTCGTGAACAACGTGATGCGGATATCCCTGGAAACGACGCAAGTAGCTCAGGCACTGCTCTCAATGACGAAATTGAAGAAGCAGAAGAACCTAGACGCAGTAAAAGAGCTCGTAAAGAGAAAGATTTTGGCTCCGAATTCTTGGTAGTGTTTCTAGCAGAAAACGAGCCAAAAACATATATGGAAGCAATGTCCACTCCAGATGCGCCTTCTTGGAAAGAAGCAGTCAATAGTGAGATGGATTCCATCATGCAAAACAATACTTATGAAATCACTGATCTGCCACAAGGGTGCAAAGCTCTTGGAAACAGATGGATTTTTCGAACAAAAATGAAATATGATGGAGCAATAGACAAGTACAAAGCTCGACTTGTAGTTCAAGGATTCCGGCAAAAAGAAGGCTTGGATTTCTTTGACACGTATTCTCCGGTCACGAGAATAACCTCTATCAGAATGATCATAAGTATTGCTGCATTACGAGATCTTGAAATTCACCAAATGGATGTAAAAACTGCTTTTCTAAACGGTGAGTTAGAAGAAGAAATTTACATGAAGCAACCAGACGGGTTCATTATCCCCGGACAAGAACACAAAGTGTGTCGACTTGTAAAATCTCTATATGGTCTTAAACAAGCTCCTAAGCAATGGCATGAAAAGTTTGACAACGTAATGATGTCAGATGGCTTCAGCATAAATGAATGTGATAAATGCATATATTACAAGAGTACTCAGACAGAGTATATCTTGCTGTGCTTATATGTAGATGATATGCTTATCGTTGGAAGCAACAAAGATATCATCACTAGAACAAAAAACATGCTCAAAGGGAAATTTGACATGAAAGATATGGGATTGGCAAAGGTAATTCTAGGAATACGAATCATAAGAACTTCTGAAGGAATTAGATTATCCCAAGATCATTATGCTGCAAAGATTCTAGAAAGGTTCAAGACTTACTCAACTGGAACTGCAAAAACTCCAATGGACTCTCAAATTCATCTGACCAAGAATTCAGGTGAACCAGTGTCCCAAGTGGAGTATGCAAGAATAATTGGAAGTCTAATGTACTTGACAAACTGTACTAGACCCGATTTAGCACACTCTATAAACGTCCTCAGTCGTTATACGAGTAATCCCGGCCATAATCATTGGAAGGCTATAACGAGGGTATTGAATTACCTTCGATACACCAAAACTTACGGCATACACTATGGTAAAGAACCAGCGATTCTAGAAGGCTATAGTGATGCCAATTGGATTTCGGATTCTCGAAACTCGAAATCAACAAGCGGATATATCTTTACGCTTGGTGGTGGAGCCGTATCCTGGAAATCTTCCAAACAAACTCTACTGGCTAGATCAACCATGGAGTCTGAGTTCATAGCTTTAGACAAAGCTGGAGAAGAAGCAGAGTGGCTTCGCAACTTCTTGGAAGATATCCCAATGTGGGAAAAACCAGTGCCAGCATTACGTGTACACTGTGATAGTCAATCCACGATATCAAGGGCACTGAATAACTTATACAATGGTAAATCTCGTCACATCAGAAGGCGACACAAAACCATTCGGCAACTGATCTCAACTGGAGTACTCACGATAGACTATATCAAATCGGCAGAAAACTTAGCTGATCCGTTCACCAAAAGTTTGCCTCGAGATCAAGTTGTTAAATTATCAAAAGGAATGGGTTTAAAGCCTATAACTTAAGATGACGTTTGATGGATACCTCACCTATGTGGCTGGAGATCCCAAGCTCTAGGTTCAAAAGGGACAACAAAATCAAACTGCTTCAGAATTGTACACTGTAAGACTATGTCTATACCCAGTTCCTAAGATAATATACAGTGTTCAGCGTGTGTAATAAGGTTAAGCTGTGGCTTTTAATGATTCATTAACTTTGAGATATCTGTGGAATGATACAGCAAAACATCTTAGAAAAAAGTTAATGACAGATCACCTAGTGAGTGTGAAATGGGGCCGTTTCTAGGAGAATGAAGTTCAGGCTATATTCTCCAAGTTCACTCATGATAACCAGGACATGTTCAAGGCCAAAATGAACACAATAGAGAACTGAGCTCTACGAGAAAATGTCGCTATGCGATTTCTGTTGTCTAGGTTTACATTAAAATCCGGTTGGTTCAAGACACCATGTTCACCAACTGGCCAAGTAAACCCGACAGATATCAAAGATGATTGGTTCAAAGCTGGAAAACGCTACCTCTCAGATATAGTTGCATTTTCGCATACTCTCGAATGTCTGTCTAGTCTAGTCCAGTCAAGTCTAGTCTAGTCCAGTCATGTCTAGTTAAGTTAAGTCGAGTCTTCATTTGTATAGAGTCATTTCTATTCATGTGGGGGATTGTTGGAACCAATTTATTGCTTAACAAATGGGCCTTGTATTGGGCATTTGTCTAACCCAATTTTGGTAGTAAAGTGAATGAGAAAAGCCTTTTGGCTTAAGTGAGTGATATGCAAAAATCCCACATCTAAAGTTTGGGAACTTTTCAAGTGGTATATAAGGAGCCACATATATACCTTTGTTCAAAACATAGCAAAGGCTATATACCATAAAAGAGAGGAGGGAATCCCCACACGCGCGACCGACCGACCGAACCGAACCGGGCCGGGCCGGGCCGGGCCGGGCTCGGGCTCGGGCTCGGGCTCGGGCTCGGGCGTGGGCGTGGGCGTGGGCTTTGGCTTTGGCTTTGGCTTTGGCTTTGGCTTTGGCTTTGGCTTTGGCTTTGGCTAAAGGGCCGTTGCCGGCCCAATTAAACATCTTTTTGGACCATCTAAATGGGCTGAAAAAAGCCTTTCATTTTGGGCCCAAAACGCATAAAGCCCATCTCGTTTTCGACCCAAAACGCTGCGTCGGTTCGTCTGCGGTTTCGCTAAACCGGAAACCGACGACAGTTTGAAAACAAACCGGAGATAACCTCTTTACGGTTTTCAAACCGCCTCTCCGTCAGTTTTTTATAAACTGAGTCGTCTTCTTCCTTTCTCTTTACGTTCAGAGAAACAGAAACATTCCGATACACCGGAAAACTCACAGAAATTTCACAAAAAATTCTATCAAACAGATTACAAACAATCTCTCTTTCTTTTACAGTAAGTCTCGAGAGTATCGTAGATATTAGTTCGTTAGAATCGGTATTCGAGTGTTTGCGAATTCGATTATCAGTGGTTTTATCCTGGGACTCGTGAATCTATCAAAACCCGTCACACTGCGGGAGATTCTTAGAGTTAAGGAAAGAGATTTCGTATCTCGACTCCACTCTTTGTCTGATCTCTTCCCTTAACGCTTTTCTTATCGCGATTCATCTCCAATCACGTAGTGTGCCATATTCTGGTCCTACAGTCGCTACACTTGAACATCTTACCACCTTGACGTATATGTGTACTCGATGGATTTGGACATATACGGTTACTATTTAGATGGTGTTATATTATTGTTCCAGTTAACTTTTTATAATGTTCATTTTAATCACAATTTAGAAGTCATATTGTAAAATAAGTTATATTAAGACTTGGCAAGTGAAATAACATAAGTTATAGTATTTATTATTTAGTAAATAAAAAATATTGAGATAAACTTTTGTGCCGTTATGACGTTGTACCATTTACACTCTTGTCTTTTAAATTCTGTTCAAAAACACGGGTTGGGCAGCCGCCCAGGCGGCGGATAGGCGGCGGATAGGCGGCGGATAGGCGGTCGGCAGCAAGGAACCGCCGCGATTTTGGTGTAGGCGGTTTAAAACTCGGAAATTGCAAAAACCTTAGAACATGAATAACCATGAACAATATTGGGTGTTATTTGCATTAAATTAGTAATAATTATTAACCTTTAACACTTGATTTGGTTTTTGTAAGTTCTGAAGGTTTATCTATGACACTTAATTGGGGTTCATATGAAAAAATAAGAAATTGAAAAAACAAAATGAAATTAGATTTATTAAAATACTAATTTAATATGTTTCATAAAATTATAAACGTTTATTACAATCCGTAAAAACAAAAAGAAACATAAAATCAATTATTGTCAAACCGAAATGATAAACAAACACTTAGAACCATGATCAAGAACTTTCTTCACTTTGCTCTATCGTTGAGCTCTCATATTTTTTCCCAAATATGCTGAACCAAATCAGTTTTCAATCGTTCATGTATTTTTTATCTCACGAAGAATACTTCGATTGGCCATCATATTGTTGATATTTGTAGGCGTCACCGAAGAAAAAACGTAGTCCGCTGGTGAAAGCATGCTCTCTTCTCCTTGTGTGAATGATGGTATATCTTCTCGTTCATCTTCTACTATCATATTGTGCAATATGATACATGCTTTCATTATTTTCCCTATTTTTTCCTTATCCCAACTAAGAGCCGGGTTTCTGACAACGGCGAATCGAGCTTGCAACACTCCAAAAGCACGCTCGACATCTTTTTTGATAGATTCTTGAGTAGTAGCAAATAATGATGCTATCGGGCCTTGTGGCTGAGTAATCGATTGGATGAAAGTTGTCCATTTCGGATAAATATCATATGTGAGATAGTACGCCATATGGTATTCGTTACCATTGACATAGTAATTGACCTGTGCAGCTCGCCCTTCTAATATATCATCAAAAACTGGGGAGCGGTCAAGAACATTGAGATCGTTACAAGTACCTGGAGCTCCAAAAAATGCGTGCCAGATCCAGAGATCTTCTGAAGCGACTGCCTTTAAAACGATTGTAGGTTTTCCATGTCCACGTGAATATTGTCCATGCCACGCCGTGGGAAAATTCTTCCACTCCCAATGTATACAATCAATGCTTCCTATCATGCCAGGAAAGCCCCGAGTCTCTCTAAGTTGTAGTAATCGTTGGAGATCCTGTTGAGTAGGCCTTCTGAGGTACTCATCTTGAAATAAAGTCACAATTCCATCAGCAAAATAGTCTAAGCATTTTGAGGCAGTTGTTGCACCGATTCGGAGGTATTCATCCATCGCATCAGCTGAAAGACCATATGCCATTCTTCGAATTGCGGCTGTACATTTGACTACGGCAGAGTTGCCGAACCTTCCGGTAGCATCTTGTCTTTGTTGAAAGTATGGTATCTCATTGGAGAGTCTTTCAACAATACGCATGAACAATGGCCTGTGCATTTTAAAACGTCGTCGAAATTTATCAACAAAGTAAACTGGATGATCGCTAAAATAATCATTCCATAATCTATCATGACCATCTTCGCGTCTTCTTTCGATGTTAATTCGTTTTTTCCTTGGTTTTTTTGGGCGCTTCTTCTTTAGTGCAATCATCTAGACAATTTTGAATAGCCGTTTCAAAAAATTGATCGAATTGATCATCACAAATTTGATCAAAATTGTCTTGAGAATCAGAAGTATGAGGATGGTAAGACATTTTTTGATATTTTTGGGTAATTTAGAAGAAAATGGAGAAAGTGATTTAGAGTAAAATGAGCAAGTTTGTGAGTTGTTTAGAGTAAAAGTGATTAAGAATAAAGTTTGAAAACAGAAAGTTTCGGACATGTTTAGAGTAAAGAAGCAAGTAAAGAAAAGTGAAGAAGAGTTTGCGAGTTCTCGTAGAAGTATTTCACGAGTTTATATAGCATAGAAACATCAAAATATAACCACAAATCTTACATATTACCAAATGTCTTACATCCACATATTACAAAATAAAGACAACAACAAAAAGGCAACAATTTATGAAGGTTGACGACACAAATAGTCACAACTTGTGAAGCTAAACGACACAACTTGTCAACTTGCCTCTTCCGTAAAGACCAAACATCAATCTTCACTTGTGAACTTGCCTCTTCCGAATGACCAAACATCAATCTTCTCCAACCTCCTGTCCATTTTCTCCTACACACAATAATGACAATGTAGATGAAATCAACAAAGACACAAGTTATTACAGAACCATAAAATCAATAATGAACCATAAATCAAAACAAGTTATCACAAAAAAACATCAATCAAAAACAAGCAATGGCAAAAAACAAGTTTCAGTTTCATAACTTACTTATATGTTTTAACACCTCAGTCATGAGAGTGTTCTTCAGCTCAACTTCCATCTCTGTTAGAACTCCGGGTTTGGCTTGGAGACCTCCAAGGATTTTCTTGTTCGAAAGTCGTTCTTTAGCTAGATTATCCTTGTCTCTAATCTCCCATACTTGTTCTAGCACCTTCAGTGAAGCACTCCCCTTTGTTTCCTCACCACTAACCTTAGTTCTCTTCTTGTCTTTCATCTTTGCTGCCTTAACACCTAACAGTATGACCTGTGTTTCATCTTTGTCATTGAGCTTGGATTTTTTGGAGCTTTCTCCATTGATACTACTAACAAATGTACACCACTTCTGATCAGTGTGGAGCAAGTGCCAAGCGTGTTCCGAGACAAACGTAGCTTTCTGATCAGCATAGTACAGATCATAAGCCAAAGCCATTAAATCGTCGTTGCCACTCTTTTTGTTACGCATCACGTAGTCAAGGCAGCCACAGAACTTGCTTACAGTCTCACTCAGTTTCCTCCATTTCTGCTTACATACATTGGCATTCCTCCTTGGCAGATTGGCCACATCAGGACATGAAGCATAATAGGCTGCAACTCTCTGCCAAAAGGTCCCTCATATCTGACCAGGTGCCACAATTGTATCTTTGGAGGTGTTAAGCCAAGCACTTACAAGTGCTTTCTCTTCAGGGATCTTCCATCTCTTCTTTGGTCCATTACGTTTACGTAAAAGTGATTGGCTAGACGGAGAATCTGTTTGGGTGTAAGGGGAATGTGTTTCAGAATAAAGAGAATCTGTTTGGTTATTAGGGGAATCTATTAGTGAAATGGTTTCTGAAGAGATGATAGGTGGTTGGGTGTTCAAAAGATCAGTGAAACTGAGGTTGTTTGCATGGTTTTGTGGGTGAGTAAAATCAATATTCATTTTTCAGATTGAGTTTATGTGTTCTACTCCACAGAGTATGGAGTGAGTAAGAACAACACATCTCACTATATAAAGAAGGTAATCTGAATTAATTCACTTCATTTAATTTAATGACTAATGTCTCCATCACCATGAATATCAAACAAGTTGATATTTCTTTATTTTTATTAGGTTGCTTAAGTTAATTCACTTCATTTAATTTAACTGTCATGGTATTTATCACAACATACAACAAAGAAACAACCACCAACCATGGTAGATTACTCCTTTATTTTAGTTCAGTTTTTATCATTTACTTAACAATTTCATTTGTATTGTAATTACAATTTGAACAACCTTGTACTCATATTTCAAACATACAATAATCTAAGCTTTACAAAATCAAATCGGATCAATATCAAATGCTTCTACCATTTTCATCAAATTAAGTACCAATGAATACAATATCAGTTTTCATCACTCACTTTGACTAATATCTCAGGCAAACCAAAACCTAGAGAACTCAGGCCGACGCAGCGAACCAGAGAGAGAGAGATCAACATACAGAGACATAAGCTTTCATTGATACGATCAGAGAGTTGAGCTCTTGATCATCTTCTTCTCTTTATCTCGTCTTTCATAGTCTGTGTTCGTTCTTCTTCGTGAATCTCCTTTGTAACCCTAGAACGATTGTACACTATCTCTTGTTAGTGAAGTTTCAGAAGGACCGGCTCCTGACGAGACGTATCAGCGTGTTGCTGGGAACTCGTATAATTCCTTGTGTTCTTTATTTTCCACTATAACAAACAAGAACAATCGGAGTTACAAATAGAGTAGATATGAACAGGATCGTAGGTTAATATCGGAGTGAAACATCCGGTGTGAAAACAAACCTTCGATTCCACAACAAGTGGTATCAGAGCGCCAGGTTCGCGCTAAGGGTGTACAAGGAGGTTGCAGAGGTTTAAGGGATTGTCATGCTTGATAATCAGTACCTGCAACAAGGAAGAAGAAGTGTTTGATCAAATCGCAACAGGATCGTGGTCAGATAGCGTTAGTGCAAAGCTGTGAGGATCAGATTGAAACAAGATCGTGATCAAGGGAATAACTACAGAAGTCAAGATTCATACCAGGCGTTAACCTAATCTTGTGAGATCTTCTTCTTCTCTTTGCTTGATCTGTCCCTGAGTGTTGTGTGTCTCTATATTGCTGCTACTTGTTATTGTGATTCTTGTTACCTGCAGGACAAGGAAAGATCATAAGTTAGCACAAGATGGATCCTACTCTAGGAAGATTTGAGATTGAGAAGTTCGATGGTAAAGGAGATTTTGGATTGTGGAAGTACAAGTTTCTGGGTCAGTTGGAGATACAAGGTCTTGCATCTGTGTTGCAAGAAGAATAGTCTGTTGTTGTTGACGAAACTCAGACGCCAAGAACTCCAACTCAGACTCCTGCTACTCCAGTATCGGGTGTGACAAACACGACACCAGGTGGATTAGCTGCAGCGTTACCTGCACCAGTTCAAGTAAACAGAACGGTGATTAATGCTGCAAAAGATTTGAGGGTAAGAAACTTGTTGGGAACTTGCTTGAGTGATGTGATATTGAGGAAGGTTATGAAGTATCAGACTACTATCGAGATGTGGAGGGCACTGGAAAGGGACTATCAAACAAAGTCCTTGCCCAGCAGGATCTATCTCAAACAAAAGTTTGCAAGTTCCATGATGGAGGAAAACAAGTCCATAGAGGAGAACATGGACTCCTTCTTAAAGCTAATTGCAGACTTAAAGCGTTTCAAGATCACCATCTCAGATGAAGACCAGGCAATTCAGGTTCTGCCAGGGCTGCCATCAACTTACGAGCCACTGGTATATACTTTGAAGTTTGGTATTGGCAAGGAGACATTGACGCTAAGTGAGGTAACAACTTCAGCGTATGCTAAAGAAGCTGAGTTGAGGCAGAAAGGTCTACTAGGTAGAGACAGAGATAACTCAGAGGGTTTGATGGTTGAAAACAGAAGATCATCTAACAGGTTTGAGAAGAATGAAAACTCTAAGTTCAGAGGAAGGTCGAAGAGCAGAGGGAGGTCTGAGTCGAAACCTAGGTTCAGTAACAAGGCAAACAAAAGCGCTTGTCTAGACAGTCACAACTCTAAGAGAAGTACTGAGTCAATCAACTTAGCTGGAAAGACGAAACAACAAGTAGTCTTATCAGCTAGCTCAGTGGTAGCTCAGTTAGAGCGGGAAGAACCTATAGTTCTCTCGGAGAGTACATGTGAGGCTAAAGCCACATAAACCAAGCAGTATCAGAAAAGTCTTTGGCATTCAAGACTTGGTCACATCAGTCATAAGGGACTGAATCAGTTGGTTAAGGATGGCTACTTACCAAGGAAGGATATATCAGACTTGGGTTTCTGTGACAGCCGTGTGTTAGGAAAGTCACACAGGCTGAAGTTTAATGATGCTAAGCATCAGACTATGGACTATATACATTCAGATCTTTGGGGTCTTCATCGACCCACTGTAGCAAGGCAGATTGCAAGTACTTTCTAACTTTCATTGACGTCTATTCCAGAAAGGTGTGGATCTACTTCCTGAAAAGTAAGGATCTAGTGTTTGAAACCTACAAGGAATGGAAAGCTTCAGTTGAAACTGAGACTAGTAAGAAGCTACACTCCGCAACAGGATGGTGTAGCAGAGAGGATGAACATGACCATAATGGAGAAGGTAAGATGTATGCTGGCAGAATCAGGATTGGATCCAAGTTTATGGGCAGAGGCAGTGTCAACAGCTGTGCACATCATCAACAGGTCACCTTGCACCGCTATAGGGTTCAGACTACCACAAGAGAGATGGTCAGGCCGGAAACAAGATTTGAGTCATCTAAAGAGGTTTGGTTGTTCTGCGTATATTCATCGGGTTCACGAAGACGAATGCAAGATCAGTCAAGGGTGTGTTCGTTGGTTATCCAGTTGGAGTCAAGGGCTACAGGGTGTGGTTACCCAAAGAGCAGATAAGCACAACAAGCCGAAACGTTGTGTTTCATGAACATGAGTTATTCAAGGATACTGTCAAGACCAAGGAGAAACCTAAAACAAAAGGTTCAAAGAGGGTATCTTTCAGTGATGATCTCATCAAGGGACCAACTCCTTGTGGAACTTCAGACGTGGAGTTTTCAAGAACAGGTGGAGATGATTCATCATCGTCGTCAGATGAATCAGAGATGAGAAGGAGTTATACTTCTGGAAAACAATCAGAAGCAGAAGAACAGACAACGGGTTAGAGTTTTGCAACAATATGTTTGATAACCACCGCAAAGAGTTTGGCGTTAGACGTCACATAACTTGTAGCTACACTCCACAACAGGATGGTGTAGCAGAGAGGATGAATAGGACTATAATGGAGAAGGTAAGATGTACGCTGGCAGAATCAGGATTGGATCCAAGTTTCTGGGCAGAGGCAGCGTCAACAGCTGTGCACATCATCAACAGGTCACCTTGCACCGCTATAGGGTTCAGACTACCACAAGAGAGATGGTTAGGTCGGAAACAAGAATCATAACTATATAAATAATCAAATTTAATATCTAATACCCGCATATTATGCGGGTTCTAATCTAGTTAACACATAATGTAACACTGCTACACATAATTATTGTTGCAACTCAGAAATTACAAGAACATACAAGTAATGAATAGAACTCTTATCCTAATCTACCTAAGGATACACAACATCATTAATCATGATTCATGTGATACATAAGTTCATTATCTACCAAAAAAAACACTCTTGATCTTTGATGATCATCTCTCTTTTTTTCGTTCTTCAGATTTCTCATTCGCTCACTCTATTTTTTTCGAATAACCAATATAAACGAAGTTATTTTGGATTAAATGAAGTTATTTATAGTGTTCTTCAAATAGTATATCGGGTGGCGAATGCCTTGGATAATATGGTTTATTTGATCTCATATTATTTTTAATTCGGTTTAATTCATTATTATCACTTTCTGATGATTGAATAGATTCATTAAAATAATTTACAGAGTATATCTGTACGAAATAAGATTTAAATAAAACAGATGACATCATCAAGACGTAAGCAATGATGTAAGCAATGACGCAATCAAGAGTGTCGGCACCATTGGATCAAAGACACCCGTTAAAGAAGTGTCGGCACCATCGGATGGATGATACGTATCAACGCAGCGATTTTTAAGAGTCTTCTAAAATCTTCTAAAATTTCTTTCAAAAGTCTTCTAAAATCTTGTAACAAATTTTTAAGAAATAATAATCAAGTTTCTAAAAAATACTGTTCAAATTTACTGTAGCAAAAGTACTGTTCATTTTTTGATATTCTCATGTGAACAGTGTTTTTGAATAATAAAGATGAACAGAAAAAACTGAACAGTACTTTTGCTACAGTAACGTTGAACAGTATTTTTTAGAAACTTGATTATTATTTCTTAAAAATTTGTTACAAGAGTTTAGAAGACTTTTGAAAGAAATTTTACAAACTTAGAGAGAGATTTTAGTGAGAAGGCAGAGAATATCAAAGTTCGCTCCTGCCCTTCTTTGTTGAGAGGGTCTTGGTATTTATAGGCAGAGTTGTCTAATCGCTGCGTTGATACGTGTCATCCATCCGATGGTGCCGACACTTCTTTAACAGGTGTCTTTCATCCAATGGTGCCGACACTCTTGATTGCGTCATTGCTTACGTCATTGCTTACGTCTTGATGATGTCATCTGTTTTATTTAAATCTTATTTCGTACAGATATACTCTGTACATTATTTTACAGAATATACTAATAGATTGAGTAAAATTAATTTTACAGAAAATAATTTACAGAGTCTACCAGAATATACAAAGTAAAGTAAAGTAAAGTAAAATATACAATACTACGGGCTTTTTTTTTTTTTAGAGACACCCACGGATTTAGTCACAAAGGGGATTTACCAACGGTCTCACTGCCTCATGCAGGACTTACGGCCTGGCAGATCCACCTGAATAGTGTTATAAACATGTGTGTTTTTTTTTTTTTTTTTTTCAGTAACTTTATTGATTTATGTTTGAATATCTTCGTCGAGAGGTCCCTGAGCAAGTGGACCACCATATGGGTCAGAGTCGACCATATCTTCATCGTCGTCAGAAGAGGATTCAAGACGCCTGGATAGCTGAGTAGGTAATTGCTTAAGTTTGTCCTTTTTGCGGGACGTCTTGGAACTTGAGGATGATTGAGAATGAGTTGGGCTTTGATGAGTTGGTTGAGTAGGTTGCTAGTTTGCCGTTGTTTGGCGATCGATTTGTTGGAGTTGACGAGGAGTAAGTAGAGAAATAGATTTGGATACGGAAGTAACAGCGGTTTGTACGTCACTATGAATCTTGAGAACTCGTTGAATATTTTGGAGAGAACATCTTGTGATATCATATTTATCCCACCATTTGATTCGGAATTCCCGAACCAAAGAATATGGCATATCTTGGAGAGCTAGGGTGAGATTAAAGTTCCATGAACATATCCATGGTATGCCCATATCTATGTGGAAGGAAATTTTGTTAATAGGGCCAACAGGGTTACTGTTAGTATGTTTGGTGTAGTAGGGTAAAGAGGATTTGATTATTTCTGATGGATAAATATCATTGGTTGGTCCAAACCAATACCACCATTCATAGAACCAGCCGGGTACGTATTTATTACACCTGGTGTCAAAGGAGAGAAACCAAGAGTGGTCATAGGTACGTAGGTAAAAAGTTCTAAAGAAGGCGTCTTTGTAATCTGTATAGCTAAATCCTGGGACATGGTATCCTGGAGTAGAAAAGGGGTGTAGCGTATGATGGTTGAGGAATCCTAAATCCCTGATAGAGTGGATTTTAAGGATTTTGCATGTTGAATAGGAGATGATATTGGGATTGGTTTTATCTGGATAATGGGTTATTTCTACTGAACCAGAGTCTACCAGAATATACTCGTAGAAGGTCCGATTTTTGACTATATTATCGGTTGGATAAAGTGCATCTTCATAGAAGATGTTTTTGGTAAAGTGTTGTAACTCTGCTAAGAGGACAGGTTTGGTAAAATGGGTAATAAACAAATGTTGTTTTTGTGGTTTAACAAAATAGGTAGACTTTTGAGTATCAGTGTTTGTAGGTTTAGTGTTCGAGGGTTGGGTAGAGGATGAAGTAGTAACTGCTTTTGAGTAAGTGAGTGGTGGATATTCGGCTAATGCCGTAAAGGAGTTTTGAATAGTAAGGGGTTTGCCTTGAAGATGTGGTTGATTCTTGATATAGTCTGAAGCCGTCATTGGCTTCTTTTCTTTTGTTCACTCATGTTGATTATGTTGTCCTTGAATATCTGTGGATTTGCCCTGTAAATATTCACGGGTTAGAAAATCAGGAAGAGAATTATTTTCTCCTTTAATGTATTGAATATCAAAATCAAAGACTGATAAAATGGCTTGCCATCGTGCAAATATTTGTTTAGAAACTAAATTTTTTACATCTTTTTGAAGGATTTCTTTTGCTGATTTACAATTTACACGGAGTAGAAATTTCTTATTGATTAAATCGTCTTGGAATTTTGATATACAAGTGACGATTGAAAGAACTTCTTTTTTAACTATTGAGTCATTTCTTTGGGGTCCTATCCAGACACCAGAATGGAATCGAACAATTGTTTCCTGTGTAGTATTGGGTAATTTATGTTTAAGGATACCACCGTATCCGACCTCTGAAGCATCTGTTTCAACTTTCATATCAGCTTCGGGATTTGGTATGGATAGACATGGTAATGTTTTAACCTTTTGCTTAATTTCTTGAACTATTTTGGTATGGACAGTTGTCCATGGTTTAGGATTCTTTTGGAGGCGTTGAAAAAGTGGTTGGATAGTTTTTCTGAGATTTGGCAAAAAATCTGATACATAGTTTAAGCATCCTAGGAATCGTTGTAATTGAGTTTTTTCCCTTACTTCATCAGGGAATTTGGTAGCAAACTCAATTGATCTTGATATAGGAACAATCGTTCCTTGATAGATATTGTGTCCTAAGAATCGTATTCTAGTTTGGAATAAATGCATCTTTTTGGCCGATAGAACCAGGCCATGTTTTTTAACTATATTGATAAAAGTGTTGAGATGGGATATGTGTTGGTCTATTGAATTTGAATAGACGAGAACATCGTCGATATAAACTATTGTGAATTTTGAGTAATCATTAAATATATCATTCATGATATGTTGGAATTCAGAAGGTGCGTTTTTAAGGCCAAATGGCATAACGTTCCTTTCGTAATGTCCGAATGGTACTGTAAAGGCTGTTTATATTTATCTTGTTCGGCAATCTGAATTTGCCAGAACCCGCTTTTCATGTCGAATTTTGAATAAATTTTTGCATTATATAAACGTTTTAGTAAATCTCTTTTATTGGGTATTGGGTATCTAATCCATTGGAAAATATCATTTAGTGGTTTATAATTGATTACTAGGCGTGGAACGCCTCGTTCTTTTTCAGCTTGATTATTTACATAAAATGCTGAACAGCTCCAAGGAGATTTGGAGGGTCTGATTAAATTTTTATTGAGTAGATCCTTAATTTCTAGTTTACAATGCTCTAAAAGTTCTTTATTCATTTGAATAGGTCTTGCTTTGGTTGGTATTTTCTTTTCATCGAAGTCTTTGGTATAAGGTAATTTTACTGTATGTTGTTTTCTTTCCCAGAAAGCATTTGGTAGTTCGGAACAAACTTGTTTGTGCAAATCATTTTTCTATTGATTTAATTTTTCTTTGTATATAAGGGGTTTGTAATTGTTCTTCTATTTTTCTATATGTTATTTCATCTTGTAAATGTTGAATATGATTCTGTTTGTTATTTATTAGATTAATCGTTTTTTGGATAGTGTTCTGTTGTAATTGTAATACTTCTTTGGATTTGATAGGAGAGAGGAACTCAAATACTAATTTAGTTCCTACAATCTTCGTGGTTATTCCTATTTCTGTTACTTTAAAAGGAAATATTTGAGTAAAGAAAGGCGTTCCTAAGATTATATCTTGTGTAAGGTTTCTAACCAGGATAAATTGGTTTTTGAAACAATATCCTTGATTACAAATTTTGCCACATGACAACTTGTATTGTACTCTTAAATTGCTTCCATTGGCGCCAGTTAGGCGTTCGGAAGTTTTTTCATAATATTTGGTTGGTATTAGGCCTTCTTTAATACAATTATGATCAGCTCCTGAATCCATTAGGGCGATCGTTTCTATTTTAAAATCGTGATTTATTTGTAAAGTAATCTTCGTATACCATTTTTGATAATTAATCTTGTTTATTATTTGGATATAATTTTGTTTTTGTTCTGGCATGCTATCCTGTATTTCTAATTTTGAGTCACTAGTTGACGCGTGATTATTGTTATTGCGAGATTCGATTATTGATAATCGTGTATTAATTTGTAATTGATTGAATTCTTGTTGATTAATTGCTAATTGTAAATCTTTTATTTGTGTTTTTATTTGTTTTACTTCATTTTGGAGTTCTCCTGTGGTAACTTGTTTGAATATACTTTGAATAGGATATTTTTCAAAGATTTTGTTGATACTAAATGGTTGTGGAGAAGCTAATTCCTTTTCTTGATAAATAATATCCTTTAATTTTAATAAATATTCTTTTTTAACTTCACGATCTTCGATCCTATCGATGATATCGAGCAAAAACTTTTTATATGTATCTTTTGTTATCATATTGATAGTTTTACAGTTGCATAAATCATCTGTTAATCCTTGTGACTCATAAGAAGAGTTACTTGAATTTTCTATTTCGTTAATCGAGTAATCAGATTCTTCTGATGATTCTGATTTTACTTTTGATTATGTATCTGATAAAAGTAATTTTGATAATTTTTCTTGAATATCAGGTTGATCTTGAAATATTTCGTTTATTTTCTTTTTCATTCTACAGTCTGTTGATTTATGTCCTGGACGTTTACAATTCCAGCAAACTATTTTTTGTTTATAGTTACTTGGTTTATTTTTTCTGTTTTTGGAATAATATTGATTATTAGGTTTTTTGAGGAATAAATGCTTTCTATATTCTCTTGCACTATTAAATTTTCTATGTTTATATTTATTGGATCTTTTTATTCTTGAAGGTGGATTGAGTTGATTATAACCGTATTGCTCACATAAAGATCCCATTGATATTCTGAATTTAAATTTATCATTTCTTTTCTTATCTTTATGTTCTTGACATAAGGCTAAGCCTTCTTTTTTGATAAATGCAAATAATTGACCATAAGTAATAGTGTTCCAAGGGATTGGTTGTCCCCCAGAATAATCTTTTAATTTGCTTATTACTCTTTCTGCGAAATATGAGGGTAAGCCTGAAACAAATCGTTCTTTCCAGAACGGTTGGTTGCAGTCATTTCGTTGAAAAATATTGGCTGTAAAGACATCTTTATACCATTTAAAGTCTCCTAATGTTGGGCATCTTAAGTTGGTTAATATTATTTTTTTACTTTCTAATTCATCGGTTGGGTTACCAATGAAATGCATAGCTAATGTATGGATTAATACTTCTACAGCATTTTGATGTTCTTGGTCTTCCCAGAACCCATCATCAAGCTGTACTTTTTTGGTTTCTTTGTGGTTAATAATAGAATTTTGAGTATATTTGTCTAAGGAATTATCCCACCAATATTTTAAGGATCATGTGAATCCAGTTACTAATAAAACACAGGCTTGTTGATCAGTATGTGCATGAGCTTTATAGCCTATAGCGGCCATACCTATTTCTTGAAATAAATTCATTATTTCATGCTCAGAACGGCCATCAATATTCCACTCGTATATTCCTTCACCAGTATATGTGTTGCCAGAATATTTATAGTGTTCTTCAAATAGTATATCGGGTGGCGAATGCCTTGGATAATATGGTTTATTTGATCTCATATTATTTTTAATTTGGTTTAATTCGTTATTATCACTTTCTGATGATTGAATAGATTCATTATCATTTTCTCTGATAGTTAGAATTCCTTTTCCTTTGTCTAAGCTATCTAATTTATTTGCTATTGTTTTTAAAATTTCATTATTTGAAAACTTAACTTGTCTGGCTGCAGGCTTAAAAATAGGGGTAGTTATAGTAGAGAAAGGATGTTGAATAGTTGTTTTTCTGAATTATCTAATTTGTTATCAATGTTATCTATTTGTTTAGAAATAGTATGTAATATTTGACTTTGATAATTATTTTGCTCATATATTGGTTTTATATCTTGCATACATACTTGTTCTTTTTCATTTCTATTAGCCCCGGTTTTAAAGGGAGTCGCTATTACTATTCGGTTTGCTGTATTGATTTTTATATCCGTTAAAGGGGGGTGAACAGATTTAACTTTGTTACCATCTGTTTTTTCCCATTGTTGATACAAAGATGAACTTGTGTGTATGGATTTAAATGGATAATCTATTTTGTTTAAGGCTGAATATATTTCGAACCAAGTAAAGAATGGAATATCTATCTCTTTTGATATTAGGTCTTTATACCAATTTTCTCTTATTTGAATAGTTTCATCTTTGGTAAATGTTTCAAAATACCATTTTCTTTTTTCATTATTTTTGATTGAATAAAAGTCCTCCCTAATGTATTGCTTATTTATTTCATATTCTTTATTTATAACATTTATAGATTTAAAATCAGATGGAGTAGGAGATGTTGGATATCTATCTTGTTCAGGTTCAGCAATAGGTGCTTTAAAGTTAACTGGTCCAGTTTGATTTACTTCTTGATTTGTACTTTCTGTTTCTGAATCTATACTAGATTGACCGGTACGAAATTCGGAAAAGGAGGCTCTAGAAGGTATTTGATAATCAGAAAAAGATCCTCTGGAATGATAGGAACTTATTCTAGGTGGAAGAGGATCTCTTATGGATCCGAATTGAAGTAATATTCTACCATCTTTTTGTTCAATGATTTTTTGAATATTCTTTTGCTCAAAGTTTCTAATTGGTTGAGTAATTTTTATTTTCCATTGATCTAGGACTGTTATTTCATTCCATTTTAATTGCTTAGGTGCATAAGTAGCACTTGGAGTATCTTTGCTATGTACTGCTAAAATAGTGGTTTTACCTTTATGATCTTGTAATAAACATCTAGGGTTAAATTCAGATGTTGATTGCTTAAAGTATATTCGATAAAGTAATAGGTATCCATGCCTTTCATTATGAAATTTTATTTCTGGTAGGTGTACATTTAATACCAGTGTGTTGAGTATTGTAGGATCGTGTAGGCTTACTTGAAAATTAGGTGCGCAATTAAAATAAATTGCTCCGTTGCATAAGTTGGATAGAACCGCTCCTAAAAGCGAATCTTCAAATTTTAATAGAGTCTTGTCTCTTAATAACATTAAAATTGGATAGTCGATACCCGTTCTTGATAAGGGTTTAATTGCTATTTGGACGAGTCCAAAGTGTAGATAATTAAATCCTTTTTGTTTATATTTGTCTAGAGCAATTGAAGATAATAATTTTATTTCTTCAAATTCGTTTTGAAGTGATAAAGTTTGTTCGTGTTCTTTTATAGCATAAGCCGTTTTAAAGTCAAAGGCACCAATTTGATATATATTTTCAGGATTAATATGTGGTAATTGGTTCTTTGATATTTCTTGATTAAATGAAGTTATTTTTGTCATGATTTCTCTTGAGTTAATTGTTGATTGAGAAGTGGAAGTATGGTGTTTAGATTTAAATAGCTTTCTAAACGAAGAAGCCACGTTTAATCTAGGAATAAACACATACTAGAATAGATACTAACCAGTTCAAGATTGGCACAATGGGGACTTACCAATGGTCTTACGACCTTCTTCTTAAGGGCTTGCTGCCAGGAACATCCTCTAGCGACAGTGCCTAGCTGGAAAGGTCAGGATCGGTCTAGGAAGGTTTAAAACTAGATTAAGGACGCTCTTTGAAAAGAAAACTTTGAAGGATCTTTTGAATCTGATACCAGGTTTTTTGATATTCTCGGGTGAACAGTGTTTTTGAATAGTAAAGATGAACAGAAAACTTTCTTAAAAATTTGTTGCAAGATTTTAGAAAACTTTCGAAAGAAATTTTACAAACTTAGAGAGAGATTTTAGTGAGAAGGCATAGAATATCAAGGTTCGATCCTCCCCTTCTTTGTTGAGAGGGTCTTGGTATTTATAGGCAGAGTTGTCTAATCGCTGCGTTAATACGTGTCATCCATCCTATGTTGCCGACACTTCTTTAACAGGTGTCTTTCATCCAATGGTGCCAACACTCTTGATTGCGTTATTGCTTACGTCATTGCTTACGTCTTGATGATGTCATCTGTTTTATTTAAATCTTGTTTTGTACAGATATACTCTGTACATTATTTTACAGAATATACTAATAGATTGAGTAAAATTAATTTTATAGAATATAGTCAGAAGGCAAAACAAAAGGTTCAAAGAGGGTGTCTTTCAGTGATGATCTCATCAAGGGACCAACTCCTTGTGGAACTTCAGACGTGGAGTTTTCAAGAACAGGTGGAGATGATTCATCATAGTCGTCAGATGAATCAGAGATGAGAAGGAGTTCTACTTCTGGAAAACAATCAGAAGCAGAAGAACAGACAACGGGTTAGAGTTTTGCAACAATATGTTTGATAACCACCGCAAAGAGTTTGGCGTTAGACGTCACATAACTTGTAGCTACACTCCACAACAGGATGGTGTAGCAGAGAGGATGAATAGGACTATAATGGAGAAGGTAAGATGTATGCTGGCAGAATCAGGATTGGATTCATGTTTCTGGGCAGAGGCAGCGTCAACAGCTGTGCACATCATCAATAGGTCACCTTGCACCGCTATAGGATTCAGACTACCACAAGAGAGATGGTCAGGTCGGAAACAAGATTTGAGTCATCTAAAGAGGTTTGGTTGTTCTGCATATGTTCATCAGGTTCACGAAGACGAATGCAAGATCAGTCAAGGGTGTGTTCGTTGGTTATCCAGTTGGAGTCAAGGGCTACAGGGTGTGGTTACCCAAAGAGCAGATAAGCACAACAAGCCGAAACGTTGTGTTTCATGAACATGAGTTGTTCAAGGATACTGTCAAGACCAAGGAGAAACCTAAAATAAAATGTTCAAAGAGGGTGTCTTTCAGTGATGATCTCATCAAGGGACCAACTCCTTGTGGAACTTCAGACGTGGAGTTTTTAGAAACAGGTGGAGATGATTCATCATCGTCGTCAGATGAATCAGAGATGAGAAGGAGTTCTACTTCTGGAAAACAATCAGAAGCAGAAGAAACACCAAGGAGTTCATCTGGAAAGTCTGCAAGAGCTAAGAGTTTACCAGAAAGCTCTTCGGACTCACAGAAGTTAGCTGAGGATGCTAAGGACCCGAGGAGTCCAAGTCCAGAAGAGGAACGGTTTGACAGTGGTAACTCTGAAATAGAACCAGATCCTAGAGTTTACATCCTGATGAGGGATCGGGTTATAAGAGGTAACAGGAAGCCACCATCCAGGTATGCTGACTCAAACAACTTAGTCGCATACGCTCTATCCATAGAAGATGAGATAGAAGTTGAGGAACCCAAAAGCTATTATGAGGCTTTGAAGAGCAAACAAAAGCTTTGGGATGATGCTTGTGATGAGGAAACGGACACGCTAATCAGGATAGGAACATTTGTTATGGTTAGGAGACCAAAGATCAGAAGGTTGTAGACTGCAAATGGGTGTTCAGACAAAAGACAGACAAGGCTGTCTACCGGCTACGGTATGATGATGATCAGTTAATTGCATATGGCAATGTAACAGTGATCAGAGGTCTGAAGGAAATCTTGAACAGAAAGTTCGAGATGAAGGACATGGGTCCGGCTTCCAGGATACAGGGGATGGATATTGTGCGGGACAAGAGAAAGGAACTCTCAAGCTGTCTCAGGAACAGTACTTAGAAAAGGTTCTAAGGACTTTTAGAATGTTGGATGCTAACTCGGTGGTTACACCAACACCATCTCAGATCAAACTTAAGTCTCTACAACAACAAGATGAGAAGTTTGACGAAGCTAAGCATATGGTAAACATCCCATATGCTAAAGCTGTTGGCAGCTTAATGTACGCCATGATTGGCTCAGGGCCAGACCGGGCTTATGCAGTTGGACTGATAAGCAGCGAACACTGGAAAGCAGTGAATGGGGCTTTAAGATACATTAAAGGTACACGTCAGGAGTTTGAGCTCTGTTGTGAGCTCCTCAACGTCCACTAAGACCAACAACAGCTCCGGTAACTCAAGGGAAGTTTTCTTGACCTCGCATATACATTTAACAGCTGAGTGTTAGTGTTGAGTTGCAGGTTAATTCTCATGTAAACAGAGAACAAGAAATCTATCACAGTGCAAGGTTGAAAAGTGGAGTTACCAGATCGGACCAGGAGCAGAGTGAAATAGTCACTTGTTCTAGGTGGAGCATGTACACGAAACAGTCACTTGTTCCAGGTGGAGCATCTGCACGAAACAGCAGATGGATTAGTAAAGCTCAGCACAAGTGGTCACCTGAATCGACAACTCCGATTCGAGGATGATATGAAGCATCATTTTTGGGTTGTTCCTCACAAGAAACAGAGAGCTGATTAAGGTTTCTTCGTCAACAGAAGATTGAATCAGTAAAGGTCAGAGGCAGATCATAGTTAGAAGGTAAAGGGTTTACCTGAAGAAGAGTTCGTTTGTAGAAGTCGCTATCATCAAGTTCCAGCGTCGTTTGGTGTATTGGATACATGCAAAGACAGAAGAAGAAGGTCATAAATGGTTTCTGAGGTTTGGGTCAGATGAGCATTTGTCATCAAGAAGAGGGTTCCACTTCGGAAGATTTCTCGCAACCGAGAAGAGTCAAGGAAGAAGGACAAGTACCTGTGATGGCAGACGGCAAGGAGCGATCTGATTCTCGGCTTAGAATCACCGAAGGAGGCGACCGTAGTAATGAGTCGCTTTTCACTAGAGAGAGTCCAGGGTTACAGATGCAGCGTGTTAGATTGTGTTTGAAAGTCAAAAGGTGGAGTTTTGTTGAAGTTTGACTTTGACACAACGTGTTGTTTCTGACACAACGTGTTGGTCCACAACAGGACCTTGTGCGCATCAGGAGATAACAGGAGATTGGGCCTGAAACAAGTAGAAGCCCAAGATCAGCCTGTTTGTTTCAAGCAGCTGGTCCACGAAGAAGCTATATATAAGGTTTACACGAGTCTTTGTATTGCTTAACCTAAAATATACAAACCTAGAATCTGAGCGAAACCTAAACCTAGGCAAACCAAAACCTAGAGAGCTCAGGCCGACGCAGCGAACAAGAGAGAGATCAACATACAGAGACAGAAGCTTCCATTAATACGATCAGAGAGTTGAGCTCTTGATCGTCTTCTTCTCTCTATCTCGTCTTTCATAGTCTGTGTTCGTTCTTCTTCGTGAATCTCCTTTGTAACCCTAGAACGATTGTACTCTATCTCTTGTTAGTGAAGTTTCAGGAGGACCGGCTCCTGACGAGACGTACCAGCGTGTTGCTGGGAACTCGTATAATTCTTTGTGTTTTATATTTTCCGCTGTTACAAACAAGAACAATCGGAGTTAGAAATAGAGTAGATCGGAACGGAATGACACATACAAAATTAAAGTATAATATCAGTTTTTTGATCTAGTAATAAATTTCAGTTTAAATGGAAACTAAGTTACTCACAATATCATGTTTTTTCCTTGCAAAACTTGTCTTTCCACACAAGTGAGGCATAGTATTCTTTTTTTGATTCTCTGTATTTCGTTCTTGCAATCTCTGAAAACTCAAGTATTAAAAAAGAAATTACATGCATTTGATATAAAATATAACTATATATATATGTATATAGTAAATAAACTCTACCTTCCACTTATCAGATGATCTTATGTGAACTAAATGTTGCCATTGATCGTCAGGAACTTTTTCGGGTCCATTCTGCAATGCTTCAGTTAGATCATCCCGTTTGTAATCTTTCCAGATACGTCTTTTGACATCCTTGCATCTGCTCCTTAGAGCTCTCAATACATAATCTTTTCTTGTTGAAGGATCATCAAACCAAATTTTTGTCTGAAATGAGGTAGGCAACATGAACATTAATTGTGGACCACAATTTAGTTTTCAAAATAAAAGTACAGCAACAATAGGGCCTAAATATATTTGAACAAATGCTTCTAAGAATTAACATGTAAAATGTTACCTGAATTACATCCCATGCCCTATCTTTTATGTGAGGAGAAATCGATCTCCAATCCTGGTAGTCAATGGGTAACAAGTGCACATCATTACTTAGTTAACCCAACCATGATCCAAGTAAGCCTCCAGAATGTCTAACAGGTTGACCGGTTTCTTCATCGAAATCTACTATCACTTTGCAATTTCATAATTTCCAGACATCTCTAACACTCACCATTTTGCCTTCTATGTTTCCAGCAGTATCTTGTTGATAAAACACATATATTAAAACAAAATTTTATTAATTCAAGCTACATCGTTTGCGCATATATATTATCCAAAAAGGTCATCCCAATTAAAAATAAAGACCAACTCATGTTGATTATCTAGTCGATGAAATAGTAACTTATAATTTCACTTATGTTCAGAAGATTTACTTTGTATTTTCCAACTGAAACTGCTTTAAGTATAGTAAGAAGATCAACTTTTCACATTACCTATGACTTGTACGTTCCACTTGGAGTTTTTACATTCGTTAGCCTATGTGGGAGGAGGATTGTTGGCCACCACCGAATTTGTCATATCATCTGGTTCTTGTGTCTCCGATTCCGTGAAATTTGGAAAACCCAACATCCTAAAGAAAGGACAAAAGAATAGACACAATCACACTCAAGTATCAATCATATTATAACGTATATACATTATTAATCTCACTATAACATATGAGAGTAATAAAACTAAAAAGATCTAAAGTCTAAGTAGTCATATATAGATTTAAAAAGAAATCAAGTTTAGAACTAGAGTCTCGATACTTAACATCTAGAATATAAAAACCAAAACAATAGAGATCATAAACCATAAGTTTTCTTAACCTATATAGAAGCCAGAGATCAAACTAATTAGTTAATTCTGATCGCATTCACTTCAAATCCAAAACAAAAGCATATGCTAAACACGACCAGAGAAAGTAAAATTCACCAAGTTACCATGATGGGCTGCGATATTTGTATTGTGTTTTTCTGAGATGCTCTCCGTTTCTCAAAAGAAACTCTAACTCCAACTAAATTAGTGGTGATCAGTTTAATACCTTTATCTAAGTAGACGTAACTTAACTGTCGCTTAGAATATGAAAGTAGCGGGAATTGAATTTTTTTTAACTTTTTTAGCGTCTTAACATTGTAAAATTCTTTTTAGCGCGCGTCATACAAATTTTTTTAGCATCTTAACATTCTAAAATTCTTAAATGCTCATATGCACAAGAAGTTTGGATAATTTTGATTCCTCACAGATTACTAGTGTAAGAGAAGGGATGGAAAAAGTGAAGGAGCTATTCTCGTTACCTCCTCTGGGCCTTGCGAAAGGTAACCCTCTCTGCTGGACCTTATGGATCTCCAGAAACCAGCTCGCGTTCATCAGTTGCTACAACGATGCGGCATGGGTCGAGTAGGAATCGGCTGGATGATTGCGATGAACCCTGATTCCACTGTGTATCATTCATCTCCGATGTCTCATCAGCGCTGGTTGCTAAAGGGCTCGCGATGCGATCAGTGTTGATTCAAACCAAGTCTCTTCGTATCCCGATGATCATCATCAATTCGGAGTCGCAGAAACTAATTAGGGCTATCAATTCGGGACTTCCTAGCTGAAATCTATGGAACCCTAGGCGATCTTCAGTTTTGTTTTGAGTTTTTTTTTGCTTCGATCGAATTTGTTTGTCGATCAGACAATACTAAACCTCATCTTTTGCCAAAACTGGGCCTAAATTTTAGTGGGCTTCGTGTAATGAGTTAAAGAAATTTTAATGCACAAAAATATGCTATTGTCCGTACGCTTTTTTTTATAATCATGATAAAAAGTAGAAATACTTAAAACAAATAGGAATTCTTTCAAAAATAGACATTTTTTTTAAGTCAATGACAATCATACACCCTTTTTTTGCCATTTTGATATTTTTCCACTTCTTCACCAATACATCCCTTTTTCCCTTGCATAATAACGAAATTGCCATTATTTCTTCATTATTTTGTTTTTCTTTTTTTAACCACAATAAAGTGAAATGAAAAAAATAGAAAATCTGATCTCATAATTACGAAATTGCCATTATTTTCAACATTCTCAATCACCATTAACATCCAAAATCAAGCTCTAAATGCTTTGCCATCCGTTGTTTCCTTGTTAAATGCAACATATTTGATGTCAAAACCTCATTCTCTTCAATTTCCTCTCCAATTTGATCCACAAAACTCTATAATTTTCGTTTTACAAAGACTTCTCTCATAACCTCATGTTCTCTTCTATTTTTTTTCATATAAAACGGTTGGGTTTCTCTTTTATCGGTGAAATTCCAAGTTTCTGGTGTTTGACGAAGCTAAAAAGGAGTTTGACAGCGAAAAATCCAATTTTACTTGATTTTTGCAAATTTCATATCTGGATCGCGAATGTAGACTTCAGATGAAGTATGCAAGTCAACGCAAAGGTTAGATTAGCAATTGACTTTTTGTAAAAATATCTGAAGTAGACTTCATCTAAAGTCTACGCTTTTTCCTTTGGAAACAAAAAAAAGCAAGTGCAGACATAAAATGAAGTCAACGTAAAGTAAGGTTAGATTTGCATTTGACCAAAATTTTGACTTTTTTTAGAGTAGATTTTATGTGAACCCTACTCAAACAAGACTTCATATGAACTCTACTTTGTAAAAAAATTAGGTCATTTTTGCATTTAACTGAACTTTGACTTTTAGGTGTAAACTTCATTTGAAGTCTACTTTGATCGAGAAGGTTAGTTTTGCATTTAACCATAATTTCGAACATTTGACCAGGAAAAAAAGGTTTTAGACTTTAAATGAAGTTTACGTTGTAGTAGACTTAAAAAAAAAGTCTACAATTATAGATTTTGGTCAACTCCAAAAGTAACATGTTTTCCGGACTAGACTTCTAATAAAGTCTACAACATCAAGTAGACTTCAAATGAAATCTACTCTTAAAATTCAAATTTTGGTCAATTGCAAATGTAACCCTGTACTTTTTGTGTAGACTTACCATAAAGTCTACTTTATGGTGTAAACTTTATATGAAGTCTGCGAAATTTTGACGATTTTCCGCGTCTCGTTGTAGACTTTAAATAAAGTCTACATTAGAAAGTCTAACATGCGTCAATTGCAAAACTAAACCCCTCAAGTTTGTAGACTTCAAATGAAGTCTATCTTTCAAAAGTCAAAGTGTTGGTCAATTGCAAAACTAACCTCACTTTAACGAAGTAGACTTTGTATGAACTCTACTTTCGTTGTAGACTTCATATGAAGTCTACTCCGTGATAGCCGTAATTGCAAAACTACACCCCTTACTTTTGTAGACTTCATTTGAAATCCACGGTGGAGACTTCATTTGAAGGCTAAGTTGTAGACTAAAGACAAAATCTACGAACGAAAGATTAATAAAAGTGCATTTAAATCTTTTTAACAATGAATTTTTCAAACATTTTTGTTCACACATGTCTGGGAGTTTATTTGTTTAATTTTGTATGAGTTGGACATGTTTAGGTTTAATATTTAAGGGATAAATCACTTTTCTTGTTTGGTGACTATTTAACTTAATTGTGGAGACTTTATATGTAATCTACTCGGCGTAGACTTCGGTGGAAGTCTACATTTTAATGTTTATTAAAAATTCACTTATCACATATGAATACTGAATTTTTATGGTTTCGTATGTGTTATATGAACAATACGAATGTATAAAATCTCGAAGCTTACATAGTTTTCGGAGAATGAGCATTTATCTCATTTTTGTTTCCACTTCACATTTACAATAACCAAGTATTTTACATGTCTAAATAGTTTGTTTTTGTCACCAACATGTCTAATATCTAATCAACATCATTACTATATTTCTAACAACCCAATTTTGTCTTTGTTTGGTTTTTGATAAAACGTATTGGGTAAACTATATGAATTTTGGGTTTGGTTCATCTAGAGTCCTAATTTTGCTTGGTTTTGTCTTGGGATAAATTACATGTATTTTAGCTTCAAATAGGATTTGGTTCATCTAGAGTCATAACTAAAGAAAAGTGTTTATGTTCCGTTTGGGCTAATCGAATACAGTAAGAAGACAACAAACACTTGATATTTTCTAAACATCAAAGAAGGCAAAATAAAGAGACAAGGAGAACTAAATGTGTAAAGATAAATGATTCAATTGCTTATGAGAAACCGAACTTGGAGCAACCATTTTACTTAACCAGAAATGTGCAACATTTCTTCTGAAGGTTTCTGGATTTTACTTGGAGCAAACTCAACAAAATTTGGGATCACAACTGAAAAAGGTTAGATGTGTTGTTGCCCAATTAATAAACATCATTCTTCATTGGAATAATCAAATTTAACCACAAATGCAACTGAAGATCCATCACTCTTCCGTAGCTTCCTCGCTTCGAATTGGTTTTCTCATGTTGGAAACCCCGAAAAAAAGTAGCGAAAAATTTCAATGAGTAATACATATATACAACAAGTCGAAGTAACCAAACCGAACCAAACCAAATAACTCAATCAACACCCCTAAGACCCTCATTGTCAATGCATAACTAGATATACAAGAAATCCAAAGGCTGAGAAGCTTTACCTTCCTCGCACTTGCCCTAGAAACTCTTGATATTTAGCACTATCGGCACCAGCCTATAAGAAGACGCAGAGAAGAAAACTCCAATAAAGGCATTGACAAAAAAAACATTGTTGTCAAAGGAGTAATCGAGATTATATAGAACATTTGCTCAATAAGAAACAAGCGTGTGCAAATGAAATACTAGTATATGCACATGTAGCAAACACACTAAAACTTTAAGATGTTTAAGCGCAAAGAATATTACTGAAGAAATATATAGCACAATCTAAGAACGACCAACAAGCAAGAAAAATTGTGTAACAAATCAATGTCTTACGAACATGGTATCAACGTCCATCTCCCTCCATTTCTTGTTGTCCCCTGCATTTTCAAGGTGAAGAAAAAATACTATCAAATTAGAGAAGAAAACGTTAATATACAACGAAGGAGAATTACACTTTATCAAAAGAGATTTTAAAATGAGTTGATAACTTGTTATTAACCACATTTTTTTACTCTGCAAATCAAAAATAGTCGTAAGTGAGAACAATGAATAGTCAATACACAAAAATACTATCGAATTATCGTTAAACAAGCAAAACTTTCATTACAACTCAACTAACCATTAAGTTCAAACCCAAGTAACTGAGCGTGTTCATCATTCATCATATTTGAGGTAGTATTATCCTTTAATGTGTTTCCGGCATTTTCAGGTAGTTAATGCTTCATCAAGAAACACAGATCTCAAAAAAAACAAAAGACTTTGCTCATCAAAAAGAACATGGACCTGGAGTTAATGCTTTAGAGATTTTGCTAACATTTCCTCGCCTTCAGATCTGAAACAAAGCAAAACACAAAAGGCTTATAATCTTTAAGAAAGAGACCGAAGAGAAACCTTAGGGGCTTTGAAACGGTGAGAGTGTGCTCAGAGAAGAGGCTTCATTCCTCCACAGTGAGTTTGACTCTGTCTACGGCTTCGCAAGGATGATGCTAATACCGCCACCATCTCACTGTGTAGTTAGATCTGTGCTGGTTCCACCTGCTAGCTAGAGAAAGAGAGATTAGATTAAAAAAAAAGCGAGTGTAAGAGAATGAGAGAGATTTTGGCATCAAAGAGGGGAAAGATTATATAGTGAGAGTTCGAGTGTTCTTTACCTCTGCAATGGAAGCAGAAGCGCTGTGAATCTACAAACAAGATGCAACCGACGTCGGAAACGGAACAAGTTACGTCGGCGACAACAAATGTTACCAGCGGCGAGGGATGAAATTTCCGATTTCACCCACAGAGAGAATCAGCTAGGGTTTTCAGTTGTTTTCACCGAAGAAATAGAGTTATTGTGTGCTCGGTGTATATATTGTGGTTCAAATGAATCTTATTTGGTACGTACATCATTATATTGAAGTATTTACATGCTATATACGTATTAAACATTCGAAATTTGTACGAAATTTAAATTTACCAACGACCTAACTTTACTTTTTTTAACTTCTATTATAAACTCCTATATCATTTCATTCTAACATTCCAAATTCTTGATTTTTTGTTTTGAGGTTTGAATTTTGAAGATAAAATGATGGTATTAGATCACATTATAGATATTTGGGATTGGATAGGTGTATGGTACACAACCATGTCTGCAAATGTTTTAGGGTATAGAGTTTCAATTTTTTAATTATACAAAACAGAACAATTCCGTACAAATCCGTCACAAATTGGGGCCTAATTGTGACGGATTGTGATGGATTTGGGGCGAATCTGTGACTGTTACTTAATGGGTTTCAAATTCATTTCGACTTTGTGGCCCAATTTAGGGCCCAATTATTTTGGCTTTGTGACAGACTTGTCACAAAACTGTAACTTAACCCTAATTTCACTTCTCTCTTGAATCGAAGGCGATTCTGAGAAAGAACAATCGGTTTTCCGATCGATTCTCTTCCGATATCGTCTCTCTCTTCATCTGGGTTCGCTCAAATCTCTCTCTTTCGCTGAAAACCCCTTTTTCTATTCTCTCTTTCACTTCGAATCTTCTTCTTCTCCAAACGCGAAGCTTCTGGGTCTATTCAGTGATGCCTCAGAACGCTCAAAACTCCCAGAGTAAACCTCTGTTCTGAAATGTTACCGGCGGTAGAGGAAACGCCGCCACTAGTTATCGAGGAAAGGGTATCGTCGGTGGTCGAGGAAAGGGTATCGTCGGTGGTCGAGGAGGAAAAGGTATCATCGGTGGTCGAGAAAAAGCTCCTCCTCGTCGTCGAGCCAACCTAGAAGTCGACAACGGAGCTGGTACATCGAAATTCGGTGGTGGTCAAGCTGCCTCGAAATGCCAAGCTACTTTACCTGAAGCCAGTGGTGATGAAGCTGCCTCGAGACGCCAACCTGTATTACCCGCAGCCGGTGGTGGTGATAATGGGTCCAGCCGCAATGCCGTTTTACCAGGACCCACTGGTGCATCTGGAGCTAGACGCAGATCAGTGCCCGAGAAATCAGTTAGAGAAAGGACACAAGGAGCCGAAGGAGTTGTATCTGAGGTCGGAGGGAACAGTGGAACTCGAGCAAGGGAAGCTCATTCCTCTGAACAAACAATCTCCGGCTCACTATCGAGAACAAGCTACCCCTTCAGTTTCCTCTTCAGACACAGCAGCTTCCGGTTATCAACAATGAGGCTCCTCCTCTTGTGGAACCTGATTACTTGTGGGGTCTCGAGGAAGAGGAAGAGGAAGATTACAACATGGGTATCGATATGGAGGATATGGAGGATGAAGTTGAAGTTGATGCTCCCAATCAAGAGGATCAAGACTATGACGAGCTGCTGGATAACCTTATGCGGCTTCCTGGCCGAGAACAATTGATGAGGTTGTCTCAGCATCCAATCCCACCGTTACAGTCGATATGGTACGTTCTTTTAATCAACTCACTTTATTTTCTTAACCATGTTTCTGTACATAATCATAAGCAGCTGTGATGTATATAAATTAAATTCATCATAGTACTTGTATTTGTGTGTTAATAGATTCTCATAATTTAAATGTTTCTTAGGCATCTGGTCATAATTTAACAATGTTTTCATAATTTTGTCTAAGGTTTGGTCGGGACGATGGAGAATTGTCTCAAGTGATTGGTGAAATTTTGCGTAGTAAGTTTGATAAAGCTTACTACAGTTGGAAGTTTACTCCTATACACGTCTGAGAGCGCTTGTTCAGAACTTTTGCAGTAAGCTTTCGACGTTAACAGCTCTTTTCTATTTAAGTTGTATGTGTTTTTTGTCAATCACTACTAATAGACACCTTGTGTAGCGGATGTACAACTGGGAACTTGGGATTACTTCAACTGTGAAGTGGCATTTCAATGAGATTGCAAAAAAAAGATTGAGAGGGATCGTTAGCCGGGCTAGGAGGGGTGGTAAGAGGCCAACCTGGATCCGTCGTGAACATTGGGCTACAATGAACCAGTATTGGGAAACTTCTAAGGCACAGGAGAAGAGCAATACTGCTTCAGACTGCCGAAAGTCTGATCGTGGAGGTCTAGGCATCTCGAAGCACACCTCTGGTCAGAAATCGTTCTTGAGACGACAACACGAATTGGTAATTACTCAACACTGCCTCTGATTTTTTAATCTGCAATTGTTCACTAACACTTCTTTGTCTCATTACAGGAGAAGGAATATGGTCGTCCTGTGACATGGGGTGAAGTGTTTTTGAGGACACACACAAAGCAAGACGGTACCTTTGTTGATTACAAAGCGAAAGAAGTTGTTGAGACGTATGACAAAGAACTTGCACAGCTTACGTCTGAGGAGGATCGAAACGGGCTAGAAGGATCTTCTGAACAGTCTACTCAACGCACACTTACAGTCGATCAACAAAATGCTATCTTTCTCAAGGTATTCTGCAATCCCCTCTACTTTCTAACAAATTCTATTCTATTCCGTTTGGTCTGTGCTCATGCTTTATGTTATTGCATCATACTGTTATTGCTTATTGCTTATAAACTGTTTTATTCAGCTTCTTCTTTTGAACCTCTTTGTTATTGACTTGAATATACTGGTTTTAGAGAATTGAATACTTCTGTCTGTGGTTTTGGAGAATTATAATAGATATACTTGTTCTTACTTGCACATTTTTCTTTTGTATCAGTGTACAATGAGAGATTCCAAGGGTATCCCATTTGGACTTGGCCAACTGCGTGGCTCACATAAGAAACGGAAGCGTGATGAAAGCTATGGAAGCTCTTCTATGACAGGCCTAACAGAGATCCTCCAACATCTTGACGAAGCTAATCGGAAGATTGCTCAACATGACGAGGAAAATGCTCGGCGCGATTTGGAAAATGCTCGACGTGATGCGGAACAAAGAAAACGCGATGAAGAGCACAACCAAGGTTAGGATCAGCTCGCTGAAGTGGTGAAGCTTCTCGATTACTTGAAGAATTCTGATCCCCGCATCGCAGCTCACATGGCTGAAACCGCCGTCACTGATACTTCACAGGCCAACCGTACGACCTCAGACCCACAAGACCCACAATGACCTCGACTTCAAGCTGTTGGCAACAATACTCAAACACCACCTTAAATATATTAGTTTGTTGGCAACTTAAAAAACTTTGTTAAGCATATTAGTTTCTTTTGTAGTTATTTAACCTTTTGTACTCTAATTAACTTTTTGGTATATATAAAATTATGTTTCTGTTTATATATTAGGAATTTTTTAATTGATGATTTAAATCAACAATATAAACTAACAATCAATTCAAATCAGCTTTATGAAAGGAAATTTCGTCACAAATTCGTCACACGTTTGTGACGGAATTGCTACGCTGTTTATTTATGTTTTTGACTCTATTACGACTAAATTGCCACACAAAGTTTTGTAACAAATCCGTCACACCTTTACGACTACAAGCATCGTCACAATTCCGTCGCATGTATGACTAATAAATTCAGTAGGAAATCTGTCGCAAAATCTTTTCTCGTCGCACTTTTGTCGCTAAATTATGACAACATTAAACCGACACAAATTCGTCACAAATTTGCGACGACAAACATTCGACACAATTCCGTCACAAATGTGTGTCGGATTTGCCACACTATTAATTTGCGGTGAAAGTTTCGCGACACTTTTTTTTGCCACACAACTGTCGCAAATGGTCATATTGCGACGGATTTGTGACTCTTTTGGGAGTCGCAAATCGCCTGTTTTCTTGTAGTGTATATGTACCATCCTACTATGCCTTCCAAATCGTATTTGGGTAAATGTAACCTCTTGAATTGTAATTGAAACATCAACATGGCTTGATCATATAACATACAGGAAACCAATGTCATAACAGAAATACGTACAATAATGTACAAAGGATAATTAGATTAATGGTTACAACTTACATAGCACTATATTTTCCTTGTTACATATCACATGGCCACATGCATAATGAAACAAAAGGAACCGAATTGATATAACACTAGTTTTAAAAAAGACAAAAAGGAGTAAACCACTAAATAATTTTACCGATCGATTTGATTGGAAGGAAAAAAAATAAGATAAAAAAAAATCAATTAAATGCCGTTACAATAACACACATTAGTCTTTTTCAAAATAAAAAACTAACACACTGAAGTAAGAAAAAAAACTTACTACTCCCTCTATTGCATATTAGTTGTCATTCTAACTTTTATTTTTTGTTTTATATTACTTGTCGTTCTGTATTTCCAATGCATATTTATTACTATTTTTCCATCTTATACCTTTAACTTTCAGCTTAATAATTACTTCTATCAAACAAAATAATGTATTAATTAGGGGTAAAACAGAAAATTTAATTGTTTTCTTAATTTGTGTGAAAACACCTAGAACGACAAGTAATTTGCAACGGAGGGAGTATGAATTTTTCTTCCCTTCTTATATCTGTAGTTAATGATGTATTGATAAGCTCGTCTTTGGGAATTGGAGTCCAATTTATACAATCGGATACGTACATAGAAGTCGTGAAGATTGAAAGTCAAAACTTAACTAGCCTTTTAACCCAAAAGAACTTAACCAGCCAGCTTTGAATACATTACGACTTCTATAATCTGTTTGGCAAAAGCTTTTAATGCATCTGACTTTATTGCTATATTGCATGGAACCGGAAACGGGTACGTGGAAGCGAAACGTTTGGAAACGCGGAAGCAATATTTTTGAAAAAATTAGGAAGCGGGTATGTTTTGGAAGCGTAAAACTAAACCAAATATATATATATATATATTTTTTTTTTAACATTCAAAACTAAACCAAATTGAAAAACTTCGTTTACAAATTGGATCATAAATCCAATACATAAAAGTATTAAGTAACTTAACTAGAATAAACAACCCATAATATTGAAATCAAGGATTTATACTATCATATTCATGTTGGTTTTCATTTGCTCCATCAAATAAAATTGCTTCCAACTCTGATTTGTCCAGGGAAAGGTCTTCAAACTCATATCTTTCAAGAATAGTTTCATTATATATAGTATGAAATATATCATGTTCTTCTACGAGATTGCCGAGAGATACATTGGAAGCTTAAAGAGTCATTCTACAGAGATTGTGAGCGAAATCATAATTTTCTTACTTCTTAGTGACTAGGGATGTGATGATTCATATCTTTTAGGGGGTTTTCTCTATAAGTTATACAAATATCAAAACAATTTTTAAGTTTTACTAGTATCTAATTTTTATCATCCAAAATGAAAAGAAGTTTCCATCGCGATTCCAAAATAGAATCAGACGCTTCCAAGGCGCTTCCAAATTAGAATCGGACGCTTCCACGGCGCTTCCAAAATGGTAATTTTTGGAATCGCGATTCCATGACGATTCCAAGAGATTCCGATTCCGATTCCGAAGCGTGAAACGTCATAAAATGGAGTTTCCATGCAACCTAGCTTTATTGTTTGTTTGGCAAAAGCTTTTAATACCTCCTCCGACATTGTAAAGCTTTGAAAATAATATATTGTTAATCGATACCCAAACTTTCATGAAGATAAAAATATAGCATTGGCCGACCAAGTAAAAGGAGATTTCTCTGACTTATGTACGCATGAGTTCGATTCTTGGTAGGAACCAAATTACGTACTTTGCTTGGACCTCTGGACTTTAGCCCACAGGTTTAACCTATTGAGCTTGAGATAAACTTCTGCCATGAATATGCTAGATCTAGATTAGTTTAGCAAAAAAAAAAGAAATATGCTATAGATCTCTTTCGAAAATAGTTAACTTTTTTTATTTGTATATAAATTCGGTTACCCGAGATCTAATGCTAATCTTGAAAAGGAAAACATGTGTTCAAAAAATAACAATGATGTACTCCTCTGTTTGTTTTAAAGGAATTTTTTATTTTGCTAGTGATGATTTTAAGTTGTTATGCAAAATTAATTGTGTTTTTGTTGTTTTTGATCGTTGGAATTTTGCAAATTGATTTTCTATGGGTTAAAGTGTATTGAATAAAGAAAAATGATGTTAAATTTTAGAAAACAATAAAAATTTATTGAGATCTTAAAGGAAGTGCATAATTCTTAAACATCATTTATTTACAAACAGAAACTGAGGGAATATATATTAGATATGAAATTAATGCTGATGCTATATTAGATGTCAATTCACTTACAGCTTGATACTTTCATACGCTAAACACAACATTTATTTATACATAACATAAAAGTTATGTATAAATATTTATTTATTTATGCGATTCACCAATCTTAAGCAACGCATTTGAACCGGTTGATTTCTTTACACTATGGGATAAACAATTTTTTCCAGATAGACCGGTTAACCGTCGGAAAAGACTAAAGAGATGCAATGACAAACCGTAATAAGTAGACGTGCGAATCGGGGACGAGGTAAAAGGTGGCTGAAGCTAGTTTTATCGTCATCTCAAGGTTTCAAACTTACCCAAAGCGGAAGATTCGGGTATATATACCTAATGCTATATCTTTCAAATGTTTACCTCCTATATAATTTCTGCAAAAGCTCTATGGCGGGAGTCATTTGTCTTTTTTTAATAAAGATATATTCGGTAAAAGAAATATTTATTTATAACTTTTTTTTTGTTTTGAAAATTATTTATTTATTACTTTCAACCCGTTTAGGTAACAAGCACCGTAATTATTCACGCACATGAGAATATTACATCATGACCAACCAACTATGTATACAATGCGTTGTATACAGTTTATTTTTATTCATATGACACATAGTACTTAGTAGTCGTGGTAGGTATACAAGTCTAGCCTATGGTAGGGATTTTGACGACGATGCGGTTTTTATCAACCCAAACCCTGACTCGGTCGCACCTGATATCTGCAGTCACCATACTTCCCACCAAAATCACCACAGCATCGACTTTCGAGTTCTCACTCTCTATCACCGAAGCCGCATAGTCTCCATTAGTTTCCACGAGCTCCGGCCATGAGTTCTTCCCTGTACCTACTCAAAACAACCACATTAAGTAGATCGGTTAATTCATTTCCATTCGGTATTTTAGAGATCAATAAGGCCATCACTCGATGATGTTTGTATGTTATGGTTGTCTTCGAAAATTTGAGTTTTCTTTATAGAATAGGATGAAAGAAAAGCAAGCATTACTAAATTATGAATAATACAAAACAAGACTTACCAGGACATTCGGAAGACATTTTCCTTCTCCTGATTTAGTTGTAGTTATGATTGTATATTGTTATGTTCGTCTTTTATGAATTTGTGTCCAATTTATAGAATCGGATAAGCCGATGCCGGTATCGGTGAGCTTTGCAGATACAAAGTCAAAAACTTTGAAAGACTCCATTTCTTTGACATTTTATAACTTGATGGATAAGCTTTGACAGCTATATCTTGTTGGTGAAGCTTAAAAAATTGTAATAATCCACATTCAAACTTTGAAAAGATAAACATTGACTATTATATCAGTAGATCATGGTGGTTATTAGTACATTGGATGGACTTGTAACATTTCATCTTGATGTTCTTTTTATTAATTATGTCAAGGATCATATTCTGACAAGTAATTTTTGTTTGAAATTTTCTTCTTAAACATATGAAGAAATTTCAAATGCACACATATTGTTGAAAGAAAACAAAGATGGAGAGAATATTCCGAATACTGATTGGATTCTGTTTACATGTTATATTTCTGTAATATGTAAATTTTGACAAAAAAACAATTATATACACATTTTACATACATATCACTTCTTCTAATCAAATCGTTATATATATTCACTAATATAACGGTTATTTTTAATGATTGTGTCCTTGGAAAAATGTTTTCAAGAAGTGCGTTTTTTTATAAAACCGTGATATTGTTATTTTCAAAAGTCGCGTCTTTTCGATAAAACCGCTTATAATTATTTTTAATAATTGTGTCTTTTAAAACATAACAGTTTTCGATAAAACCGTTTACTCCCTCCGTTTCATATTAGTTGTCATTCTACGCTTTTTCTTTTGTATCAAATTAGTTGTCGTTTTACATTTTCAATGCAGATTAATGATTGATTTTCCATTTTTATCCATACTCTTTTAGCTTATTAATTTCATATATCAAATTAAAAACATATTAATTAGGGCTAAAACAAAAAATTTAAATGTTTTCTTAATTGACGTGAAATCATCTAAAACGACAACTAATATGCAACGGAGGGAGTACAATTACTTTTAAGAATTGTGTCTTAAAAAATAACAACTTTCGATAAAATCGCTTTATGTTAAAACTGAGGATTGCGTATTTTTAAAAATAATATTTTTCATAAATATATTCTAAGATTACTTATTTTTGATAAAATCGTTTATAGTTAATTTTTAAAGGACAAAGGGTCTGTCATTTCGAAAGTAACCTTTTGTAATTATAAACATATTCTAGAATCAAATCTTTTCGATAAAACTGCTTTATATGATTATTTCCAATTGTCTCCTTCCAAAAATAACCATTTTGTAGTTAATTATATATGTTTATTCTAAGACCGCGTCTTTTCGATAAAACGGTTTTATCTTCATTTCCAAGGGTCGTGTTAACCACTTTGTATTTATAAGTATTTGCTAGGGTTACGTCTATTTGATAAAACCATTTTATGGTTATTTTAAGAGGTGTTTTTTTTAATAATCTTTTTGTAGTTATAAGTATATTATTGTTGTATTAAAGAAGAGAAAGAAAAAATTGTGTTGTGTATTATTCCATGAGAAGTACAAAGTATATATATGGATACAATAGAGGAAGTAGGGTTTACGGATATTCTAGAACATGGGCCTCTATTGGGCATCCACTAAATGAGTTTATAACACTCCCCCTTGGATGCCATTAGAGTAAAAATAATCCTAATACGCATAAGCCGTTGCCTCATTAAAACCTTACCAGGAAAACCCAATTGGGACAAAACCATGGTTAAGGAAAAAGAGTGCAACGCGTTTTTACTCCCCCTGATGAGTGCATAACTTGAGATCTTCTTGATGCTGCAAACTTGTTTCTTGAAAGTAGTAGTTGGAAGTGTCTTGAAAATAAATCTGCCAAAGTTTCGCTTGAACAACCTTTAGAACATGTACACCACCATTCTTCTGCAACTCATCGGTCTTCTAGATGATTCATCTGGATCATTCTCTTTGTTTCTCTATATATCATTCATGGATGACATGCTTATGGGAGATTGATAGACTTTCATATATCATTATAATGATAACATTCCTCTATAAGTATCTATCATTTACGTGTTCTTTGATGTCTCGTTAAAAATATTTTCATAGAAAAACCCTATGGGATAAAAACTATGATAAGAGAAAAAGACTACATCATGTATTATGTTTCTCCCCCTCGGAGACATCTTCTTCAGGAGATGAATTCCGATCATATATGTTGTCTCTTTTGAACTATTATAATCATAGCCTTAATGAACAAACTCAAATGATTGTCATATGATATCTAATATTATTGGACTTCTGGTCCACAGCATCATTTCTTTATAGAAAATCATATTTTGATCTATTTGAACTTAAGGCCTGAATCTATATATGTACAATTTTCTATAACATTTCTCTTGTACATAATATTCATGCTCTTCTTGTAAAAGATATTATATTTAACTTTCCCTTTTGTCAAATACATATTTCAATCATAAAATAAATTATTGAATTGCTCTAATATGATTTTATGAATGGTACTTTATGACCAAATACATATGAGCATTTTCTGTAATATCCTGCAAGGATCTTTTAAGTTAACATCTTTCTCGCTAGATATTCAACTTAAGATATGTGAAGATAATTTTATATTTCCAAGATTATTTTCACAAATCTTTTTTTCCGGATATTTCACTATATAAAGATCTTTTCAGGAGTTATAATGATGTTCAATCATCAACATACATTATAACAAATCTTTTTACAAATTTTGTTAAGAATGTATAAACTCTTAAAATACAAAAAGAGTTTGCTTCTAGCAATTGAAATTCTTCTGGGATTTTTATATAAATATCAATAACTAGTGATCTTTTATCATATATTATTATCATCGTACTGCTTATGATAACTCTGCCGGAGTTTCGATGATTTTCCAATAAGAATCACTTTATCAGAATCTTTTGATAAGTCTACATGGGTAAACATTTACATGATTATACCCCATGTTACATCTTTCATTCGATCGACTAAAATTTCCTAGGAACAGAATTAAACCTACAGGGATATATCCTTCATGGATTTTCATATAAATTTCGTTATCCAATGGGTTGTATAAATAAGATATGGACTATATCTATTAAACATAAATCAAGTCATTCTTTTTCTTGCCATATTGATAAAGAACTTGAAAGTAGTTGCATCCACCACAAGAGAGTAAATCTCTTCATAATAAGTTCAAGATCTTGTGAAATTTTCACTATTCTTTCACACAAAAGACTTGTTTATCTTCCACTAGTTTTACACTTTAGGTGCATGGACTACTAGTCCAAAATTCTCTACAAGAGATTATAATTATAAGTCTATTTCTTCATTTCTGTGATTGGTCAATCATTACTTTGTGTACACTTTTCAATAGACTTTCTTGATCCTCTTTTGTCATAATATCAACTGCTTTCTCAATGCATGCAAAAATATTACGACGTCAATTTTGCTTTTTGATTTCATTTTATTTATGACATGACATAGCTATTTGAGATCTCTTTATTCTAAGGTACCTGAATTTATGTCTATGTCATGTTTCTCTTTGGGAGATCATTCATATATATAAGTGTTTCCTCAATCTAACCAATGTGAATTATGCTCCTTTTCTTTTTTTGAGGATTCTTATATTTGGAACAAAATAATTCTATCACGCTTCATGCGATCTTTAGACTCACTAGCAGTATGATATTGTCCTTTTGGGACATCAATTATAATTGGAGCATTACAGCTGGTAAGTGACTTTATCACTTTATATGGGTCATAAAAGCATTTGGCAATCAATGTTATAAGCTCTGAAATGAATTATCCTTTTGACTTCTAATTTACATTCTTTAGTCTGAGGATCAATGATAATTCATTCCAACTTATTTTCTTTTCCAACTGTTTATTTTCTCCCCCTAATGTTGGAAAGATTGACTTATTACAGTCTACAAATCAGGCCTTACTTAAATCCTTCAAGGATGGCTCTAGATTATTAATATCAATGGAGATTTATATCCAACATATATTACCATCTTTATTTAAGGGTCCATCTTAAAACTCTGTGGTGGAGCAACTGGAATATATATTATACATCCAAAATCCTAGATGGAAAATAACTGCTTATGACCCAAAACCAATTACAATAGGGGACAAATATTGATTCTTTATTGGCATGATGCGTATTATGTATGAACATGTACTACCGTATGTTCAACATTTATCCCAATTGATGTTGTAATCATCAAAGGCTCATGAATTCACTAGAGTTATTAAGATGCACGATGAGTGATCAGCCCTGCAATATCTCAACATTCTAAAAAAATTCATGGATTCCAATTCTATTAGCCTCATGAAAACCATATATCAATTTATCTTATGAGCAAACATCACATGACAAATTCTTCAATGATTGTCTACATATATTACTTTTCGCATCACTATTGAATCGTAATGGTCTAACCGATTCATGCCAAATAAAAATATATTTCGTAAACTTCTGGTTTACTATATCTTTTCATCTCTATTCTACGAATCTTTGTGTAGTACAAAATACAAGTAGTTTCACGAAAATACTTTTTCTCTTGGGAAATACTTGTAATTTAAAGGTATTTACATTTTCTTTACTTATTGTCTCAACATGATTTTTTCTAAAAATCTCATAAATTATGTTATGAAGGATTCGTATGAACATAGTCTTATGAATCTTCTGGATTCATTTACTTAGTTTTAATGTGAACATAATCTTTTGGATGTTTCACTTATTATGGTATGTGCGATTCTTTAACTCTCCCCCTCGAGATGATAACACTGATTTTATCAATCTTATATTGAATCCATTTTTAGAATCAATAACATTCCCTATTTGGGACATGTATTTTATCTAAGATCCTTCTAACTTTTGAGACTTATGAGAATAAATGCATAAATATGTCGAATACATTCCCATATGCAATAATATTCATGCTCTTCTGGAGCATTCATATATATGATATTCTGGAGCATTCTGTAAGCTTTATACTACCTTGTATAGTACCCTCAATAGATTCGTTCATTTTCAAAATGATTTACATATCTTTAGCTTATTACCATCTCTATTCTCTCACTTCTGGTGAAAATATGAGTTCATGATAGAGACTCTTCGATCTCGATCTTGACCATAACCACATTCATATCCACTTTCACATTTACGACCAATTATATAGCAATTTTCTTGATTATCTTTCTTAGGATATGACGTCTCATTCTCTTCAGGAAATGGAGATTAACAACCAATACATGATCTATGATGTTTTATGAATAGCTCATTATTTTGTTCAATGTCAATGAGATAAGATATAAGTTCTGAAAACTTCTTAAATCTCTTTTCACAAATTGCGTCCGCAAGACAACATTACTTGCATGAAAGTTTAAGTATATCTCTCTGAGAGATATCAAATTGCAAGTAATTTTGAACATAGGTGAATTATATTCACTTAAAAACTTCAAGTCTTGTAGGTTATATCAACCAATCATTTTAGGCTTTAGAAAATATCACATTCTGGTGATCATACATTTTCTTTAAGAGTTGCTTTGAACAAAATCTTTACGGTCAAGCGGTGAACATAATCTTTTAGATATGTTACCGTAGTGTACTTTCATAATCAAATAGTGAATAGTGATCATAATCTTCTGGATTTGTCACTTATGGTCTTTGTGAGATTCTCTAATTCTCACCCTCAAGATCATACTCAATCATTGATCATAGTTTTCCAGATTTGTCACTTATCGTTTTTTGTGAGATTTTTTTTCTTTTCTTTTTTTGTAATTCTTTCACTCGATGATGAAACTTCAGGTTCATCCATCTCGAATTAAATCTCACGATATATGATTATCTTTGTACATTAAGATTAGGTAATAATCAGATTGCAAATCAATCAAGCATAATAAAAAGAGTCATAAGATTTAATTAAAAGTAATACATATCTTTATTGTGAGATCGTATATCAATAAATAAAGTAATAAACTATGTGATTTTAGATTCTCTTATAAAAAAATAATCATGATTTTGATTCGATCAACACGCATATATGGATATGCTATCAAAGGAATCATAAAGTCAATTTATAAAATATATGTTTAGCATAAATCAAAGTAATGCCTTAGATTACTTGTTATAATTAAAGAAAGGAGACGTCGACTTACTTGAAAAATATTCAAAGATTTTATCGGGAAAAATTCGGCCAAAATATTCACGTATACTTGTCAAAAGTGGTTCCTCCTCCACACATGAATAACACGGGTATCACTGGCAATCAACGAATTTACCAACAAAATTAATTTATTTCAACCCAAAGAAGCATTAACAAGTAATTATGAAAACAATATACACAAAGACTTCGTTAAAAGGAAGGAGTATTAATTCATAATTAAATCAAACTGTAAAGTATGAATCGACACATGTATGACATGAGGTGATAAGTTATACTAGATTCATGTCCGATGAGTTATAATTTATTAACATGCGATAACGAAGTGATACGAGCATAAGTGCAATTATGACAAAACAACAATAACTCAAGCATAAGTCTATAATTATACAACGTGAGGTTACTTATCTCGATGGCAATAGTTTTGGAGATGACGTTGGAAAAACGTGATGGTATCGACTCGATGAGAGAGGCAACGATGGATTTTATGAGATATTGTAGCCGACGGCTAAGTTTTCGACGAACGTGTCGGCAAAGTTTTTTTTTAGGTGGCTAGGGTTTACTCAACTAATTAGGGTTTCACGCTCAAATGGTTAGAACTCGTGTTGATAACGTGTTGTACTAAAGAAGAGAAAGAGAGAATTGTGTTGTGTATTATTCCATGAGAAGTACATAGTATATATAGGGATACAATAGAGGAAGTAGGGTTTAGAGATATTTTAGAACATGGGCCTCTAATGGGCATCCACTAAATGAGTTTATAACAATTATAGAGTTACATCTTTTTTTTTGTCAAATTGTAGAGTTACATCTATTCGATAAAACCACTCAATTATGGTTATTTTCAAGAGTTATGTTTTTTAAAAGTAATATTTTTGTAGTTATAAGTATTACGAGGGTAGCAACTTTTCGATAAAATTGTTTTATGGTTATTTTTAAGGGTTGTATCTATTCGAAAATAATTGTTTTTAGTTATGAATATATTTTAGGATTACATCTTTTTGGTAAAACCGGTTTATAATTATGAACGTCTCTTAGAGTTATGTATTTTCATAAAAACTATATTAAGGTTATTAATCGATTAAACCGCTTTATAGTTATTTCCAAGAGTTGTATCCTCTTGAAATACATGCTTTGTAGTTCTAAGTATATAGAGTTGCGTCTTTTCGATAAAAACGCTTTATAGTTTTTAATATCTCGTAGAGTTACATCTTTTTATAAAAAACTATTTTAAGGTTATTAATCGATAAAACTGCTTGATGGTTATTTCTAAGAGTTGAAATCTTTTCAAAAATAAATGCTTTTGTTGTTTAAAGTATATTCTAGTGTTGCGTCTTTTCAACAAAACTGTTTATATTTATTAATGTCTCTTAAAATTACGTCTTTTCAAAAAACCCGTTTTATGGTTATTAAGGGATCATAGAGTTTATGTTTGCCAAAATACCATAGTTATTAGAAAATCATAGGATTGTGGGTTGCGTCTTTTCGAGACAAAATGTTTACAGTTATTAATAGTTCTTAAAGTTGCGTCTTTTCAAGAAAACCATTTTAAGGTAATTAATTAAAAAAACATTATATAATTGCGTTTTTTCAAAAAAAACTATTATATATTCTACTTGTTTAAAAATAGTTGTCGTTTTAGAATTAAATTTTATTTTTAAAGTAGTTGTCGTTTTCATTTTTCAATGTAAATATAAAAAACTTACCATGTTTGAACGTCATTTTTCTTCTCCTGTTGTATATGTATGTTCATTTGTTCTAATCAAATCATTATATGTATTCCTATTCACTAAAAATATCTTCTTCCCAATTCTTTTTTCATCTCAATCCTAACAAACTTGGAATTAATTAGAGCTAAGTTGGAGATATTATACAATGCTCACACTAATAGTTAAGTATTATCTTTCTTCCTTTTTTGTTCAGAGTTAAGCATTATCTATCACATTAATTTTTGGGATAATTTCAAACGTACGCAATAGGTTCGGCTCAATCGCATTCTTGGAAACCACTCATACAAACGAGGCACTTTCCATGTGGTTTGACCCCCAACCCCTGAAAGAGAGGTTTTTGAAGCATCATGTTGGAACAATAAGAAAGGGCTCTTATTGAATTAGAAAGCCTAATTATGAGAGAGATTGAAAGCCCACATAACATGAAACTTAGGGTTTCGTGGTGGTAGATTAAATATGACTAGACAGTGACAAGAATACTCACGCACCTAGGGTTCTATTGTAAGAGACACACATGTGTGTGTGGCGTCGTCCACCAGAGAGGAGATCACATAAAAAAGATCTACCCCTTGGTGTTTGAATCCATGTTATAAAAAAGAGTGGTGTTGTATCCATATAGCAATTGTAGGTTGTTTCTTTTTCTAATGGATTAATTCTGGACTAGGTCCCGGGATGTAGGAAACGAACCTCGTGAAAAACTCTATGTGTTCTTTACTTTATACTCATACACATACAAACATACAAATCTAGCCACAAAACGCTTTTTCAATTGGTATCAAGAGCGGGACTCGATAGAGATTCATTTTTATTTTTTGGTATGATCCTGGACTCAGTGTTGGTGGTTAAGATTGAAGAGCAAAGTATGAGATTAGGGTTCAATCATGTTTTGTGTTAACAAAGAAGAACATTGGGTTAATGGTTGCCTCGAGAGAAGACAAGAGAAGAATCATAAGAAGAGAAAAATCAGAAGAAAAAAAGAGAAGAAAAGAAAAAACGGAACCACTGCGACAAGCCATATTGCATACTGTTTTCCCGGCGGACGCGAACAAACTAAAAGGTGATATTGGTATGGTTGCAAAGATAACGAAGTCATCTTTCCACAGGAGAAAACAAAACTCAATTCGGACGTAAATTGTGAAAGTTATGAATGTTTTCTTCTACCCATATATGAAGAAAAATCTGCAATCTGAAACATGCACTGAACGAGAAGTCAACTTCAAAGATGTATTCCCGCCGACTCATGTAGACCCAGGTCACTAACAAGGTGTCCCTGGAAAGATCTCACAGCAAGGAAGAGATATAAAGTGGCGGATTATCATTAAAGATTAAACTCCATCTGCAAATCGTGGTGAAAATTGTCCAAATATCATTTGAAGCAGAAACTATAGCAGAGGCTGGAACACGAAAGGGAACATTGGAACATGACCGGGAACATAGATATGCTTGATTAGTTTGAGAGTTTTTGAATGAATGTGCCAACCAAGTAGGGGGAGATTCATATGTCGATGCATTTCCAACAAATCTGATGAAGAGCCTAAGAAGTGAGTATGAAGAATGTGATGATGCGACCAGAGAAGAGGAGTTGAATGTTGAAACTAAAGAGTGTGAAGATGAGCTTGGATGCACATATTCAATCAAAAAGGGGGAGAATGAAAGAGAGGTTTTTGAAGCATCATTCTGGAACAACAAGGAATGTGTTCCAACACGTAGAACAAAGCAGAGATTGGCTCTTATTGAATTAGAAAGCTCAATTATGAGAGAGATTGAAAGCCCACATAACATGAAACTTAGGGTTTCGTGGTGGTAGATTAAATAGGACTAGACGGTGACAAGAATACTCACGCGCCTAGGGTTCTATTGTAAGAGGCACACATGTGTGTGTGGCGTCGTCCACCAGAGAGGAGATCACATAAAAAAGATCTGCCCCTTGGTGTTTGAATTCATGTTATAGAAAAAAGTGGTGTTGTATCCATCTAGCAATTGTAGGTTGCTTTTTTTCTAATGGATTGATTCTGAACAAGGTCCCGGGATGTAGGAAACGAACCTCGTGAAAAAACTCTATGTGTTCTTTACTTTATGTTCACACACACACAAACATACAAATCTAGCCACAAAACCGTTTTTTCAACCCCTTGAATTAAAACACCATCTTTCATCTCTAAGTTTCGACTTTTGTGTAATATAAGCAATTTCTCAATTTTTTAGTATTGTAAATGTTTTTTTTATAGATTTAAATAAATTTAACATTTCATTCAAAAAAAAAATTGGACGTCATTAACCGGTAGGTCATTTTATTAATTTGAACGGAGAAAAAGAGATGAAAGAGAATCATACTAAATTATGAACAACTACGGATAAATAAATATAAAAAACTAAAATTCAATTTTTATTCAATTTTTTTTAGAAATACCATCTTTAAAATGCTATATTTTAATTTTTTGAATTTTTTTATAATGCTATAATTTTTTTTTTTGTAAAAATACCAATTTTTATATATCATTTATTTCAAAATATCATTTATATTTAGGTTAACTATGTGATGTTAGGTTTAAGATTTATTAGAGTCAAAAACTTATTAAAAGTTTATAATTTTAAGATTTAGAGCTTAGGAAATTCTTAATTTGTGGTATTTTTCAAAATGTACAATCCATAATAGCATTTTTACAAAATTAATATTTTAAAAGTGGCATTTTCTTTCAAAAACAAAAGTGGCATTATTGACATTTCCTCTTTTCTTCCTGTAGAGGTGATATAGTTGATATGGTGTCTTTATAGAATCAGATAAGTCGTAGTCTATGTTGGTGTCTATGAGCTTGCAGATTCGAAGCCAAAATCTATGACATTTTATGATTTGAAGGATACGACAGCTATATCTTCTTCTCTTTTTATTTTGTCAAGACAATTACATGTATCTTATTGGTGAATCTTTACAAATTATAATAATCCATTCCATACTCGAACTTAATTACATTTCATGGGTTGATGGTTTTTTTTATATATTAATTATCAGGAATGATAGTCTTACAGGTAACTTTTGTTTGGAATTTTCTTCTAAGTATATATGTCAAGAACAAGATTAAGTTTCAAATGCAAATATAACTTGAAAGAAAACGAAGAGAATATTCTGAAACAACTTCTTCCCAATGATTTGTTCACCAAAACTTGGAAATGAATTAAAGTTAAATTGGAGATATTAATATACCATGCTGTTAAATACTATATAGCACATTGTTTTTTTCTTTCACTTGCAAACCAAATCACTTGCTTAATAATTATATAACTTTGGGACATAAGTAATAGTTCGGCTAACGAACACATAAATTACTTACCAAACGATAAATGTTTCATTACCAAACCAACCAACCACACATTGTCTCTAGTCTTTTTATTCATATTGCAGATAGCAAACGTTATATATCCGTATACAGTTCTAGCCGACAGTAGGAACTTTGACGACAATACGGTTTCCATCGACCCAAACCCTAACGCGGTTGCACCTGAGGTCTTCATACACCCAAGTTCCATCCAAAAACACGGCAACATCGAGACCCGAGTTCTCTCCTTTTATCACCGAAGCCGCATAGTCTCCATTTGTTCCCACAAGCTCCGGCCATGAGGTCTTCGCTGTGTGCGGTCAAAAGAAAAACACATTAGATCGGTAACTAAATCATTTATAGTTGGCAACTTGGCATCTTACATTCTTACTGATCAATAAGTCGATTTCCATGGAATCAAACAATTAATTTCTACTAATAGTGTGCCTATTAATGAATCAATAAGTCGATTTGACGTGAATGAAAAGAAGGAGATGAAAGAAAACTTAAAGAAGGGAACGACATAAAATAATAAGAATAATTAAGGATGAAAGAAAAACCAACAATAATGACAAGATAAAGAAGCCATTTTTCTTCTCCTTTTGTTTCTTTACTTGTGTATCCTTGTTGCGCTATGCTTATTTTCGAGAATTTGAGTCCAATTTATAGAATGGGATACACGTTTACTTATTGGTGAAATCTAATGTTCATTATAGTGTCCTTTGAATTAGGTGTACTATATTTTCCTTGTTGTATAGCACGTGCATGGTGAAAAAGGAGCGGTTAGTCAACTTAATTAATAGGACATTAGCTTAGGAACAACAACAAACAAAAAAAGCGAGAGAGAGATATATATTCGAATCCGATGAAAATATCGAAATATATTTGCAATTTGTTATTATTGAGTATAATTGGTGTTTTCCCGATGCATAATCACAACTTCACAATCACACGTAGATGTAATTCCTATACTTCTACTAATATTTGCATATTGGGATCGGATTTTACCAGCTCAACATTGAAATTTAAAATTATGCTAACATAACGAATGCTGCATTGACATATATGTATTATATAGTTTCTAAGTCATTTTTAATAATAAGACAAGTCTTTTCCGATCTTAAGTTTTCTCCGCCTGCAAAAAGAGTCTTCTAAATATCATCAGCTTGCAAAAGGTATCAAAAGTGCCAGAGAAGACTCGTGCCACCGATGATATGCCAGAGTTCTTTCTGCTAAACAGAAGACTCCTTGCGTTGGGTCGCTCGAGTGAAACCATTTGAGGTTTCGAGTCCAGACATCTCCAAATGATAAACAAAGCAGCTATAGAGCGACGTCGTACCGACCGTGAAAACTTGATGCATCAACGCAGAAACTCGACCCAACCTCGAAACCTGCTTCGTCGCAGCCGACATTGGGAAAAAGAAATTCGCGAAGACTTAAGAAACTTAAAATTATCTCTTATGGAAAAGTCTAACTGACTTAGAAACACTGTACATATCAATATACAACCTTTGAGAAAGAGATTCACAATTTTACAGATAAATACACTATAAAGTCAATAAAACTTTTTCTTAACAAGCAATTCTCGTTCTTGACCTATGGTGGTTTCATCTAAGAAATTTCTTCTTCCCTAAAACCCTTAACAAATCTAAGTGAGTAGTTTCAACACGTTCATTGCAACAAGCAAGTCTCTGTAGACTATTTTCTATAATTTCCTCGTTAGAGTTTCCGAGCAATCTCAACCGCATTTCATAGTCGAGTTAATCACAAGTGTTTATCACAGTATAGATTAATGCATGTGATAAGAGGGAGGCACATGGAAACCATTTGTTGTTTGGTGGATGCCATTTGTGGCCCGGTTACGCTTCATGGCTACTTGTTTTCTTCCCCCCAGCATTTGTCAATGAGTGGTTTAATCATACTTAATCTTAATCATGCTTAATTGAGTTTAAAGAACTTTTTAGTGACCAATTTAATGGATCATCAAATACATTAGAGAAAAAAAAAAAATTCCTATATATGAAAAACGGGTAACTACAAACTACATAATCGGGAAAAAGATTATATTTCTTACGTGAGAGAGATCATTTCGATACATTCAAATAGATAGTCTCAAAACATTTTCTACTTCTTACCAATACTATTTTGTACTCTTTCGAAATAAAACGCGCGAAAACGCCAAAATATCTCCCGCCCCACTTTTTTACCAATCTCCAATTTTCCATATCTGCTTCCATTTTCATCTCTCTCCCTCAAATCTCCGACAATGAAACCTAAACCACACATTTCTCCGACCACCGCATCAGCCGCAATCACCGCCGCTTTAAAATCTCAACGCGTCAGAAAAAACCGTGGAAACTACAATTGCCGTCGTTGTGGCCAACCTAAGAAAGGTCACATCTGCAATATCCCTCCCGATGATACACCTTCCACTCCAATCACTTCTTCCGAACCAATTAGTAGCTCCATCTCCGCCGCTGCTTCTTCTTCCCGGTCCACTATCCGATTACTATTTCCACCGCCGTTACAACTCCGTCGCGCACTCTCCTTCGACGAATCTGAGGTTAATCATTCTCTAGATGAGTCAGATCTAGGTGAAACGGATCCGATTGATACGGATCTGGATTCGGATTTGAATTTGGATACGGTTACGGATCTGCCTTGTGGATTTCCTGTGGTGTTTCTATGGGAGGTACTTAGACGGCTTCCACCTTCAGGTTTGATTATAGCGGCTAGGGTTTGTAGAGGATGGAGAGAAATAGCGAGGAAGATGTGGAAAGCGGCGGAGGAGCTTAAGATTAGGGTTCCAGAGAAAGCTCAGATTGGATATATTGGGTCTTTGTTGCAAAAGTGTCCTGGACTTGTTAGATTATCTCTTATGATCGAAAGGTGAAGCTTCTTGCATAGTACTGAATTTTGAAGATGATGAATGATTGAGCTATGAAATGGACTTTTTACATTAATCAAACTAAGAATTTATAATGTTCATAACAATCTGCACTGGATCAATAAGAGTTTATTGCGTTCTGTTTCTTTGAATCATTGCAGTTTTTATGTATAATGTGTGTGTTTGTGATGGATTTGGTGTTACTCTGCAGTGATTTGGATGCAACGACGCTTGCCTGCATTGCTTTTTCATGTCCTAGCCTGGAGATGTTGGAGATTTCAACTTTAGGTTCAGCTGTCAATAGGATTTCAGGGTATAAAAACTTATAACTAGCTTGAAGCTTCTTGATGTTTACACTACCATAGGTTATGTTTGATCAAGGTCTATCCCACAATGTTGAAAATGCTGTTTATTCTCAACTTAACTTTTTGTGTAGTATGCAGTCTTGTTCAAATGTGATTCACTGTAGATTTAGCTTCTGTGTATTTAAACTGTCTTAGCTTTATTGTATGAATAGGGGTGAGCTTGGTCGCTTTGTTGAGAATAAACAAGGTCTCACAAGCCTTAAGATGGAAGGATGTTCAAATTTGGGAGGATTTGTCCTCTGCTCACCAACTCTCTCCACTCTCTGGCTCTCAGACCTTCACTCGCTTTCAAAGATGGTATTTTTGGTTTCCTTTTCCTCTTCTCTACCATTCTGTGCAAGTAGAGAATTCTTGTATCTAACTTTTTAAAGCTTTTAACTCTTTTTCAGGTCTTTAATTGTCCAAATCTTAAAGAGATATCACTGGAATTTTCTCGCCAAGAACATGATTCAACTGACCTTCTAATAATGTTTAATGGTTTGGGAAGGACTTGCAAAAGACTTGAAAACATTCACATAGCTTCCCTGAAGCTTTCTCATTCTGTCGTATTGGCTCTTACAGCTGCAAATTTCAGGTTTGTTCAGTACCTCTGTTAAACCCATTAAGCCACAATATTTTTCTGTAGTATTTTAGAGCGTTAGTCCTTAATAAGGTTTTGATGTCATTTGCTTTGTACAATCCTTCTAGGGGGTTGAGAATGCTCTCCCTAGTTCTGGGCACAGAAATCACAGATGCATCCGTTGCTGCCCTTTCCTCAAGTTACACAGATCTAGAACTGCTTGATCTTAGTGGGTATGTCCTACTCTTGTTTGACATCATCCTTCTTGTCTATATTCCTGAAGTCTTTGGTGTTGTGCTCACATGGTGAAACATGCACTTTGGGTGGTTTTAGTTCTAGCATCACAGACAGTGGCATTGGGATGATCTGCAATGTCTTCCCTGATACACTTACAAGATTACTCCTTGCTCTTTGTCCCAAAATTACTTCAAGTAAACTCCCGATCTCTCATTTCCATCTACTACAATAGTTTATTGAACTATTGATTCTAATTTCTTATACTTCAAAATGTCTTTTGATAATTCAGGTGGCATTCAATATGCAACTGCACAACTGCCCCTTCTAGAGCTAATGGACTGTGGCATGACTGTATCGGACCTTCATTCAGATACTCAGACTATTCCAGAGAAGAGCTCAACTCCGCAGAAAACACAACTTATTGGTCAGAAGATGTTTATCAAACATAGCCGGCTGAAGAAGCTTAGCTTGTGGGGCTGTTCCAGTTTGGATGTGAGATTTCTCCTCAAAATGCTCTCTACTAATAAATCCTTCATGACAAAAAACTATATTCATAAACTCGAAATCTTTGATGCAGACTATGTTCCTAAACTGTCCAGAACTCAAGGACTTGAATTTGAACAGATGTAACAATTTGCATCCAGAGAGATTGGTTCTCCTATGTCCCAAGTTACAACTCGTCTACGCTTCAGGATGTCAAGACATGTTAACCAAAGCCATTCGAAAGCAGGTAAGTAAATCCATCAGAACGAAAGACCAACAATAAAATATGCTAAATTTGAGAAAGTTTAAAAGATCTTGGATTGTTCATATGCTAATGAGCCTCTCGTTGTGTTAAATAGGTTTTGAAGAATATCTCGGCGAATGAAAACAATATAATAAGCAAACGTTTGGCCGATAGTTCAAAGAGGATTCAAGCTCCACCATTGTTATACGAGGAGGTAAAATTAAGTTTATATTTGTCTGTAAAATCCAAAGGGACACAAAGCTTATTTTGTGATTGTTTTTTTGTAGACAGGGGAAGATAGTTATATGAGAAAACGAAAGAGGATTGAGAAAGATGAATGTCGCATTATAGTGTGAGACATACACTCATTTGATCAAATTGGGGTCACTTGTTATTTATCATTATTACAACGCTTTGTATTTCAATTTGTCACTTTAAGACCCGACCCTATTAAGAAATTCTATAATAAAAACACTCTGCAGTTACTTAAGTCTTTTCCTTTTACCTCGAGTTGAAGCAGACTTGGAACATAACAAAGAATAGCTGGCCAAATTTCATCCGTATGATATCCAAAATCAAATTCTGTGACTTTACTATCCTCCCCAAAAACGTAGATCTTGTCTCTCGCATTTGTCTCTTCTTCCATGTCCACCCAATTCTTACAACACACGACGAGTTTCTTCTCCTCGTCAAGCAAGAAAGATGAATAATCACCAATCTCAAGATCAGGGCTCAAATCCAATGCTAAGACCTTGCTCCACGACACCGCTTTGGTAGTCGCCTCAGCAATCTTATTACTCAGCCATATCTCAGTCTTTGATGTACTCGTCTGCTGTAACAGCACCGCAAGCTTCTCTTCCCTGACAACGGAAAGACTTGTAGCTTCATAAAGATCCCGCTGATACGGAAGACGCACGGGTCCACATTTCTCAGTCGAGAAATCGAATTTGAGCAAGGATAGACCGAGTTTCGTTTTTGTTTTATCCATTCCAAACATGTAAGTACATCCCTTCAAAGAGAAATACTGTTGGGAATGTCTAAGATCCCATCCTGGAGCTATATCATGGCCAAGAATCCTCCAACAATCAGAGTTTAACTCGTAGATTTCCGAACTATTGCTCCACAAACAAAAGCTCAAGATCTTGAACAAGCTCTTGTTGCTACTGCTATATCCTAGAGCAAACACGCGGTATTTATCGGGACGGTTAGCGGATTCGATCCACCTGGTTTCACCAATTAACGGGTTCCAAACAACGCTTCTAGTTTGGCCTTGTGAAGTGCATAACAAGAAACCGTTACAGTGAAAGACTTGACCTATACCGAACTGAAAAGCAGAATCTTTCGGGTCGACTAGGTTAATCTCATCTTTAAGCTCTATAGATTGAACCGTCGAGAAGCTGAGTGGTTAAATTGATGCGCATCGGACAAAGCCCCATGTCATTGGCCACATTAGAAACAGAAACTGCTTTGGAGATTGATCACTGGTTTCTTACGAATCTCCAATCGTAGTACAAACGGTTCCATCTTTTGCAAGTTGATCGTAATCGCTTCAGATTTCTTTCCGGAACATGACACAGTATCTCATCTACCAATTCCTCCGGCAAATCATCTGACGTCGTCATCAAGAAAACTGTTTAGGGTTTATCTACCCTAATTAGTAATCTATCTATAAGGCTGAGTCATGGGCCGTATGGCTCGGCCCAATCCAAAAGAGAGGAGTTTATTTCCTCATGGCATTAGTAGTATGTTTTCGAAAAGGGAAAGTACATTCCTCTCTAAGCTTGTTTGGTTTTTGGTCTTATGCGAATTTTTGGTATAAAGCAATTGTATAGCTTGTTGTCTCCTGGTTTTAGAACAAAAGAAAGCACCTTTAAGTAGATCTTAATCTCAATTATTCAGATGCAGTTACGGATTCAGAACAAAAAATGTTAAATTTCTACTTGCACAATAAATCAATCAAAATAAAATGCTATATAAATTTAGGAAATTATAACTGACATTAGATAAATCTAAGCCAATAGTGCATCTAGACACCGTATATCCGGTTTCTTATAAAACGAATGCAAATCTAGAAAAATGTTGATACAAACGGAATGAAAGAAAAAATGGTGTAGTACTAGTAGTGAATGAGTATTCTAGAGTCTTCTGCTTGTGACATATATTTTTGTAAGAAATATTTTTAAGTTGGAAAATGATTAGTTAGAGAAAAATCAAATAGATGCAAGGTATCTTCATACATAACATACAATTATACATGTAACATATATGTATTAATAATAAAACATATAAAACTCGGTTAATTTTGATTTATAATATAAAGGGTTAGTTAGCTCAATAATAGGTTTTTGGTACAAAATTAGGTATCTAACACCACATGAAATAAAATTAGGTGAGTAGTTTTGAGAATAAAATAGTGGACAATTTTGTTCCTATTAAATGTGATAATTATTGACACTAAAAACAAATCCCTAAAAATATTTTTCCTTAAAAAAATTATTATTCTCATCAATGATATTTATCTCTGGAAAAGTATATCTGCTCTGCAAAAAAAAAGGTAAATAAATAGATGTACGAAACTATTTAGTAACATAGTTAACTATTTTTTAGACTACATATTTAATTAATATGGAAAGATAGTTGACTATATTTTGTAACTATGATTTGAGAAGATAGTTAACTATTTTTCAGAAAATAGTTATAATTTTAAAACATAGTTAACTATTTTTATAACGTAGTTGTCTACTCTACATATCTCATAATATAGTGGTCTATATGAAAACATTGTTATAATAATTACTTATTTAAATAAAAATAGTTAACTATATGTTTAGAATGTAGTTGCCCATTATATTTTGCATAATGAAAAATATAACATACATAGCGAACTATAATCAGAAACGTAGTTACGTATGTATAATGAAAATAACATATAGTTAACTATTATGAGAAACATAATTACTTGATTTCTGAAAATAGTTAAGTATATCGATTTTCAGCAGCGACTCAAATTGACAATGAGATGATACGATAATGGAGAGTTTAACGTTGGACAACAAGAAGAAATACAATCTTAATCCATGGTTGAAGATTTTCGATATATGATAATTGATTTTATGGATCACTAGAAATAGATGAGATAGATTATGATGTTTGTATATGAAAAAAAAAATAAGAAGAAGAAGGAAGAAACAATGGAGGACAAAAAAATAATAAAAAGAAGAAGATGATGATGATTACGATGATGAGAGGATATGGAAAAAAATGATGTTGACGGCGTAGGAGAATTAGGTTAGGATTGAGTTTTTGTTTTTGTTTTTTAAATTTTCCAATAAAAAACTGTAAAATAAAAAATGGTAAAATAGTAATTATATATGAACTAAATATTACCTACTTAATTTGTTTCTGTAACATATTATATATTTAATTATTGGGCAAAACACTATTATTGGTGTCAATTTCCCTAATATAAAATCTTGTTGAACCGGTTAGATCATATTCACGTTTGACTCACCAAAAACAACAAAACTCTAAAAATATCAATATCAATTTTTTTTTTTTTAATCTTTTTGGCTCGTGTTACCGAATGTGGTATGTGGTGCTGCAAATGCACTACAAAATAAAACACTTGATTTAGAGATGGGGATTTATCCGTCACTAACTTTGTGATTTCTTTTACACCAATTTTGATATCATCAATGAATCTAGCAATACTCTGTAAATTTATAACCACCATAAATTAATAAAATTTTCCGGTCCCGAGTCGGGTTAATGTAAAAATTAGCAAAATTCGATAAAATTATAAGATAATAATTTTTTTGAAACTTTTTTGTAAACTATGCTCCCAATAATAATATAAATTAATAATTATATATAATTATGCACATATATATATATGTGATAATGTACTAAACCATAGCTTTTTAATGATTTTTGTTTTGACTTACAATTGAAAATATCATATAGATTTTTTTTTTGGTCAACATAAAGTATCATTAGATCTTATCTTTAACTTTACTTATTGCATCAAAAACTTTGGACTTTAATCTGAGAAACCCCAAAAATTAGAATTTTAATCTAACTACCCTCTTGTAATCTAACTAACCCCAATAATTTGTTATCCTCAACTTTGCCCTTCACTTATATCAATTTATATATATAATTTAATTAAATAAATAATTAAATTACCAACAACCTAAAACTACCTTAACCACTCAAAACCCTCCACCTAACCTTCCTCTTCTACGTTTTCTCTTTGATACGTTAATGAAACAGAGCAGGGGCAGCTCTACATCAATTATGGTCCATCAATTCTTCTCTTTTCTTCTAATTTAATTTTGAATTCATTAGGCAACAACCAAACACTAACTCTCTTCCTCTTTTCTCTTATCTCTCTCTATTTCTCTCTCTCAATTTCTCTCTCTCTCTCTCTCTGCTACAAACGAAAGAAACAGAGAAGCTAAAAAACGAAATTGATTCTTCTTCTCTTCCTCTTATTTCTCTCTTAATCGAACGATGTTGGTTCAATTATTTTCATCGTCATTCTCTTCTTCTCTTTCCTCTCCTTAAGTGGCAAAGAACAACCTAACAAAAAACAGAGGAAGTTTCGAATTGGACAGATTTGGAAGCTTCCTCATCACTTGATTCTTCCTCAAGTCGTCGCTAGTCTTCTTCTCTCACTCTCGATCGTCGTCGTCATTCTTCTTTGGTTCTTCATTTCGTTAACAAAACAGAGGCAATTAGAAAGTATAATAAAAGTACGGCATGTTCTTTGTTAGACAATTAGAGGATACGTGTATGATATTAAGGTATTTCCAATTTTAGTGTTTAGGGTTACATTAGGGTTTTAGGGTTTTAGGATTTTACGGTTTTGGTATAACTGATATAGCTGATATAACTAATATTCTTGATATAACTGTTAATACTGACCAGAACCATAATTACGAAATTTGTTAATTTCTTACTCTTTTGTAGGGTACAATGACAAAGAATTGCACAATCATATGTTTTGATCATGGAGGATATTATTTAACGGAAGGGGGTTGCACAAGATGGATCTTAGGACAAGATGAAACTCTCATTTTACCGATACGGACCGCACCGGAGGAGATGACTTATTCGGAGTTGGTCGAAAGAATTGGCAGAAAGATCATGATAGATCCATCTACAACGCGTCTAAGACTTAGTTTCAAGCTAGTGTTGATCATGATACAAATGGTAATTCTCTCTGTCTGATATAACTACTACTACTGCGTATAACTTATGAATATGTATAACTGGTATGAATGATTATGACTATGTTGAATAATTTGTGTTTTTCCCTTTACGTTTTGTTTCTTTAGTATAAGACTTATGTACGTATTACTTAGTGACACATATTTCTCTACTTGATCGTGAGGAACTACTCAAAATATTTTGAAATTTGAAAAAACATAAGTATTTATCTAACACCATATCTTATACACATGGTTAATGTATGAGAATATACCTCATGTTATGTAAAATAAGCAAAAAGAGAGTTTTTCACATTTGAATACATGAAACAATAGTAGATACGTTTAAATGGTTAAATTGGATCATTACTACTAGAAAAATTGTAATTTTACCAAAATATGACTAACAATATGTGAAAAGTAAATGTGTGTAAAATGATACTACTATATAACTGATATAACTATGTAAAACATTTTAATATTTTTTTAATTCAAAAGACGGCGCATGTGTTCAATATGGGACATAAATATTCATTTTTTTAATGACCAATACACATTTCACACGTTTTGGAGAATATGTATATATGATTGGCAAACATTTTGAATGACTAGTTATATCAGTTATATCAGTAGTACGAAAATATAGTTTTAAGTCTTAGTCATATTTATAAGTACCATTCCTACCAAATTGTTCCAAGCACCTAAAGTCAATAAAAACCAGTCTAATACAACATTTCAACATTCACAAAAGCCTAAAAAACACCATTCCAACATTCGCAAAACCCTAAAAAACATCATTCCAACATTCGCGAAAGCATTACTTCTTCTTCGGTTTCTTCGAAGTCTTCGTACTCTAGGTAAAACAACAAAAGAGTTGTCCATACGTGTTGAACCAAGAACACTGTTAGCTCCTCCATGGATAGAAGAGCCCTGCATAGCTGGATGTAACAATTACAGCGTGAGTGATTATACTCTTGAGACTTTTAACACGAGTCATCAACGCATCTACGATTCATTACACACAAGTCTGATTCTAAAACTCCTTATATAAGTATAAATATCAAAGCAATAACTTGTACAATCTGACATTAATATTGAACCAATCCTAAGTTGAATAGGCTTGTAAGTAGAAAGTTCTAGTAATATCAAATGGAATGCCAAATTTTCTCCAAGGAAAGGCCTACATTAGAGACTTTAAATCAGTAAACAAGAACCCTAAAGCAAATTCGCATCTATATAAGCAACAAGAATCCGATCCAAGTTCTAAGTTAATTCCCAAACAAGAGAGATCACCAGGAGCTAAACAAAACCCATCACGGAAAGCTCACAACAGAACAGGAAGCGAGAGAGATAGAGAGACTAACCGGAATGAGGAGAATCGTTGACGAATTTGCCGGCGTAGGAATCGACACCGACGATGGTGAGAGAGTTATGACAAGAACAGTTCGACTCGCACCAGAGAGTCAGGGAAGAAGCTTTCCAAAATGATTGATTGACGGGGAAAGAGATGATTACGGACGAAGACGAAGATTCCGGTGACGTCTTTAAGTCCGATTGTCTCTGTTCACGGATGGATTCGAAAGAGAAATAAGAGGAAAGGAGAAGAAGAAAGTTGGAAGTTAGGGATTTGGTTTGGAAGTTCTATGATTTCGGTGTCTAATTGTCTCTGTTCTGAGATGGATTCAAAAGAGGAATAAGAGGAAAGGAGAATAAGGAAAGGAGAAGAAGAAAGAGTTGAAAATTAGGGATTTAGTTCATTTGATTTGGGGGAAATTGTCGTGGAAAGAGAGAGGAGAAAGGATGGATAATTATGTCTTTTCCCTACTTTTTTTTTTTAAAATTAAATCAAAACAAAAAAGAAAATTAAAAGGGGCATTTGGGATTACATTTCTGATTGTTGGGGCTTCTCAGATTAAAGTCCAAAAACTTTTAAGATTATTTTCTAAGTCTGTATCATACACTTGTGAAAAATTATAGATAAAATAGTTTATTCTTTATACATAACTCTTTCGAAATGTATCCATCGACTTTAGGGATAATAACCATGATTTCTTCTAGATTTTATACATAATAAATGATTTTAATTTGATAATCTTCTATATATTAAAAGAAAAGCATTTTGAGCTTATGGCTCAAGCTCTCATTTTTCCACACATTTTTGATTTAATTAATTAAAATTACTAACTTCTACTATACTTATATCCAAACACTCCAAAAATAACTTAATCCCTATACCCAAACAAACTGTAACTATTATTAACTAATACAATATTCCTATCCAAACACTCTAATACCTTAATCACTACATTCAAATAAAAATTAAATAACTTTACTCTTATCATTAACATTATTAAAATTTATACATACAAATTTTCACTACCTAAATACTATTTTAACACACAATACTAACTTAGCTACTATGATGCATATATTACCAAACAATTTTGAAAGATGAATTATCTACTAAATAAACATTAAAATAATAATTAATTTATAAGATCGGAAAATAGGTGACAAGTTTTTGGTTATATACGCAATTTCAATTCTTGTATCTTTGAGTCATATACCGTATATTTTAAAAATATGTTATGTTGATTTTAATTATTTCACGGGTGGAACATATTTTATTAGAAACAAATTGCAAATTTAAATATGTAAAACTAATTTTAAATATCATGTAATAAATCTATCAGTAAATACATTTAGTTATTTAACTAAAACTATATTAATTTTACTTGATAAATATTTTGTCCCGCGTAAAACGCGGGTACTATTATAGTCTAATATGATAATAACATCCATTCTATTACGATGATTAATTTTAATCAATATTTTATGTCATTTTTGCAAATGGTTTCATTACGTTCCATGATATAACATCATTCGCAAAAAGAATAAAAAAATTATTACCTAAAAAGGATTTTGTCTCTCTAAATTAATAAATATTAATTTATCGATAAATTAATATCTCTTTAAATTAATAAATTTTCAATGTCCCAACATTATTAATTTATAGAAGTTTTACTGTATAAAAGAATTTGAGTTTCAATTACAGGTTCTATATTTGGAAATCAAATTTTGACTCTTTAATTAGCAGAAACCCTAGTTACTATTTAATTTATCTACTTGCACATATTATCAAAGTATGATCCTATTCCAGTTATTTACATCTAATGACAACCTAAAGTTATACCAACTCAATAGATTAGATTGGATTCAATCTTTATGTGATTGTTTCAACTAATTTCTGTTTCACATCTATAAAAACTCTTAAATCGTATCAGATTCTCAAACCACAAAACATTCATCTTTCTTTCTCCAAAAATAACAACAAAAATTTCCACTTCGAACAAAAAAATAGTTTGCCTGAAAATGACTTCACAAAGAGAAAATATTGAAGAGGAACAATTATCAAAAATCGAGAAAGGTAGAGTCGTGGATTGCCATGGAGGAATCCAGACAGTCATATGTACTTCTCCTGCATTGTGTGTCTCACCCAGAAGGTAACAATAAATATTTGTTTGATTGCATAGTAATAATCACTAGTAAATATATTTTATAACAAATTGATTTTTTTTTTTAAATGATTACAATTAGTAGCAGAAATGACCGGGACATATTTCATAATATTTTCTGGATGTGGATCGGTCGTGGTAAATAAGTTGTATGGTGGAACAATAACATTTTCTGGGATATGTGTGACTTGGGATCTCATTGTTATGGTCATGATCTACTCTATCGGTCATATCTCTGGTGCACATTTTAACCCTACCGTTACAATTACTTTCGCCATTTTTCGACGGTTTCCTTGATCTCAGGTACTTTTTCTCTATATTTATTCTCTGTTTATATAGAATCAATAGATTGTTTCAAACACTAAGTTATGGGATCATATCTAAATGTTACCAAAATAAACCTAGAAAAACAAATCACAAGAATTTATTTTTCATTCGCTTATCAAATTACTCAAAATGATAATGATTGGATTTAATATTTGAATAATGAATATGATTGCATATGTTGGATAGGTGCCATCGTATATAGGTGCACAACTTGCCGGATCGTTACTAGCAAGTTTGACATTGAGACTAATGTTCAATGTCACACCTGAAGCTTTCTTCGGAACAACTCCGGCAGATTCGTTGATACGAGCGCTCGTCGCAGAAATTATTATCTCATTCCTCCTTATGTTTGTTATCTCTGGAGTTGCTACTGACAGTCGTGCGGTTAGTATTTTCTATGTCATCGTATTATTTTTTAGTATAATTATTCATAGTAGTTGATCATGAAAATTGACATGACTACACATATATTGTGCCCTTATTTAAAACAAAGCAAAAAAAATATCAAATGATTTGATTTTCCTACTAAGTTGTATATTCAAAATGGAATCCTCATGTTGTTTCATTGTTTTAATATTTTAACAGGTTGGAGAATTAGCTGGAATTGTTGTGGGAATGACTATAATGTTAAACGTCTTTGTAGCCGGGTAAAAACCACTATTTAACAAATTCATTTTTGTCATTTTACTATCATCATATAACTCATATATTTGGAAATACTAATTTGGATTATGATTATGATTAGACCAATCTCTGGAGCATCAATGAATCCAACAAGAAGCTTAGGACCAGCAATAGTAATGGGAAGATATAAAGGAATATGGGTTTACATTGTTGGTCCTTTCGTCGGAGTTTTGGCCGGAGGTTTTGTTTACAACTTTATCAGATTTACAGATAAACCACTCCAAGAACTCACTAAAAGTGCTTCATTTCTTCGTAAAGCTTCTCCAAACAATAATACTTCTAATTCTTAGAGCTAATATTTGTTCTCTTTCTTTTATCTTCTTTACTTTCTTCCTCTTGAGTTATGTAGACATTCTTAAATTTTGTATTAATTGAATCAATCATCATGTCATACTCTTGATTAAATTTTTAGACATCATCTTAATTTTGTCTGTCCATCGGATATAATATTAAACACAAACCTCACGGTAGTACTCGCTAAACAAAGCAAGTTTCTTCATATAATTCCTTGGAAAGAAAAGAGAGAGCTCAATAAAAAGACAAACTAAATTGAACAAAATCCTGAATTACGTTCTCTTTTTCTACTGTGTAAACTGGTGCACTGAGAAATAGATTATAAACATTCTTATCACTTTCTATTACGTCAAAAGTAAAGAATGACAAAAGGATTCAATTATTCCACGAATCCAGTTACATTTTTTCTTTAGAATGGGTATGCTTAGTAATTTAAAGCGGTACAGTTTTTCCGACTATGAGCTGGAGCAGTAGTTATAGAATAATCCAAAATTGTAAGATAAAAACTGTAAGAAAAAGTTGTCTATATAAAATTGAATGTAACGCTTTTGGTTAAAGTTTTGATATTGTTTTATGATTTGTGTACCTTTTTCCGCAGCAGTACATGGTTTCTAATCGAAACTAATATCTTTATGTAATTTTTGTTTTCTTGGATGATCTGGATGAATCCGATTAATTACACGGATACACAATTTGTTAAGCATGCGAGTTTGAAGGACTGGAACCTCCGACACTATATTAGTAGGGATCCCGCATCATCCACATGTTGTATCAACGAAAGGACATTTACGTGAGTGAGGTCAAAAACGCTGAACATAATCTTTAACCAAATGATGCATGCATTGAAGTTTTTTTTGTTCTAAACCCGAAGTTTAGAGGTTTATCATAGTTAAGAGATAACCCTCAATTTAAATAAACCAGAAGACAGATCCAACATTTAGTAATTCATGCAATGAATATTAGAGAGATCCTCCAAATTAATACGCAAGCAAAACAAATATAACAAAACAAACATATTGAATCAAATATGGTAAATCAGCTTCAATCCTAACACATAAAATCTACTCCGTAAACAGAAAAGTGATGGAAAGTAGGACAGTGAAATATGTTTTTGTTTTGGGTGAGAAGGGGGCACTACAAGAAAAAGTAAACATAGTTACGGTCTTTTTTGTAGCAATGTATCTAATTTTGTAACTAAATTAACGTTGCTACAGATTTGCTACGAAACGAAGCTTCTAGCAATGACGGCATCGGGATTTGCAAGAAATTAGCTACGAACTGTCACCAAATAATATTGTGACAAATTAAGCAACGGATGATAATTTTGTGGCAATTTGGCTACACAATCATTATTTGTAGGAAATGGCTACAAAGTCGTGTGTAATATTGTGTAGTCAATAGTTACCAAATATTTCGTAGGAAACTCACAAAAATGAAACAAATTATTTGTAGCACATACCTATTGTTTGCTACAGATTTTCCCAACGCAGAGCTACTAATTTAACCTAGAAAGTGGGAAATGGCTGCAAGTTCATCTCAATTTAACCTAGAAAGTTTATGTACATGTAAAGCATTTGTATTGTGGCAACAAAACAGATTTCAAAACTGAAATAAAAAGCTGAATTAGAAATTTATACCACAAAAAACAGAAATACATTACAAACCATCAAAGTTTACAAAAGTACAACATAGCCACTTACAATATCAAACCATTAGAACAAGGATCCATTAACCGAACTACGATATCCGAAATTTGATATGTAAAACATTAATAACACATCAAACATATACCATAAGATTTAAAGTCTTGATAGATAAACAGGAAGAGATAGATACCATTACGTGAACAGACTTGAAGGTGCAAATCCAAAAGCAGTAGTTCAATAAGCTGTGAAGTCGTCTTTTCCTTCGTCGTCTTCTTCCTCTTCTTGTTCATTATCTTGGAGCTCTATTGGGGCAGGGCGAGTCCGCCCTCCATTAATAACTCTCATTGCTGCCGTTAGTGTAGCCTCCAACTCACTGGCCTGAACACGAGTTGGACCAGAAGCCATTGGTCGAGGAGTCGAAGATGTGTTTGCACCATTTGCTTCTCCATTTTCTGCCATGAAACGCGTCATGCGATCAACCACAGCTGCCAACTGCTCCTGCAATACGTTCACTTGACGCTGTAGAGTTAATCTAGTTACAACCATAGATGAGCTTTCTCCGCGCTCTCGAATAGGCTGTTGTCCACCGAGTCCAAACATATGTCCACTTCTGGATGGTGTGACAACCTGCAAAGTTGAGAACCATATACATCAACCATTCGAAAAAAATATAACAGATCATAACGTATAGCCTTTTTGGAAAAAATACATAACATAAGACAAATGTCTAATGCTTTTATTACTAATCAATTATAATAACCCATGACCAAATGTCTAAAGTGATATGTCTTTAAGAGATGTATAGCAGCTTAGAATAACAGAAATATATTTGATAAAATAAGACCACAGTAAGAGACATATATCAATAGATAAATCAGATCACTCACACAAATAATCAATCGTAAAGAAATATAAAGAGTTTCAAAATTAGTACAGAACATTGATAGACAAGGAAGTAATGTGTGAACTAAAAAAATGTATATAATTTGCTTTCACTATCATTTAAACAACACAGTCATATACAAAAATGTGTAAAGTTCAGATTAGGAGATTACCTTAAAGTACAGTTCGTCTTTCTCAAGCTGTGTCAAACCTGTCACACCGGTTCCGTCCAGAGATTGGGTTTCAGAATCAAAAGTGACTTGTCTATTCATCTCCTCATCAATCATCTGAGCCCTGCCATTCACATACGTTCCATCAGCCCTCCTATGCGTCTTCCTGAGCACTTGGAGCATCGATGGCTCTATAACGTCACGTTGCCTCTGCAAATAAATGACAGAAGTTGATGTAACGACCAACTCAAACAACTTACCGTACACTGATTTGTAAAAGAGATTCATAACGTAAAAGACCATCCAAATAGTTTTTCTGTGACTTACAATCAGTTCTCTCCGTTGCTCATAAGATCGAGCTCCCGAAGTGTGAGCGTGATGGCCATATCCATGACGAACTGGCATCCTATTCGCAGCAGCAATTTGACTTTTTAGCTTTGCTTCTTCGGTGTCCCAATAGGTCTACATTGTGTCCCATGTAAGTAGACTGATCCAATCAGGCCTCTCAAGTCCTTGCTTTGCCTTAGAGACCACGCCTCTTAGTCTTGCAGTAGTGATGGCGTACCAAAATGAGTAAACCATTGCAACGTGTACGGGATCCCAATAGAAGGCTTGCTGTCAATGGAAAGAGCTAACTTGTTAAATTAGTTAACAGTCTACGTAGTTTTAACCGTCATAAACTAGTCACTTGACTAAGTTATATTCAACTTTTAAAAAAGAAGAGTAAGTCACATTTTCAAATTCCGGATTTGAAAAATAAAAAAAAGTTATAAAATAAATAAAGTAAGACTTACAACGAATTCACCCCACCAGTGTATGATGGTTTCATTCGGGACTGAGCTCATGTTAAACCAAGGGCCATCAAAATGCCTTCTGATGGCTGCCACAATTACTCTCCTTGGAGCATTATCAAGGCCAAACCTGCAATACATTAGCCATTAGTAATAGTGGGAATAATTATTTCTCTTCTCGTTCTTGTACATTTTTTGGCTTTCTTTCACAAAAAGAGCTAACTAGTATTAAATAACCTGTGTTTATCACCCAAATTAAACCTTAAGATAAAACCACACACACCAAACTCACTTGAAAAAACAGAACCGATAAGGCTGTAAAAAAAGCAGAGTGACTACTATTAAAAATTAAAAGATGACATGGGCAGCTTGACAAAAAGCCCTACGAATACGAGAGACAAGGGCTATAGAGTGAGCAATTGCACCATTTTTAAACATAAGTAAATGAACAAAATTGATAACTAATTATTCTGTATGAATATTAAAATACTAGATATAGCACAGTTCCACTTATGAAATCATGAATTAGTATGTACTAAAGAGTTTCAAAACATAGCAGTCGTAATCTACATAAACCAGTCACATAAGCTTTTATACTTGCACGTTTATATCACAAAAATCCAAAAAAATTCCTTACCACAAAGCGCCATTTTCCCTATTTGGATTAAGAGCCGGCATAAGTCCCCTTGCCTCACTTGCCATCAGAGCATCAATGGACATATGGTGAGGAATAATGCCTCTACCAAAGCCACGACCTCTGCCTCTACCATTAACCATACCATTTCCACGGCCTCCACCGAAACCACCACGGTGGACATCACCTCCAACACCACGGCCAACAACTTGTACACCACCTTCTCCACCACCACCACCTCTGCCATTAACCATACCATTTCCACGGCCTCCACCGAAACCTCCACGATGGACACCACGGCCAACACCTTGTCCACCGCCTTCTCCACCACCACCACCACCACCTCTGCCATTAACCACACCGTTTCCCCGACCTCCACCAAAACCACCACGGTAAACATTCTGAAAAACACCGCGGTCAACACCTTCTACACCGCCTTCTCCACCATCACCTTCTCGGTCGAGACGCACAGGTTTACATTTCTCGGTCGAGAAATCAAATCTGAGCAAGGATAAGCCCAGTTTCGTTTCTGTTTCATCCATAGCAAACATCTAAGTAGATCCATTCAAAGAGACAAATTGATAGGAATCTCCAAGGTACCAGCCTGGAGCAATATCATGGTCAAGAATCCTCCATGAATCAGAGTTAAACTCGTAGATTTCCGAACTATTGGTCCAAAAACAAAAGTCCAAGATCTTTAACAAGCTCATGTTATTGCTGTTGTATCCTAGAGCAAACACACTGCCTCTATCCGGATGATATCCGGCTTCGATCCACCTAGTTTCACCAGTACAAGGGTTCCAAACCATGATTCTAGATAGTACAGTGAAAGATTCGAGCTATATTGAACAGAAAAGCAGAATCTTTCGGGTCGACTAGGTTAAGCTCGTATTTAAGCTCTATAGATGGAACCGTTACCGAGTCGAGAAGCTGAGTGGTGAAATTGATGCGCATCGGACGAATCCCCATGACATTGGTCAACATGAGAAACAGAAACTGCTTTGGGGATTTATCAGAGTGGTTTGTTGCGAATCTCCAATCGTAGTACAAACGGTTCTCTCACTGAGTAATACTCACCCCTCTTTTTCCCTTTTTGGTGTGTGCATGTTTATTTCTTGTTGTGCAAGTTAGGGAGCGAGATGTAATATGTAAAATGATCGCGAACAGTCTTACATTCATAGAGATAGCTTTACATTGTTGATTTTTTAAGCTGCTTTAATTTGGACGGCGAGTTGTTTTCAGCTCATGTTAAGTGCTGAGTTGATTCTTCCCGTCGAGAACAAAGTTAGCCACCCGAGTGAAGAGATCAGCTCTATTGCATCACAAGCACTTGCATCGTATGTTAAGTAGTACTTGTTCAAACATTAAAGTAAGAATATATTGTTGAGAGAGGTTAGAGTTGCAGCATTTACACATCAATAAGACTATTACACTCAACATTTACAATTGCAACATCAGATTGCTAAGGCTGTAGAAGCTAAATGGGACTGTATGAGTAGTAAGGTGAGTATTAGCCATTGACATGCTTGATTCTTGAGTGAGGTGGGATCTATACTCTTAAGTCTTAAACTCATACCTGAGTGAAGATTGTATGTGCTTACTAATCGACTTTGGTCACGAGAGGCTGAGAGAAGACATTGTAGCCAAGGGCACGAATGCTAAACCCCTAGCATCATCAATGTATCTAATCTTGATTAGTTGCTTGCATCTAATCTCGGTTATGCTGTGCTTAAATAGGAAATCTACTGTCTCTTGCATGAATGAACATGGATAAATTTGGTCTAAAACAACTTAATCGAATAGCTTTCAAGGAACAGCTTGCAACTTGGACTTTCTACTCTTCTTACAGTGAAAGAAACATACATAAGCCATGGAGTTGTGGTTCTCCACTCGTTGATAGACCACAAGACAAAAGATTTCTTTACTCTGTTTAAAAACTTTTTATGACTTAATCTTTATTTGATTGAGTTATCAACCGTCAGCAAAAGAACACATTAGATTGTAAAAAAGGTTTTCTTTGAATAAAATTTAACATTCTATTCAAAAAAAAAAAAAAAAAAACATACATAAGGATTGGTTCATGATGTTTCAAATTGTTCTTAATGTAAATGAGGTGGTGCACTAGCAAGGAGTAAATGGTTAATGAGACAATACTGTACTCTCTAATTCTTATTAAGGTCTACCTGATTAGTTGGTAATGAGACAATATGCACATTTCTTAAATGATGACTATCTGTTTGGCAGCCTTCCAAGGATTTATACCTTTTTGTGGGTTGGCCAATTACTGTCTGAGCATTCAACTTTACTTAAGCGTCTTAGCGACATGAATCAGAGGTATGATATGGCTGTTATTGATAACTGCAGTATCAGCAATCGCTGATATCGAATCAAAGAGAACAAATGTATAGATTATGCTGTAAAGTCTTAATATGTTTTGAAGAATATCTCGGCGAATGAAAACAATATGATATGCAAACACTCATCACACCTTCTACATCTGATCAAATTGTGTCCACTTGTGTTTTTATGATAACACCCCTTGCAGTTAGTCAAGTCTTTTCTTTTTGCCATGAGCTCCGTCGATTTGAACCAAACTTGGAACATAATAAAGAATAGCTGGCCAACTATTATTCCAATCAATTATTCCAAAATCCACTTGTGTGACTTTACTATCCTCCCCAACAACGTATATCTTGTCTTTGGCATTCGACTCGTGTTCCATGTCCACCCATCTCGTACAACACACGATGAGTTTCTTCTCCTCGTCGAGCAAAAAACTTGAATAATTACAAATTTGAAGATCGCGGCTTAAATCTAATGCTAAGACCTTGCTCCACGACACCGCTTTGGTAGTCCCCTCATCAATCGTATTACTCAGCCATATCTCAGTCTTTGATGTTCTTGTCTGCTGTAATAGCACCGAAAGCTTCTCTTCTCCCACAATGGAAAGACTTGTAGCTTCATAAAGTTTCCGTTGATAAGGAAGACGCACAGGTTTACATTTCTCAGTCGAGAAATCAAATCTGAGCAAGGATAAGCCGAGTTCCGTTTCTGTTTCATCCATAGCAAACATATAAGTAGATCCATTCAAAGACACAAACTGATAGGATTCTACAAGGCCCCAGCCTGGAGCGATTTCATGGTCAAGAATCCTCCATGAATCACAGTTAAACTCGTAGATTTCATAATCGTTTTCGATCAAACAAAAGCTCAAGATCTTGAACAATCTCCTATTGTTGCTACTGTATCCAAGAACAAACACGCGGCAAGTACAGTAACGATTGCCGGCTTCGATCCACCTGGTTTCACCAGTAAACGGGTTCCAAACCACCATTGATTCGTCTAAGCAAATGCACAACAAGAGGCCGTCACAGTGAAAGACTCGAGTTATACCGAATTGAAAAGCCGAAGAATCTTTTGGATCGACTAGGTTAAGCTTATCTTTAAGCTCTATAGATGGAATCGTTGTCGAATTCAGAGCTTGAGTTGTGAAATTGATGCGCCTCGGACAAATCACCATGTCATTGGTCAACATGAGAACCATAAACTGCTTTGGGGATTTATCAGAGTGTTTTCTTGCGAATCTCCAATCTTCGTACAAACGGTTCCATCGTTTGCAAGTTGATCGTAATCGTTTCAGATTTCTAGCCGGAACATGACATAGTATCTCTTCTACCAATTCCTCCGGCAACTCTTCTGACGTCTTCATCACGTAAACGGTTTAGGGTTTATCTTCCCCCTTTGTAAATTAGTAATCTATATAGACGTGTCAATTAAGGCTGAGTCCGGCTTGGCCCAATCCAAAGAAAAAGTAGAAGATTTGTTTAAAAAATTAATAATATATAGATTTTGATTTGGGTTTATCATTTGGGTTTTAGCAAACAACTTTTTGTTTTTGGATTACGGTAGTAGCCTACTACTAGTAGGACTAGTCCGAGACCAATTGGTCTAAACCTAGAAAAAACAATTTATGAGTGTATACGAATCTAGCCATGAATTCTATTTTTCAGGATCTGATTGGGACTGGCTTTGGCTTTGGCTTTGACATGTATATTGTACCGTGGGACACTCAACATTAACTAAAGGAGGAGCTTCTACATCCATTTGACTATCTTCCGGATCCGAAACCTTAAAACATCTTTCACTATTTCGCAAACTTCCATTTGTGAACTGTTTAAACCATCTCTTCTGCTTCGGTTGCTCTGCACTTATGGCAATGACTACGTCGTTGGGAAAGAGATCACGTTGGATAAAAGCATGCACCACCGTCATTACCAGGACACCTATCACCGTCAGAGTTGCTGCTCCCGACATAAAAACCGACAGTACTTGAGTTGCTACTCCGGTGACTTCGCCTGAGTATTTAATCGTCGCGGTGGCCACGGCCGTCATCGGAAACGTATAAGCCCACCAAGCTAGCGAGAATCTGATATTTAACAATACTTATGTAAGATAACATCTATTTTGTCTATAGACTCTACTAATAAATTAGAGACAAAGCTATGTTGACTCTGGTAACAAGTTAAGCTTACTTGAATCCGCGAAAGAAGTTAATCCGAACAACCTAAAACAAGAATCACAAAACAAGTTAAGTAGTTAACTAACATTTCTTGTCATGCAAGAAACCATACTCTGTCTCACTATGTTAATAGTAACAAGAAATTTACCAGAGAGAAGTACAAGAACAATGAGATGAAGTAAGCGAGGCGCGAACCGAGATTGAAAGAGGCAGAGATCTTGGTCCAAGCCATGGAAGCAACGGCCGGTGCAGCGACAAAAAGGAAGAAAACAGGGTGAAGTTCTTTAGGTAAAGTTTCATTTGTGGGAAGTCTTTGGTAAAGAGTGACAAATAAAACCAAATAATAAGCCAATCCCACGGCGAAGAAGAACATAGGTCCTTCTTTTAACCCCATTGATGCACCAAGAAGTGCTCCGGAAAAGTTACCAACTATAGAAAGATGGTTTGTAGGGTTAGCGACTTTAGAGAGGCGTCTTTGTCCACCAGACATCCATTGTCCATAAATCTTCATTTCAAGAAACAAGACCGGAGCCATAAGGAAGTACCAAAGTGTAGGAGGAAGATGTGAGGTAATGGAATGTGGGATTCCAAGTGCTAAGAAGAGGATTGATATAAGAGGAGCGAAGAAGAAGTTAACTCGTATCGGATGGCGAAACTCGCGGCGGACCGCTTCGTAATAGAGGATGGTTTTGAAGAGGTAAGTGATGGAGACAGCGAGGAGAAGGAGAAGAGAGATCCACCATAGTACATGGTTAACCACTTGAGTCACGTGCAAGAACTTCTCGGCATCCGTGGTTGCTAACGTTTTCCACATAATGGCTTGACTACTTACTCCAAGACACATACCGTAAGATGTGATCGGAAACCGAAGAAGAAATGGCCATGTTTTGTCCTCAGGTAAAACTATCTTCTCCTTTTCCTTGAGAGTTTCAAGTTCGGGGCCTTGAAGAGCGTCAAAGAACCGATCAGCGGTTAAAGATTCAATCATTTCTTTATCTTGTAACGAACTCTCGATCGATTTTCCACGTAGATTCGATATTTGACGTTCGAGCTTCCCGGACATGGTCCTGAATAGATCATATCTCTTGTCGTGGAAGTTTCTAGAAGCTTCTTGCTCAAGAAACATTGAGCCTCGAGGCATAGACTTGGAATGAAACTTTAACTTCCTAGCTCCGTTTCGATTCTTCTCCAATCTTGAAAATTCTCCACAACTTGATTGATTGTCTAATAGATCTGAGTTTGCAGGATAATTCATCGTTTCCCTGATTTAGTACATAAAACCATAAAGATCCAAGTACATATATATAAACCAAATCAAAAACGTCACATTCGAAAGAAACATTAATTGTGTTTAACATATAAACCATAAATACTTACAGAAAATGTAGATCTGATCAAGTGTCTCGAAGGAACAGAGGAGTAATTACTAGGTGTGGCCAGTGGCTGCTAGTATATAAAGCATGTGAAGTCAAATAAGTCGTCTCTGATATCTGATAAAGTAGTATATACTATAAAGTATGTGAAGTTTTGGTTAGATAAAGTGCTTGTCTTTACACTATTGTTTTTACTTGAGCAGTTCGATTTTGATTTGTTGTCTACATTCACTTTACGGTGCTTAAATGTTTTATCTGTTCTTCACAGCTCAACCGGATCAAACGGTGATATTTTTGTTTGATATTTGTCCCACGGGTCGGATTTCACCCCTATGAGATCGATATAACGACAAGATCAATTCAACTTCAAAGCAACAGAATCGAAGCGAGCCTACAAAGGTCCAGTTGAAATCTAGGCCCAAAATGACATTAAACCCATATGTAAAATGGGTTTAATAAGAATATGAGCCTAAATTTAATATATTGCTTAACGGGCCTGGCCCATTTTATTAGTTGACCTAGGTTACTTAGGAAGATTATATATAGTTCATTGTATTCACCTAGAAAGGGGATCACAACTTTTAGCAGAGAAACTCTCTTGTAATAACGCTTAAGTCATAACAGCAATAAAGAGAACTCTTTTTATACATCTGTCTTGTGCTAAGTGTTTTCGGAGAACTTTCTTTATAATCTGTTGTGTTTTAGGTGACTCCGCTTACTAGAGATCTCCGCCTCTTCAACAACCCTTGACAAATCTAACTGTGCAGGTTCACGCCCCCACAGTTTGGCGCCGACTAAGGGGACGGAGAATTCTCTGACACTTAGGAATCACTACACGCATCAGACCCAACACAATGACTAGCAGCAACAAGAACTCCTCAGCATCGCACCCTGACATGGACACCGCCGCAACAGCTTCAACAGACATGGCTGAGGTGAAGAACATGCTGAATACGCTCCTCGAGAAGACTGCAAAGCAGGACAAGCTGAACACTACCTTCAAGGGCAAGCTAAAGGTTCTCACGATGGCACGCAAGAAGGGAGGACCACGAGGATCGATCAAACGGTTCCAGCCACAAGCCCTCAACTTCTCGACACCGCGCACAGCACGAAGAGTCAGAAATGACCTACCACCACCCCCGCAGACAATGGATGCCGCTCCAGAACAAGTTGACGATGCAACGCATGTCAACCCACTAACTTCGGGACCAACGCACGTCAACCTTCGCGGGACTCACACTGAAAACCGCAACCTACCTATAGGTAAAAGACGCACGCAGACTCAGCAAAGCGGCGCAAACGTAAGACATACACAAGACCTCGCCAACGAGGAAGAAGATCCTTATTGGATCGAGCATGACATACTCGAGCAGGAGCGTAGAGCACAACACCAGGCTCAACAGGAAGAGATGAAAAAGCTACGAGCACAGATGGAACGAGCCGCCTCTGACTTAAAAATGGTGCAATCCCAAGTACACCGCGTCACCAGTAGGGCCCCAGAAATCGATCGTGTGCTCGAAGAGGCGCAAAACACTCCCTTTACTGAACGGATCTCTAAGACAAAATTTACTGACCCTGGAAAGATCAAGATCCAGCCTTACGAAGGAAAAACCGACCCAAAGGATCACCTCCTGTCATTCAAAGTAACATTGGACAGAGCTAATTTCAATGAGGAAGAAAGAGAGGCCGGATACTGTAAGTTGTTTGTCGAACACCTCAAGGGACCTGCCCTCCAATGGTTCTACAGATTAGAAAAGAACTCAATCGATAACTTCAGACAACTCTCTGGCATGTTCGTGCAACACTACGGAATATTCTTGGAGCGAAAAATCTTCGACGGAGATCTATGGAATATTCGACAGGAAGAAAACGAAAGTCTGCGAAACTTCATGGAAAAGTTCAAAACAGTACTTTCCAAAGTGGAAGGAATTAGCAATGCCTCTGCATTGGATGCTTTGAGAAGAGCTTTGTTATGCCCCTCTCCCTTTCGACAAGAAATGACCGTGAACACCCCATCAACCATCCAAGATGCTCTTCATCGCTCTACCGACTTCGCCAAGAACGAGGACGAGATACGAGCATCGCAAAAAAAGGTAAAATCCAAGCCAACAAATAACCCACCGCAGACCGCTAACCCTCATACTTCAAAAAAGAACAACACTAGCTCCGGCTCCGCCCATCACGAATGCGACTTCGAAGGAGCTCACAACTACCAAGTAGAGCTGGAAAGCTACAACTCGTGTACCGGAGGACAAAGCACCTACGATGAAACATCTTATTGTGAATACCACCGTACCTCCGGACATTCCACAGCAAACTGCCCTACCTTGGGACACAAACTTGTTTCCAAGCTCGTAGCCGGAACACTCAAAGGTGACTTTAGTCTCGAAGATTTCGAGATAGAGGAAATCTCTGAGTAACTCTAGCTCTACAAAAACATGAACTACGAGGCGACTTGATCCCTGCAATGGGTACGTAGGCAGCTCATCTCCGGATGAGTTCAGTTGTCCTCCTCCGTAAAAAGGGGGGGAGTGGGTACGTATACTCGTATACTCCCATTTTTTGTAACAAACTCTACGATTAATTAAGATCAAAGATTTGTTCATATTTCTCTTACATCCTTCACGGATTACTCAAGTCAAAAACAAAAAAGACTTGACGTCACTGCTGGCCACAGTGATGAAACCAAATCTGACTATTACACCCACTGCGGTAAACAGCGCGCTATACAAATAAATGAATGATCATTATCGAGCGGAGGTGTTCAAGGAGTAACACCTGCGTCATCCGAAATGATCATTCTAAACCCAGTTAACCACAACACTGGTACAATCGCAAAGTGTTCATTATAGGAACGGCTACGTTTTTTAATACAAAGTCGTAAACCCAAACGTTCACTCAAAAAACCCAACTACACTTAATCGTTGGTCATTACGCGATAGCGTGGTCAGTTTTGGAGCGGGCGTGTCAATAAAGACTTGCCCGTAAACCAAGATGATCATCAGAAAACCCAGTTAACTCAACACTGGTCTTAAACAACATAACATGTTCACTCTTGGAGCGGGTGTGTTAATGCGAACTCGCCCGTAAATAGAGAAGATCATTAAAAATCCAGTTAACTCAACACTGGTCTCAAACAACATACTATGATCACTCTTGGCAACACGGACTCGCCCGGAAGCCAAGAGGATCATCAGCGACAACATAACATGTTCGTCTTTAGGAGCGAAACAGTCTGCAACAATAGTCTCGCAAACTAGGACAATCATTGTTAAAATCTGAAGCGAGAACATAGTTCGAGCAAACTTGTCACTAGCGGTTTGCCACAAAATGTGAGAACTCAGTAAAGACAAACGGGTCGCAACACCTCTTTAGCAAAACACAAGGCACACATCGTCTCCGACGCATCAACGTCGGGTTAAGGCATAACCAATAATCCAAAGAGTCATTTTCTACCACATTGGTGGTCAAGCTTTACTTCAATCAAGCATCAAATCAATCTCACCAAGTCAAACTTTGAGACCTCATCTCACCAAAATGACTTTGCTCGCGCATGCAAGGCTTCACTCGATCCTGACAAGGCTTCACTTGATCATGACCAGGCTTCCCTAAGAGAACTTCACTCGCGCCTGCAAGGCTTCAGTAAAACGACATCATTCATGCTGTTGTATCACGATCTCTTCTCCAAAGTTTCGCCTCATCATGGAGTCACCGACCTCGAAACTGTATCTCACCTCACCATAGAAGATATCTTCGTTTCTGCTTCGCAGTTGATCGAGATTCAGCACATCACCATGTACTGCGAACCAAAGCTCTCTGAGTTTTCTTCACCACCATGATCTTTTCTCCAACAACACCTCGTCAGCTACAACCAAAGTACTGCAAGAAGCCGATCTCGTCGAACTAACTCTGAAGAAAGAATCATTCTCCATGCGAAGAGTGAAGGGTCAGCAGTCATCTCTCATTTGTCTTGGTCCGACCTGCCGAAACAGTCATCTCTCCAAAATTGCCGAAGTCCGAAACAGTCTTTGAGTCATCCTCGTCTTGCTTGCGATCGAGCCACGAATCCGCGGAGCTAGGAGTCATCGTCGCCAGTCAACTTTCTCCGCTGCGATGAGAATTCAAAACTTGGTCACACTCGCGGTCAAACTCAGTCTCAGTCAACTCCGCTAGTCAAATCTGGTCGAACCAGTCAAATTTGGTCAAACCAGGTCAAACCAGATCAGACCAGGTCAAACCGGGTCAGACCGGTCAAACCGGGTCAGACCGGTCAAACCCGAGTTGACCCGGTTCAACTCAGTTGACCGAGTTGACTCGGTTCAACCGAGTTGACCGAGTTGACTCGGTTCAACCGAGTTGACTCGGTCCAACTCGGATCCAACCGGTTTTCCTCGCCGTTCGTCCCTCTCCGCACCGTTTTCACCTCATTTCGATCTGATCCGCTCACTTTCTGCGCCGCCACATCACCGCCTCACTCACGAACGCTTGCTTCTTCACCACGAGGCTCGATCTATGCTTCGTCTTCAACACGAACGCTTCGTCTTCAACACGAACATACAAGACACGAACCGAGGTCTTGTATTAAGATTTCATCGATCCAACAAGACATCACGAACCACCAATAACGCAGGTTGACGGCGACGTCGCAGATCGGAGAAGAGGAGGATCGAAAGCTCAACAATGGTGAAGAAGAAGAACAAAAAAAAAAAAAAAAAAAAAAAAAAAAGAAAAGAGAAAGCAGAATTTTTACCTTGTACTATGTGACAGAGATGTGAATTGATGAAAATCAATGGGAATGAAGCAGCTTATTTATACCCGGAGGATTTCCTAAAATCAAACAGATGTTTAGGAAAAGTTCCAAAAACTAAACAGGTGTTTGGGAAAAGTTCCAAAAAATTAAACAGGTGTTTAGGAAAAGTTCAAAAAACTTCTTAGCAGGCCTTAAGCCTATTAACCAAAAAGAGTCATCAACTCCATCAGAGTCCACTAAGTGAAAAGAAACAGAAAACAACAACACACACAAGTCCAAGAAAACGCGGTGACATTAGCTCGACATGGAACAACTGAAACTTCCCGAGTGTGGTGACAAAACATTCACTCATGGCAAAGGCGCAGTCCATCATATCAATCTCAGTCTTCAGCAGCGACTACCTTGGCATCATCATCACTCGATAATAACAAGCTGGGGGGGCTAACTGTAGGGGTCGGATTTCACCCCTATGAGATCGATATAACTTATAACGCCCCGACCGCCCTGCCGTGGGCCCTACGCCCACTTTCGGCTCGCAAGCCGAAACTTCTCCGACGGTCGGTGCGTTAGTCCGGGAGACTCGAAATGCATGTTTACTGACCCTGCAATCACCACGCGATCTTTCCCCGAGTTTTGGCCTCACTCGCCCGGTACTGGAAATGACTTCCCAGTAGGTCACCCATCCCTCGATTGCTCCAGCTCAAGCACGCTTAACTCTGGAGTTCTCTCAAGACAAGTGACCGAAAAGATAAGTGCACTTTGGTGACATAGGTAGCCAAATCAATTCTTTTAAGCCTCTCCGCATGCACCACATATTCTCAGACAATGCACCAAGCATTTCTAGAATCTGGGGTGTTACAATCACCCCCTCTCACAGCGCGCAACGTCCTCGTTGCATACCAAGACCGTTACCCTGACAGTGTCATACCCACACTCGTCAAGGTTCGTCGCTGATACCACTTATAACGCCCCGACCGCCCTGCCGTGGGCCCTACGCCCACTTTCGGCTCGCAAGCCGAAACTTCTCCGACGGTCGGTGCGTTAGTCCGGGAGACTCGAAATGCATGTTTACTGACCCTGCAATCACCACGCGATCTTTCCCCGAGTTTTGGCCTCACTCGCCCGGTACTGGAAATGACTTCCCAGTAGGTCACCCATCCCTCGATTGCTCCAGCTCAAGCACGCTTAACTCTGGAGTTCTCTCAAGACAAGTGACCGAAAAGATAAGTGCACTTTGGTGACATAGGTAGCCAAATCAATTCTTTTAAGCCTCTCCGCATGCACCACATATTCTCAGACAATGCACCAAGCATTTCTAGAATCTGGGGTGTTACATAACGACAAGATCAATTCAACTTCAAAGCAACAGAATCGAAGCGAGCCTACAAAGGTCCAGTTGAAATCTAGGCCCAAAATGACATTAAACCCATATGTAAAATGGGTTTAATAAGAATATGAGCCTAAATTTAATATATTGCTTAACGGGCCTGGCCCATTTTATTAGTTGACCTAGGTTACTTAGGAAGACTATATATAGTTCATTGTATTCACCTAGAAAGGGGATCACAACTTTTAGCAGAGAAACTCTCTTGTAATAACGCTTAAGCCATAACAGCAATAAAGAGAACTCTTTTTATACATTTGTCTTGTGCTAAGTGTTTTCGGAGAACTTTCTTTATAATCTGTTGTGTTTTAGGTGACTCCGCTTACTAGAGATCTCCGCCTCTTCAACAACCCTTGACAAATCTAACTGTGCAGGTTCACGCCCCCACAGTTATTGCTAAAATAACGTATTAATGCTAATAGATACAACGACGATGAATTTTTTATATGTATTGTACGAAAACGTTTGGGTAAAATATGCAAACAATTAGGTTAAGAATATAAAAGAGAGAATGTGTTCTGGAATGTCTTCTTAATGGACTCAAAGGTCAAGCAGTCAAAGAAAGAAGGTTTTGCAGTCTCGTTAAGCCGCGTCGGTTCTTTTTCATTTCATTTTTTTTTTTTTGTCGTCGGTGCTTTTTCATAAAATCCGTACATTCGTCATAAAATCGAATATCCTATTTTTATTTAGTTTTTAATGAAAATTTTCCTCATGCATTGTAAGATCCAATTATTAATGAATAAACCTTTCAACTAAAAGCTTAATGAAAAAATCCTTCAAGCAAAGTTTTGTTAACGAAAAATATTCTTCCTGAATGTCAAAATGCTAAACAACTGTTATTAATTAAACCCAAATTGGTTTTATATATTTGGATGTAAGGGCACCATTAATGGTGATATTTCCAAAGGTTCTATAACATTAAAAAAATGAAAAAAATAATAAAAGAGGAGAGACGGAGTGCAGCGTGTCTTGTAGGAGAATTTTTAGAACCAAGTTTAAGACACTTGATACCACATGGAGCATTATTATTGGGTTAGTCTTTTATATCTAATTATTTGATTTATCAAAATTAGAAATTATAATATTTTATTTTTTAGACCCATTAAAAAACAAGCTCACCAATAATGGTGCTCTAAGGGCCCAAAATGACACAAAGCTAGTTTCATTGAAATATTTTATTAGTTATTTGTAGACAGGGGAAATATTTATATGAGGACTGAGAAAGATGAATGTCGCATTATAGTCTGAGACACTCATCACACCTTCTACATCCGATCAATTTGGTTCACTTGTGTTATTTACAAATCTTTGTATTTCAATTTTGTGTTACTTAGATCCAAAGTTATGTAGGACCAAAATTATGGAACACTACGAACCAGTGATAAACTATAATAAAAAAGACGTTTAAGGGAAGAAGAGAGTTGCGGAGGCGAGACGAATCTCTTTCTTTAACCCTTTGAATTCCCCGTAGTGCGACGAGATGACTGATTCAAGGATCCCATGATACAACCACAAATCAACCGTATTTGCAATCACTCAAATCACGATTCTAATAAACTGCACACCTACGATACTCTCAAGACACAGACTTACTTTTGAGAGAGATTGCTGGAGATTTTTTCTTTTTGATTTTCGTTTCTGAGTGAGTAGAACGAGATTCAGAAAAGTCATATATATAACCTAAGGAGTGATTTCGAATTCTAAAACGTTTGTAACGTTTTATGAACGAAAAGGTGAAATAACGAGTGAGATTAATGGGTGAGTCCTAAGTGTCAAATAAAGACCATAATCTCGTCCATTATTTCACCTATTAATTCATAAAACGTTACAAACGTTTTAGAATTCGAAATCACTCATTAGGTTTATATATACGACATTTCTGATTCTCATTCTACTCACTCAGAAACGAAAATCAAAAAGAAAAACTCTCCAGCAATCTCTCTCAAAAGTAAGTATGTGTCTTAAGAGTATCGTAGGTGTTCAGTTCGTTAGAACCGTGATTTGAGTGGTTGCAAATACGGTTGATTTGTGTTTGTATCCTGGGATCTTTGAATCAGTCATCTCGTCGCACTACGGGTGATTCAAAGGACTAAGAAAAGAGATTCGTCTCGCCTCCGCAACTCTCTTCTTCCCTTAAACGTCTTTCTTATCACAGCTTATATTGATTCGTAGTGTTTCATAATTTTGGTCTACAAGTTAGTCAACTCTTTTCCTTTTGCCTCGAGCTAGCTCGATTTGAACTAGACTTGGAACATAATAAAGAATAGCTGACGAACCTTCATCCATATGAATTACTCCAAAATCCACTTGTATAAATTTACTATCCTCCCCAACAATGTATATCTTATCTTTGGCATTCGTCTCGTGTTCTATGTCTAGCCATCTCGTACAACACACGATGAGTTTCTTCTCCTCGTTGAGCAAGAAAGTTGAATAATCACAAATGTCAATATCAGGGCTCAAATCCAATGCTAAGACGTTGCTCATCAACACCGCTTTGGTGGTCCCCTCGTCAATCTTTTTACTCAGCCATATCTCAATCTTTGATGTACTTGTCTGTTGTAACAGCACCACAAGTTTCTCTTCCCTGACAAAGGAAAGACTTGTACCTTCATAAATATCCCGCTGATATGGAAGACGCACAGGTACACATTTCTCAATCAAAAAATCAGATCTAAGCAAGGATAAACCGAGTTTCGTCTCTGTTTTATCCTTAGCAAACATATAAGTACATCCCTTCAAAGAGACGTGCCGAATAGAGTATGCAATGTCCCAGCCTGGAGCTATATCATGATCAAGAATCCTTCATAAATCAGAGTTAAACTCGTAGATTTCTGAATCTTTGCTTAACAAACAAAAGCTCAAGATTTTGAACAATCTCGTGTTATTGCTGATGTATCCTAAAACAAATATGTGATATTTACCGGAACGATTACCGGCTTCGATCCACCTAGTTTTGCCAATAAAAGGGTTCCAAACAACGATTCTAGATTGGTCTTCTGAAGTACATAGCAAGAAACCGTCACAGTGAAAGACTTGACCTACACCGAGTTGCAAAGCTAAAGAATATTTCGGATCGACTTGGCTAATTTCACCTTTGACGTTGAGTTCTATAGATGGAACCATTGTAGAATCGAGAAGTTAGTGGTTAGATTGATGCTCATCGGACAAATCGTCGAATCCTTAGTTAACATGAGAACCCTAAACTGCTTTGCGGATTTATCAGAGTGGTTTCTTACGAATCTCTGATCGTCAAGCAAACGGTTCCATCGTTTGCAAGTTGATCATAATAGCTTCAGATTTGTCGCCGGAACATGACACTATATCTCAGCTACCAAATCTTCCGGAAAATCCTCTGACGTCGTCATCAAGGAAACTATTTAGGTTTTATCTTCCCCAATTAGTCATTTATCCACATATATATAGTAATAGACATGTCAATTAAGGCTATCCAATAGCAAATAGTCAAATACTATCGGACTCTTAAGACTAAGCATGTTCAGACTATAAAACACACACACAATTTATTTAAAGATTTTGTTATTTATATAGATTTTGATTTTGATTTTGGCTTGATTTTACTATATGTTTGTGTCATACTTCATTTTAACTTTTAAGTTACATTTAACTAAAAGTTAATTTTAGGAACTGCTATTTCAATCATGTAGCCAATTCATGACATAGTTACAAATACAATGCATATGATTTGAGGATTTCTTGAGACTCTAAAAGTCCAAAGTGTTTGGATTGGAAGATAAAGGACACATTTTTCACAGATTCTTTTTTTATTAGACCGATATATAAATGTTCATGTTTTAGTGTTTAATATATTTAGTTTTTTCAGACTTTGAAATAATATATTGATCACTAGACATGCATTTACTTATTCTAAACGAGTTGTTAGAATACTAAAATTCATTCAGGGATAATTTTTTATAAGTTTTAGACTAAAACTCATAATGAAAAATTAACATTTTTCAATAATGTTATACATACATACCTACGATAAAATTTAAAGAGCTTAGGAAGGTTGAGTCATAAATTATCAACTCATAGCTCATAAGGCTCAGCTTGCGCAATTGGCTAACAAGTGGTTACAAGTGCAGTTGCCAAACCAAGGAAATGATATCCTCTTCATGTTACCCTCCTTGATATTTGGGTGTCCTCGTTGGTTAATGGGTTGAGCTATTGCTAATCTTTATGTTATGTATTTTTTCAATATAAATTAATTTAGTATTACGTTATAACATGTACAATCATAAAAGAAATTCAACTTATAGCTTCTATCAATTATAATTGATAGTTGTACAACAGTTGTGCATATAACTCGTTCAACACTCTTAAATTTGCTAAAAACATGGTAATATCTATAAACTGTTTGGTGAACAATGTTAGATTGAAAAGCTCGATCAAGGTGCATCTTGCTCAAAATGTTGCCTTCCCCAGTCACTTGTCTCAAAAGGTAAATCCATTTTGTCCAACTAGTAAAATGCTTATAAAACTCTGTGTAAACCACAAGATTGAAATGAGTTGGATTTGTGATATAAGGTAGTAATTAATAAATTTGTATGTTTGTTTAAAATGTATTGTGTGGTTCAAGTTTCTTTCTATAATGTTGAACGATCATGAGTTTTGGAATTTGACGATTTACGAGATTCAATGAATTAACATTAATATTTAGTAGTAAGTAGTAGCTGAACTTTGATTAATTTTGTAATATAAACAAACGATTTTGTTGGCTCGAAATATGAATATACGAATACAAAAAATTTCATGTAATCAAATAATGATCATAATTGTCTTTAGTTATTATTTTTTTTTTTGGTGAACTTATCTTTAGTTATCTTGTTATTATCATTAATTGTCTTATATTAATATTTTTAATTAGTTGTCTTGTCTTTGTCTTTTTAGTACCATTTTATGTCTTTTTATTACCATTGTTGGGGAAATGTTTTTTGCCATAAAAGGGAAAAATACAAAAATTAGTTACAATTACAAATAGCTACTCAAGCTGATGTCTGGTGTTCAAAAAACTTATGCAATTACCCAAGCTGATGTTAGTGTTCCTCGAGAAGATGTTGACCTATTTGTACTGGATTACCGCGGTCATGGATATGGTGGACAATGTGTTTCAATCATCTTCAATCACTTGAATGACAACTGTGAAATCGAAATTGGAGTTGTCCATAAGCAATACCCATTTTCACTTTTTAAGGAAGAGAAGGCATTGGTTCGTCAATAATAACACTCACACCACTATCATCGTCAACAATGATACTCGTCTCCACGGGGTCTCCCGATAGTTGCCGGTTTTGTAACTACATTCGCCGTCATCAAAGCCATTTCAAAACCCATATAGTCAAATAATGGTCCTAGTTCTTAATACTTTAATTAGCTGGCTTGTGTCGTGAATACATTTTTTTGTTTTCTTATTACCATTTTAATCATGTTTGTTGCCATAAACAGATAAAAATGCAAAAAATTAGCTATAATTGCTAAATACTCCTTTCACCTAAAACTGCGACTTTGATAAATTTAGGAATTTTCGACATCTCTAAAGCCCTAAACTATCCCAATTTCCTTCTAGGGTTTTCCAATCTTGGCCGATTACCTTGTCCAGAGTATAAATGGCGGATACGCCTTCGAGCCCAGCCGGAGATGGTGGAGAAAGCGGTGGCTCTGTTAGGGAACAAGACCGATACCTTCCTATAGCTAATATCAGTAGGATCATGAAGAAAGCTTTACCTCCTAATGGGAAGATCGGTAAAGATGCGAAGGATACTGTTCAAGAATGTGTCTCTGAGTTTATCAGTTTCATCACCAGCGAGTACTCAATTTCGATCTCTTGAATTGCTTTGTATTACCAAAATTTTGATGATTTTACTTTATATTCTTGTTTTTGAGCTATGGATATATGAGAAATTGTACTCCTAGAGATTGAATTTAGCTGAGAAAGTGTAAAGATGATGTTTTTACACATGTAGGAATGGGTTACATGAAGCTAGGATCAATGTTATCTGAATTCTCTATCGAACAAATTGTTGGAATTGAATCGTTCTTTGAACCGAGTATGGAGTAGAAGCTCTTCTTGATTACGTTCTAAGAGACTCTTTACCTTTACGGATCTGTTTGTTTCCTTTTGTGTTCTCTTAAGGCATATAGTAGTGTTTTGATTACGCAAGGAATTGCTTGTGTTGAATGCTTTTTAGGTCTCTATTTGATGAGGATTTGGAATATGTTTATTCGTTCTAAATAAGCTTGGTGGTAGCAATTTGAGTTTTTAGATGTAGAAACTGTGGTTAGAGCTTTTGATTGTCTTGCCTTGATTTGTGGACTGTAATGGTTAAATGACTAGTATTTGTTCTGTCTCTAATAGCGGTTTTGATTTCCCCACCTCCTAATCAGGGCAAGTGATAAGTGTCAGAAAGAGAAAAGGAAAACTGTGAATGGTGATGATTTGTTATGGGCAATGGCAACACTAGGATTTGAGGATTACCTCGAACCCTTGAAGGTATACCTTGCGAGGTACAGAGAGGTGAGTTTCGTTCTTAACCCCTTTTTTCAGGCTGGTGTATTTCAACACATTAGTTGTTGTGTGTAAACATCGTAACTCACCTTGATATAACTTCTGGAAACTGTTCTGTGTTTTAACAATCTTTGCCAATACATAGTTTTTGAAGCAAGAAAGATAAAGTCTAGATCAACTCTCATGATGCATTTATGCTCGTCTTTTGAAGAAATATTATACTCTTTTAAGCTTTTGCTACGCGAGACTAATTTGGTTAATTTCATTCCATGCATATGGTTGCTAAAACAATCTTGCTGATGCAGTTGGAGGTAAATAAATCCCATACTCCATTTCTATTGTTTCTTATTCTTTCCTTCCAAGAGAAGTTCCATTTTTCGGTGTTACCCATTGGCGTCTTACATTTTGTTGCAAAATTATGACAGGGGGATAATAAAGGATCAGGAAAGAGCGGAGATGGATCTAATAGAGATGCTGGTGGTGGTGTTCCTGGTGAAGATATGGCGGTATAATTTCGACCATTATAGATACCGATGATACTATACAGTCACAGTGCATGTTGATTTTTCTATTCTTAGCTCTGACTTCATCATTTTCATTTATACAGAGCTGGTGATAGAAGTTACACGTAAACTCTCTAGAGACGAAGAACAACGCCAAATGATCAAGTAAATTCCTCTCTTTATCATACTGGCTTGTGTATTCAAATGAACATTATAAATCTCTATGCTTGTAGGTTCTATATCTAACTTTAACCACAATTTCAATAACGTATTAACTGATGATAGTAAAATCAGATAAAACTTACCAAAAGAAAGTTGCTGATCATGTCAGTCTTTAATAATTGTTATATTGTTGTATGGTTTGGTTGGTCTAATGTGGAATTCTCTAAAATGGTGCAGGGAAAATTAGAGATCAGTGTGTTGTTTATATTTGAGCTGATCAACGACTTCTTCTAGAGATTCTATTTTCCGGTTTATTGTCAATTTCGGTTGTGTTAATTTGAGTTTGTTGGTTATCAGTTTCCGGTTTAGTTGTTATAGTTAAAGGTGTCTGTTAGATATGAGAATATTTGAAGAAAGGAAAAATTTGCTCCACTATCGTTTATGGATTTCAAAACTTAAATTGGTAACAGACTCGATCTGTTACAATTAATTTTATATTGGGAATTTTGTAACCAATTGCTATGGAAATTTATCATTCACATTAGAGAAGAATATAACTGCAATCAATAAATTTTGCTTTGAATGAATTTAATGTAATCAAATCCTTAAATCACGAAAATAATTTTCAAATTTTCTCTCCTTAAATTCTCTTATGGTAACTACTTCAATTTTACCATTTCCAAATTTAGTTCTCAAATCAAAATCATGAGTAGAAAGAGAACGATGAAAAATTTTCAAGAAATCATCGAGTAAAATAACTTTTCGCTTTTGCTTCCTCTCGTAACTAAAATCTCTTTGTGTCTTCAAAAGTTGATTATATTTGTGAAACACTCTTTCACTTTTCATAGCAGCAAGAGAAAAGGTCGATTTTACTCGATGATGAAACAGCTTCTTGATCGGGTATTGGCAATTCGAGAAAGGGTGATCTCAATCATCGTGTTAAGAAGTATGCTTCTTCCACCTGGTGTTTGAATGAATTGGTGGAGAGATTCACGAGTGTTAAATGGATCTGGATCAAATGGTAGTTCCGGTTTACATGAGAACTCTCTTTCTCAAGATTCTTGGAAAGTGTATAGAAAATCGAAGAAGCAATAGCGAATGCGGGCGTAAACTCGGATATAAATTGTGGAAAGTTGGAAATGCTCTGAGAGTGAATACTGCTAAACAATATGGAGAAAGTGACAACCCTCATGGCTTATTCACTGTCGTCGTCTATTGGGAGATCGATGAGATCGACCTAATTAGATTAAGATAAATACAAATATATATAAGAATATATGAGAATAGGAAATCTACTATTATCTCTAATATATACTATTTCCATATAGTTTAGGTTATTAGGTTATTCAATCTCTATATAAGGCTATGTCTCTTGTAACATAATTCTTATGAGAGTCTAATATAATTCTTCCCAAATACATTTGTGTTCTTACTCTCATCAATCTATCATGGTATCGAGCTTTAAAGATCTTTGATCTAGATTTTTTCTTCGCTTCCGCCTACTACTTCAAAACCTTCTACTACTAAATGTTTTTTCTATGCCGCCGTTGTATCATTAGAACAACCGCCGCCTTCTTCTTCTTCTACTAAAAGCCTTTGATGTGTTTGATTTCTTCTACAATTATAAGCTTCACCATCATGAGCTCCTATTGTCGCTGTTTTTCAAAACCGCGGCTTTAGATTTCTACTGCAACAACATCAACACCATCGTCGTGTTTGATTTTTTCTCTTCAACATGGTAAAAGTCATGAACGAGACTTCAACCATTACTTCTACAACTACTTCAACCACTACTTCGAGCATTGCTTCAAGCACTACTCCAACTACTACTACTACTTCTACAGCTTGATAGATTGCCGATATTATGAAGACTTGTCCAATCTCACACGTGCTACACGTATGAGCTTGCGGGAGGGTATTGGGAGATCGATGAGATCGACCTAATTAGATTAAGATAAATACAAATATATATAAGAATATATGAGAATAGGAAATCTACTATTATCTCTAATATATACTATTTCCATATAGTTTAGGTTATTAGGTTATTCAATCTCTATATAAGGCTATGTCTCTTGTAACATAATTCTTATGAGAGTCTAATATAATTCTTCCCAAATACATTTGTGTTCTTACTCTCATCAATCTATCATCGTCTCACGGCTTATCAACTTTTTTTCATGTAACTCGACGAACATCTCACAACTCTTTTATATTCTTGAATAACTATGAATTTTTTAGAACGTGAGAAAATTCAAAAAAGTAGTGAATAATGATAGGGAATAGAGAGATATCTCAATTGCCCCATAGTTGCTCTTTCCCTTTCTTTTCCCATGGAAAATATTGACCTTAAGGGCTGACTGGAGGAACCAACCTCAAAATTTCCTGCCCAATAAAATTCTTGTGTAATTTATTAGGATTTTTCAAAGCTAGAGAGGCAATTATTCTCGAATTATTTGGGAGAAAAATTAAAGTCTTTTCTGGCCAATGGGATTTGCATGCTCTTTTCATTTCCCCATGAATAGTCTTTTATCAAGTCTCCCCAAGGCGCGTCGTCTTCTTCTTCTTGCAGCTTAAGGAAGATAAGTGGAAACCACCTCCAAACTTCCGGCAAAAATCAACCTCTAATTTCTCCACTTTTTCTACAAATCTCTACTACAACACCGTTCAGAGTTTCTTAAATTTCCATATATAAGAATGTTACTGAGTGCTACAACACCTTTTCCCATGGCTTCTTCTTCTTCTTCTCTTTGTACCTGTAAATACGATGTTTTCCCAAGCTTTAGTGGTGAAGATGTCCGTAAATCGTTCCTCAGCCACTTTCTCAAGACGCTTCAACGCAAATTAATCATTACATTCATAGACAACAACATGGAGAGAAGCCGTCCGATTGCACCTGAGCTTTTATTAGCGATTAGAGAATCGAGGATTTCGATCGTGGTGTTCTCTAAAAAGTATGCTTCTTCCACTTGGTGCTTGAATGAATTGGCAGAGATTCACAAGTGCTTCAAGGAGATGAATCAAATGGTGATTCCGGTTTTCTACGAGCTTGATCCTTCCCATGTTAGAAAACAGACTGGAGAGTTTGGTAAGGCCTTTGAAAAGACATGCAAGGACAAAACAGAGGATGAGAAACAAAGGTGGACAAGAGCTCTAGCAGAATTTGCAAGTATAGCCGGATATGATTCTCGGAAATGGTATGTTGTTCTTTTCTCAAATTTGTTTTCAGAATTGAGATTTCTTTGCATAGAGATTTCTAAGGGTGTTCACTTTTAACTAATGTATTTTAGGAGTGACGATCTAAAGATGATTGAACAAATCTCCAGTGATGTGTCCAATAAACTTTTTACATCATCCGATGATTTTCGTGACTTTGTGGGGATTGACTCTCATGTAGACGCAATTATGGATTCAAAGTTGTGTTTGGAATCTGAGGGAGTGAGAATGGTTGGGATTTTAGGGCCTTCAGGGATTGGTAAGAGTACCATAGCTAGAGCTTTGTACACTCGACTCTCTACTCAGTTTCACCATCGGGCTTTCGTTACTTCTAAGAGAGCAGCCATGCAGGACAAAAAGGTCGACTATAGCATGAAGTTGGCTTGGGCACAACAATTACTATCAGAGATTCTTGGTCAAAAGAACTTAGAGATAGAAAGTTTAGGTATGGTGGAACAACGGCTAAAACAATGGAAAGTACTTATTGTTCTTGACGATGTGGATGATATAGAGCTACTAAAGACTTTGGTGGGACGAACCGGATGGTTTGGATCTGGAAGCAGAATCATTGTGGTCACTCAAGATAGTGATATTCTCAAGTCACACGAGATTAAACTTATTCATGAGGTGGGTTTCCCGTCTGAGAATTTAGCTCTTCAAATGTTTTGTCAATCTGCTTTTGGGCAAACCTTCCCACCTGATGGTTTCATGGAGCTAGCTGTTGAATATACAAAGCTTGCCAATTATCTTCCTTCAAGTATCAACTTCTTGGGTTCTTCCTTAAGAAACATGGACAAAGAGTATTGGGTGAAGTGTAAGTGTGTCTCTCCGTCTCCTTTGGCTCCTCATCAGGTGGACGATTTCATCGGAGATGTCCTCTTTGAATTCGAAGGCTTCTTTGAAGAAATAGGTGATTTGGTCGACACATGTCCTCTTTTTGATTTCTTTTGATCTCTCTGTGGTATCTATATCATGTATGTACAGCGTATACTGATAAATATTTACGTTAATATTTTGTTTTTTATATTCATTAGCACATTCTAATATCATATGTTTAATTATTAAGTTGAGTGTATTGTAAAATTCTTTCGGTTTGACATTTGATTTTAATTGAATATTTTTAGTTTTTGAGAATTTATTATTTTATTTGTTATTTCATAAATATTATAAGGGTTTTCTGCAAATAAACCCTCGAATTGTTTAAGATTTGCGATTTTACCCTTCATGTCAAAAATCCACATGTCAACCCTTAAAGTATGAGTTAACCCGCAATATAACCCTCGGTCGTATATAAATTTTTTCAGTCCGTATATAAGCGATTGTATCTTTTTCTAAGAGAAAGCCATTTTTTATAATAGCATTATAAACAAACATGTTTGTAATATACGGACTGAAAAATTTGTATACGGTCGAGGGTTATATTGCGGGTTAAATCATACTTTAAGGGTTGATTTGTGATTTTTTTACTTGGCGGGTAAAATCGCAAAACCTAGCCACTTCGAGGGTTTATTTGCAGAAAACCCATATTATAATCATAATCACACAACGCACAAATCAATATATTTACTTTTTTAATCTATTTTTTTAATCACACAATCACACAACGCACAAATCAATATGTTTACTTTTTTAATCTATTTCATAAATATTATAATCATAATCTATTTTTTTACGTTTTTTTAAACCCTTAAAAAGTAATTTTACTCTTCAAAGATATTATAATCATAATCACACAACGCACAAATCAATATGTTTACTTTTGTCATTTTTTCTTAATACACTAATATAATTATAGAAAATTATTTATACATAATCTATTTTTTTACGTTTTTTTTTAACCCTTAAAAAGTAATTTTTCTAGAATTTTTTTGGTTAAAATCTTTGATTCAAATATTGAATTATCAATATGTTTTCATTAGATCATGGTGTAGAACTGCGTACACTTTTACATTAAGATCCAACCGTTCTCTGCGTATTTTGTTGTACAATTCATGAATAATGTGCCAATTAATTTTTTACTTCATAAGTATTTAAACTTAAAAATTTTAGTTGTCATTAAATTATGGTATTACAATTTTTTTAATTTGTTTCTTTTATACTTCCAAAAAAAAAATCAAATATAACATTTTGAATAAAACCTTATATTCCAAATTTTCACATTATTTTCTCATATCTTTAGTGAAATTATATATCCTCTTTCTCTTTAAACCTTCATCCTCCTAACAATCAGTTGAAACTCAATTATAATGCATCGATAATTATCATTATTTAATCGCTCTTATATATCAACTCATAATGTTTTAATTACTTTCTGATGAACGAAAATCTAAACGAAATATATTATTTATTGTAATTCTTATTTAGAAAATAAAATACTTTAACAATCCTAAAACATGGTTCGCGTGATGCATGAGTTTTACAATTTTATTAAACTTAACGACAAAAGTTTGATTCAACCATTTACAATTTTATACTATTTTTAATCATTCATTTGGAAATTTGGCTAAATTGACCTAAATTGGAAGGTGGTTTGTCCCACTAACCTTGAAAATTCAAAATAAATAGGTTTTATAATGTTTAAAAATAAAAAAAATAAAAAAACGTTATGTAGAAAGTATATACAGTAGAACCTCCATAAATTAATACTCGATAAATTAATAACCACCATAAATTAATAAAATCTTCTGGTTCAGACTCGGGCCAATGTAAAAATTAGCAAAATTCGATAAAATGATAAGATAATAATTTTTTTAAAACTTCTATGTAAAATATGGTCCCAATAATAGTATAAATTAATAATCATATATAATTATGTATATGAATATATATATATATATATATGATAATGTACTAAACATGGTTTTAATGATTTTTTTTTTACTTAAAAATGAAAATCTCATTAGACCTAATCTTTAAGTTTACATATTACATCAAAAACTTTTATAATTGTTTTCTTAGTCTTTACCATAAACTTGTGGAAAATTCTAAGCAAAATAATTGATTATTATACAGAACTTTTTCTAAATGTATCGACATTAGGGATAATAACCATGATATCTTCTAAATTTTATACATAGTATACCATTTTAATTTGATCGTCTATTATGATAATATCATCCACTCTATTGCGATAATCGAAATTTTTAGGGGTGGTTTCTAAAATAACCCAAAATTTGAAGTCAATTACAAATCTATACCCCATTTTCTCTCTCATCAAATTGTTTTCAAAAAAACCAAAACATTCAACTTATTTACGGAAATGCCATTATATCTGAATTTTTTTTTTTTTTTTGAAAATCAGACATTTGATTTCACAAACAAACACCCAATTATATCAACTTATTTACGAAAATGCCATCGCCATCAAGTTTCACAACCACCATGAACAACCAAATTGAAGCTCTTCAATGCATCTTCATCTGATTTTCATGCATAAATACATCACAAACCAACTCATAACTTCCTCAACTACCATTTCATCTCCAATATCATCCAAAGCACTATGTAAATGAGCATTTGAAAAATTCTCTTACTCACAATCTCTTGAATTTTCGTGGTTTTTACTAGATAATGTCTGGGCTTCGTAGTAAACAGTTAGAGTAGGGATTTTGTGTGTTTAAACGAGCTAAAAACAGGGATCTACGGCAAAACGGAGCTAAAAATCGTATTTTCCGATCTGGTTCAGAAGAGTAGACTTCGTCGGACGTCTGCTGGTCAAGAGAGGTTAGATTTGCAATTGACTTTTTTCAGATTTTTTACGTAAACTTCTCATAGAAGTCTGCTTGTGCTCCTTTATTCTCCTTTGACAACAAAAAAAAATCAGTAGACTGCATGGGAAGTCTACTTAAAAAATGGGTTAGTTTCGCATTTGACCAAAATGTTGACTTTTTTTAGTAGACTCTGTACGCGATTCTACTAGCAGACTTCCGTCAGGGTCTGCTCGACCACGTTTAGGTTATTTTTTGCAATTGACTTTTTATTGACTTTTTTGAGTTGACACTATTTAAAGTCTACTCTATACGGTGAGGTTAGTTTTGCGATTGACCAAAATTTTGAACATTGACTTTTTGAAAATATTTAGAGTAGACTTCCCCATAAGTCTGTTGCAAATTGAATTTTCAGCAGACTTCTGGGGAAGTCTACTCATTAATTAATTCGATATTAATTCGATATTTGGTCAAACACAAAACTAACCTGTTTTTTAAGTAGACTTCTTTTAGAGTCTACTCAAAAAGTCAAAAATAAGTCAATTGCAAATGTAACCTCTACTGTTCCAGTAGACTTCAATCGGCAGTCTACTAAGGTGCGTAGACTTCCGTTGGATGTCTGCTAGATATTTATGGTATTGGAAGTCTACCGCGGAAGTCTACTGTAAAAGTCAAATTGCAAATATAACCTATTTTTACAGAAGACTTCTAGAGAAGTCTACTACTAAAAGTCAACATTTTAGTCAAATGCAAAAATAACCTCCGTAGACTTCAATTAGGGTCTACTACGCAAGAAGACTTCCGTTAGAAGTCTACTGGGTTTTGCCGTAATTGCAAAAACTAACCCATTCGATAGATCTACTAGTGAACGTTAAACGCAGTCTTCTGACGCAGACTGCTGGTGAAGTCTGCGTTTTTACGTTTCTTAAAAACGAATTTATAGCTTATATATAATACATTTTCAAGATTTTCTTGCTCTCACATGTGTGTTTTCTAATATGTGATCTTCTGTATGAGTTTGAGATATTTAAATGCAATATTTATGGTGTAAATCAATTTTCTTGTTTGAGTAGTTATTAGCTTTTCACGGTAGACTTCTTCAAGAGTGTACTAGTAGACGGCATGGGAAGTCTATATTTATGTTTTTAGTAAAACATTATTTTAAAATTATGTATAACGAAATTTTAAGATTTTATTAGATTCAAATGTGTGTTATATTATTGCTGTTTTTATGTACTAGTTTGACATCTTCAGCTGTAATGAAACCATTTATTTCTGATTAATTAGTTTTTTCACAGTTTAGTAGACTACGTTTTGAAGTCTGCTACGAGTTTTGATTACTAATGTGTTTCCTATTTGTTTTTACAGAGACTAGTTCAATTAGTTGTTGTCTTTGGAGAATGGACTATGAAAGATGGGGTGTGGCAGTTTGTTGTTGATAATCTTAGAGGAGGAAGACTCTTCTTCTTGAGTGATGGTTGTACCCATGGTGATCTTCTTGAGATGGTACAAGATGATTATGAGCTTGACAAAGAAAAAGAGTTGGTGGAGATAACTTATTCACTCCCAGAAACAATCATGCAACATATGGCACCGGTTACACCTCCAGTGCATGTCACAAATGATCGACAAGTTCAGAATTTGATCAACCTAAGTAGAGCAATATTTAAGTGCAATATTTATGACAAATATCAATTTTCTTGTTTGACTACTGCTTAGCTTATATTAGTAGATTTTATATAGAAGTCTATGAATAGACGGTAGGAGAAGTCTACTCGTACTTTTTTTTAATAAAAATGCATTTTAAAATAATGTATATTGATATTTCATTTATATTTTTACAATTACATGTCTAAATCTTAACATCTAATTTCTATAATTCTAACGACCTATTTTTTCTAAGTATGGGTTCTGATAAAAGGTTTTAGGAAAATTATATGCATTTTAGAAGTTAAATTTGTTAAGTAGAGCGCATGGTATATGTGTTATGTGTTGTTGATTAACGTACTCTTTTCTTGTTATATTTGTGGTCTTTCATATAACAATTGACAAAATCTAAAAATTTCGGATATCTTTTTGGTCTAGCATTTCCGCATTTAAGACTTCTATGTTTCTTGTTAGAACCTTGTTACCAAGATCAAATTTAAGAGGAATCAATTCCTTTTGCCTCTATAACTAGTCTCTTTGCCGACTGTTAGCTTTTTATTTCGTTTACATGATCCTGACATATTTGGTCGGACATCATATCGATATCATTTTCCCATTCAAACCATATACTACATAATACAAGATTCTTATAAAGAAATTTGGAGTTAAATAATTAAACTTTTTTCTTAATAAACAAAACAATACTCATTTTGTATATATTTCGAGATCTCGAGTCATACAATCGTTTTTCAATGCAAATGAAACTCCAAAAACTCTATATCAATCTTAATAGCTTCGAGTTGCCTTAAAACAATTCCACAACCAAAAGGTTATCATGTCCTTCAAGATCTCCTATGTTGTCATGGTACTCCAGAAACCTGCAGAAACTTTAGTGTCAACATTTTCAAAGAATCAAACAAAACAAACAATTTCCACAGTTGAAGATCTAATAAAGTTTCATCTTCTTCGTGTGTATAACAAATGCAAGTGAAACACCAGCCCAAGCATTTCAACTTTGTGAGTCCTTACCCCAATGCACAATTCATATAGATTATCCTACCTCTTAGATTATCACTTCTTTTACTAACAAAGAGATATATAATCAGCTGCTGAGATAGAGCTAAGTGAATCAATATACTCACATTGAAAGACAATCTTGGAGCTACTATAAGAATTAAGAACACAACATCTATTTCTTTCTCTTCTATTATCCTAAAGTCAGTAACAGAAAGTCAACTCAAAGTCACACACATACGACTGCTAAATTGTCTATAATTACTTGATGGATCAGTAAATCCTCCTTCTGATTACACTCATCTAATTCTCAACTCCGACTCCATATCAAGTTCATATGATTGAACGATGGTTAACCGGTGGCTACAAGACTCAGTTGTGTAACGGTGAATCTGGTTCAGAGCCGTAAACCGAAGTGTATGTAGAGACAGAATCTTCTTTTGGTATAGCCACAAAGTTTAAAGGAGCTGTTTGGAGTCTCCTAAGTTCCTTGAAGTCTCCGGTTTATTAACAGATCCTGCATCTTCTTTTGATCCTGTAGAGGAAATGACAAATTACTTTTAACAGCTGAGCCATATTACAAATCGTAAGGGTTTAAATAAAACAGAGCATTTTGACAAACCCGGTATCGTATCTTTTCCTCTTCCTATTGTTTCCTTGTCAGTTTATAATCTTCAAGTGTGGATACTAATCGAACCTGGAGGAAACTAGTAACCATAATCAAAGGAGAGAAGTTTGGGTTTTGAAATGTGTCTACTTTAATGTTTACTTTAACTTACACCATCATATAGAAATAGCTTATGTGTTTCGTCCTCCCATAAAAGCGTTTTCTTGATGAGATTGTCAACCATTGCTGCAGAAAACAATAGACAAAGAAAATAATAACATAAAGATTTCATCTGAATCTTTAGTGGACAAGAGGAAAGAACATACATGGAATCTTGTTTACTGTAATCTGAGCTCGTTCTGCGTGCTTCAGGTTTATTATTGGTGAAGTCAAGCGTTCAAAGCTGAACAAAGGGGAAACACATAAACAAAACTCAAAACGGAAGCACTGATGATAACAGGAACAGACCTTGTAAACGCCTTTCCCATATCCGGACGAGTTCAAAGCTTAGAAAGAAGCAATCCCGAAATCCTACGCATCGGTCCAGCATTACATAAATAATCCTTACAAAAACCTAAAAACCGTGACAGATCGAGATAGCGTTTGGGGGACATCGAGACTCAGACCATGAGAGATCGAGCAGAGAGTGAGAGGATTTGAGAGAGACAAAGAGAGAAATGGAGAGCAAAAGGGGATTTTTTTTTAACCTTCATTGATCTTTCTTCAGATCTTCGTGAACCTCCTCGGCTCGTCATAGCCATAGCCTAGGGTTTTCGATTTCGATCTGAATCGAATATATAGAGAGAGAGACAAATAGATGAAAGAAGAAAACAAGATCTGTTCAATAATAGAGGAAGATCGCACCTTGTAGAAAATCAAACCACCATATCTGAGTGTAAATCTGTGCAATTTTTTAAAAAGAGACAGATTTAAGAAAAAAATACATACAAAGAGAAAGAGAGAAAGAGATGTCGGTGGCTAACCACGGTGGAGGCAGCAATGAGATGGCGGTCAGTGAGATCGGGGGAGGCAGAAACTGGTTTCGAACTGTGGTCATGTGTAGATCTGAGAGAGAGAGATTTCTAGAATAAGAAAAAAGAGAGGAGGCGGCAGTAAGTTTAGCAAAACAATTAGGGCTTCCAAATGTAATTTTCGTTTATATAGGAAGATACTCAAATCCGGTTAGGTTAAAGATCCGGTTAGGTTAAAAATCCGGTTCGGTAGACTTCGTTTTGCAGTCTGCTAAACCCTAAACTTTCCACGAAACCCTAAATTTAAAGTAGACTCTATCAGAAGTCTACTTATTTGAGTAGACAACTAATGAAGTCTACTATACTTTTAACGAAACCCTAAACTTAGAGTAGACTCTATCAGAACTCTACTAGTTTGAGTAGACTACTAATGAAGTCTACTATCCGAAAACGTAAATTGACTATTTTCAATGATTATTCAAAAGCCTAAATAAAAATTTCTACAAAACGGTCAAAAAGTTTAATATATTCACAAGTTAACATTTTTTCTGCAAATTTGACATTTTAAAGATAAAAACCCTAAACCCTAAATCTAACCTTAAGTGTAAAAACATGTTTGCAACCTATAAATGTCACATTGTTACCCATATTTCATACTCGTAATTCGGTCAATTACGCCAAATGATGAAAACCTTGTCAAAATTTTACATCGTCTTATAGTTAATTCAACTTAAAAAGTCAAACCCTACACTACGGTTTATAAAACGAAACCCTAAACCATCGAAACACTAAACCCTAAACCCTAAACCCTAAACCATAAATAATAGACAAATTCCTAAAACTAAACCACTACAACCGTAAATAAACTCATAAAACCTATAAATATCATACATTAAACTACCAACATATCACCACATCAATATCTAAACAAATGGTTATGAAGTACCTTGTTTGGTAACTCTTTGTTTAGTATAGTATGTATTTCATTCATAACCTAATTTGTCTTTCTAGGTTTAATTTGTGAAATTTTATAAAAATTTATTTTTCATACTTCACAATTATTTATAGTTTGGTCACCAACCAAAATTTTTTATCAAAATATTTTTTGTTAAGTTATAAATTTAAATTTGAAATATAATTACCTAGTAGACTTCTCTTGAAGTCTACTATACCACAAAGTAAATATAATTTGTCTTTGTATGTTTAATTTGTGAATTTTTATGAAATTTTATTTTTCATACTTCACAATTATTTATAGTTTGGTCATCAACCAAAATTTTTTATCAAAATATTTTTTGTTAATTTATAAATTTAAATTTGAAATATAATTATCTAATAGACTTTCCAAAGAAGTCTACTGAACCACAAAGTAGACTTCACATAGAGTCTACGCGTTGGATTTCGTGTGGAAGTCTATGAGTAGACGTCTACATTACGTAGCAGACTTCTCTAGGGCTAAAACAGTCATTATGACCTGCGGGTTTTTTTTTGGTCATAAAGGTTGTAGTTGTAATTTCACTACCCCTTTGGGTTAGTTTTCACAAACATGAGATATGTGGGTTACCCATGTAGTTAAAATCAAATTATGGGTCAAACCAAGCAAATTCCCCCAATTTTTAATCAAAATTTCATATCATTTTGACAAATAGATTCATTAAATTCCATAATATAACATCATTCGAAAAAACAAATTAAGAAAAATCTTACCTAAAAATAAATGAATAAATATTAATTTATCGATAAATTAATATCTCTCTAAAATAATAAATTTTCATGGTCCCAACATTATTAATTTATAGAGGTTTTACTGTAGATTCAACTTAATAGGGTTTTTTTTTAAAGGTGTTAGAAAAATAGTTTTATTTCCATCTACCATGGCCAAATATGACGCTAGATTTCGTTTTCTACAAAAAAAAATATTAATCTACCATGGCAAGAAGACTATGTTATGCCAATTACTCTAATTCTACATAATGCAGAAAGCATATTCCACGATTTGCGTCTTTATTGCCAAATGCAGAAACCAAATGCTACCCTTCGCCTTGTAGCAGATGTATTCTACTGCGTTCATCTACATCTTAATCTATATCATACCAACAGTAGAAGGTAAGTGTTACCAAAGTTAGGTTAATGTCCTTAAATCTAGGATCTAATATGGCCCGTAATTATCTACTTTTTTTAATCAATATATTTAAAAATATTTTTAAATCTAATCTTGAGAGAGGGAGATTAGATAAATTTTTTAATAATTTTTTTAATCTAATATGGCCCGTCATTATCTATTTTCATTTAAAAAAAATTGTTAACTAATTTTAATAAGGAAAGTCAATTTTATAAATAAGGAAATAGTATATATCAATCCGAATTTCTGATTTTTGGTAAATCAGAAAATAATTTAAATTTTTTATTTATTAATTGCCAATGGCTAAATTGAAATTCAAAATTTGAAGGACAAAAATACTTTCACCAAAGGTTAGTGGGACAAACCACATTCCAATTTAGGTTAATTTAGCAAAAATCTCATAATAATTCTAACGTATACCAACGTTAGCAATAAAGGGAGATTGAGAATTTATTCTCTTAATTAACATGATTATTTTGATGTTACAAAAATAATCAAAACCGATTTCTTCTCGATAGTTAGAAGAGATATGTGTTGACTTTATCCACACATAATTCAAAAAAATGTAGACCAAAATAATTAATCTTTTGAGCCTAATACACATTTGCAAAACTCCAAAGCACAAGATCAAAGTCTAGCCCGGATATCTTTTTCTCTTTGATACACCAAAGTGTACCCAAAGTTTTTAACCTTTTCATCCAAGGTCATTTGCTAATTTTTACACTTAACCAAATTTTAAGCTTTACAAACTTTTCACGACACCCACTTTGGACTTTCATGTCTCATTCAACCTAACTCCGATTTTGACAAGTAGATATACTATGTTATAGTGCTTATGGCGTCGATTTCATCGTGCCCAAAAACCGGTCATTCTGATACACATGTTCACCGGAAAATGGTCTAAAACTATTTCATCAAAAGCTATCAAAAACGAGTTCCAACATGTACTTGGCTAGAAAACCAAAACCAAACCAGACCAAGTTGGTCTATCGCAATATCCCTACTTATATAACTTACAAAACATTGATGTAAAGGAACACATATAAAAAAACAGAAGGAGAAAATAAGTTTCTTCTTTATCAAAAAAGAAGAAGTTTCTTGGATTGCAAGAAACTGAGTAGCCCTAATTATGCTCGTCTCAAATCTCTCTCTATGTCTACAAACTAGAGAATTTGTGCTTCTCAACCCGAGATGCCTAACCAATTGATATAACTAGGCCGAACAAACTATAGTAAACCGGTTTTACACTTCTACTCACTCAAATGAATAGCTAGAAACCAAAACGTTTGCCGGAGAAGCTGAGTGGATATAGACAAATTCCATGCTTTGACCTGCCGATAACGATTGCAACCACGAGGGAAAACCAAATAAATTCCCGGTTTTCGTTACCCCCCATATTGGACCATGGAGCTTGGTTATTGATATCTTCAAAAATTTCAAAAAAATTTTAGATCTATTAGTTAATCTTGTTTATGTTATAAACTCATTTAGTGGATGCCCATTAGAGGCCCATGTTCTAGAATATCCTAAACCCTAGTTCTTCTCCAAGTATTGTACCCTATATATATCTTCTACTTATCATGGAATAATACACAACACAATTCCTATTCTCTTCTCTTCTTCACAACACGTTATCAGCACGAGTTCTAACTCGCTGAGCAAACCCTAGCCACTAAAGTAAAACCCTAGCCACTTGAGTAAAACCCTAACGTTCTCCAACATCTCGCACTTTGCTTCGGTTCCACTTTATTTTTCATTAAGGTAAGTGAATCTCTCTCAATTTAGCATACGACACATCTAATATTATTTGGTAAAGCATAAGGTTAATGTCATACTTTCTATATAGTATAACGTTAGTTTTATAATTCCTTTGAAACAATAATTGAATTACTTATGTCTTATTATGCTACTTATTTAATGTATTTTATACATAAATATTGACTTTGTTATTCATAGCATACACATGTACGTCTATCGATGGAGAATTTCTCACAAGTCATATTTGTGAGTTGATTTCGTAATTCAATAGCATATTCATGTTGGGTCGTGAATCATATATGTTTATTGATCGAATATCACAATTTTATGTTTTTATTTAATCTATTTTTAAGTTTGATTTTGTGATTTGATAACATACACATGTTGATTCATGAATACTATGTCTATCGATGAGTAATTCTCACAAATCATACTTATGTATATTAATTATTTTATTAATACGTTTTTGGTTCTTAAAATCACATATTTTATTATAAAATTAATCGATCATGATTAACGTTTATCTACAATTGATCAAAGATATTTTATAATTATTTAAATATTTTATAATTATAAATTGAATTTCTATCATGATCGAGCTAAGTAATCTTTTTATTGATTCATAACCGAAATATAATTTCATTCTGATTAGCCCATGCTTATCGCTTAGTGTCTCCATACTTTATCATTATTTATATTAGATCGTACATAATCCTGTCTACATACCAATCGGACACATGTTTGTTCCTTAATATTTGTTTGATCCAAAATCATTTATTTGATAGTTTCGGATGGATGGGTCATGCTTTGTCGGTTGTTGATTACAATTGATTAGTGAAATCATGTAGATCACAAACCTATGATTTGATGATCATTATGATGAGGCTATGATATGTTTCTGATGATTGGTAAAACATTGTTGGGATGTAACAACAAAATTATGAATCACATCCATTTATAATCCATTCCCATAAGTGAAGGAGACATCTTATATCAGAAAAGAAAATATCACACCAAGTCAAGGAAGTGACTATAAAAACGTCTAACATGTTTCTTTCAAGAACTTAAATTCTCATCGGAAGTGAGAAAAATAAAGATTGTAAAAAAATAAGAGAAATTTATCTCATCTAATGATGAAAGAATCTAGTGAGATTACAATGTAATCATTGATGCATTATACTCTCCCAAATCTTAAAGTTAATTGGATGATAAAATACATTACCCAAATTGGGAATGATGTTGATTATACAGTGAGATTCAATTCGGGATAGTTGAACTTGAAGATTCATATCATCTCGAGGGGGAGAATTAGAGAATCTCACATAGACAATAAGTGACATATCCAGAAGATTATGTTCACTACTTGATTATTAAAGTTCACTACAAGTGATATATCTAGAAAATTATGTTCACTAAGTTCTTCGAACAATTCTCAAAGGAAAAGTGTAATCACCAGAATGTGATATTACCTAAAACTAGCTATGTGATTGGTTAATTCTAGCTATATCTAAGATTACATGACTTAAAGTCTGTAAGTGAATTAATTTAGCTATGTTCAAAATTACTTGCAAAATTGATATTAAGAGAGAATATATCTAATGCGGAAGTTGGTAAAGCATACATAATGAAAATTTCATGAAAGTAATGTTCATGTAGACACAAAGTCGTGAACAAGAACTTAAGAAGTATTAGGGATTTTTCTTGAGGCTAAGAAAATATATATGAGTTATTGATAAGAAATAATACTCATATTTGACTAGTTTTGATATATTCCCTGAAGTGAATATAATATCTTACATATAAAAAAAAGGATTAGACAAATAAAGTCCCCGAGAATGTAGCTACGAAACTGATCGCATCAGTCACCATTTTCTGACGACACCCACCAATGGCTTTGGATTCTTCAGGTACTCGATTTCTACGCTTTACCTCATATTATACCTTTATGATTTTATATACTAGATTATGTCATGATTATGTTAATTGCTTTATCGGCACATGGTTCACCATCAAATCCATATTTGATAGATTAAAGAAAGGAATTTTACTTATCGTATCCCTTGAAAGGGGTAATTGATTAGCAACGAAACGTAAACCAGAAGTTTACTAGCTAAGAATGAAAAGTAAAACAGAAGTTTACTAGTTAAGAATGAAAGTAAACCAGAAGTTTACCAAAAATTTATATGATTGGCTTAACCGGATTGGTCATCCTGGTTTGATAATTATGCGAAAACATAATTGAGAATTATGTGGACATTAAGTGAAGAACCATAAGATTTTTCCTAATGATTTATCATAGGTTATTTGCTCAGAAAGCAATATGATAATATGGCTTTCACCAGTCAAAGATGATTTGGACTTTATCAGATTTTCGGAAATATATACAAGAAGATGATTATGGGCTGATCACCCACTTTGTGACATTTAGATGCATCGATTCAATGGACGCATTGAATCGATTAGCGCACTAAAAAGTCATATTTTTCCTTGTTATAAACCAGCAACATGGAGTTTGCGGGTTATTTTATTTATTTATATTTGAAGCCTGATTATTATATGTCCATTGGAATAAGTGTTTAACGTCCTGAAGCTCATGTTCATACACAAAATTTTAGTAGCATTGATTCGCATCAAGCCAATGAATAAGTTAATGTTCTCCCTATCATTATTGGTTTAGGGTTAGAAACCAAATAGATCCCATCTAAAAGATCTTTGAATGAAAGATCTATGAATGTGAAAAGTGCTACACCACAACGTTCTATGATGGAACCTCAAAAGAGGATAAGTATATGCTGGATATGAAAGATAATTAAGAGTCATCCTAGAAGGATTTATATAAGGCTCAATTTATATACTCTCATTTTAATGAGTCAGTTTTTCCAACATTAGGGGGGAGAAATTAAACAGCTGGAGAAAGATATAAGTATCTATGAATTATCATTGATCCTCGGACTAAAGAATTTATATGAGAAGTACAAAAAGATGATTCATAAGAAGAACTTAGCGTATTACTTTTCATACGCATTTACTAACCCTAATAGAGTGATAAAGTCACATATACCAGTTGTATATGATCCAAATTATAAATGATGTCCCAGAAGGGCGATATCAAACTGCTAGAGAGTCTAACGATCGCCTGAAGCGTGATAGACCTATTTGGTTCTAAATATAATTATCCTCGAAAAAGAAAAGGAGCAAGAATTAAGAATGACCAAATCGAGGAAAGAAAGATTTTTAAAAAAATCTTTAGAAGAGATTGGATGATCTCTAGAAGAGACATAAACATGACAAATGAAAAATTCCAGTACTTGAAAATGAAGAGATATAGCTAGCTATGTCATGTATAGAATAAGATGGAACCATAAAGCAAATCGACGTCGTAATATTTTTGCATGCAATGAGCAGTTGATATTATGGATAGAAAGAGAGGATCATGAAAGAAAGTCTATTGAAAAGTGTACACAAAATAATGATTGGAATAAATAGACTTATATAATCTCTTGTAGAGAAATATATGGACCAGTAGTCCTTGCACTTAAAGTGTAAAACCAGTGTCATATAAATGAGTCTTTTGTATGAAAGAATAGTGAATATAGTGAAATTCACAAAGATAAAGAATGTTTTATGAAGAGATATATTCTCTTGTGGTGGCAATTATTTTTGATATCTTACAAGTTTGGTAGTAAGAGATGAAACAATGGATAAATACATTTATATGCAATCCTTGAAGGATATATATGTGAAGGATACAATCCCTGAAGGATTAATGATATTAGAATTATATTCCCATGAATTCTACTCGATAATCGATCGAATGAAAAGAAAGTATGTAACATGGGGTATAATCATGTAAATACCCATGTAGACTTATCAAAATATTTTGATACAATGATTCTTCATTTGAAGATCATCAAAACTCCGGCAGAGTTATTACAAGTTATGCGATAAGTAACCACTGTATAATGATATTTATATACTCCAAGAAGGATGTACACTGCAATAATCTTCTTAGTGAGTATTTGCTAAGAGAAAGGCAATGAAAAATATGATATTAGCCTATGCATATTTATAAGAATATTTAGAAAATGATTTGTTATGATTACAGTATATATTTGATTATTTGAACATCATATAACTCCTGAAGAGATTTATATACAGTGGAATATCAAAAAAAAAAATTTGAGACAAAAGATCTTGAAAAGACAAAACTATCTCAAGATGTCTCAGATTAAACATTTAGCGAAAAGATGTTATGAATCAGAAGTTCAATAGTATAAAATATCATATGGCAACCATACGAGTTTGTTCATTAATTTTATGCTTATAATAGTTTCAAAAGAGATATTATATATGATCATAATTCATCTCCTGAAGAAGATGTATATGAGGGGGAGAAATATAATGATATGCGTGGATGTACTCTTTTTCCCTTATCATAGTTTTTATCCTATAAGGTTTTTCTACGAAAAGGTTTTTAACGAGACATCAAAGAACACGCAAATGACAGACACTTGTAGAGGAAAGTCTATCAATCTCCCATAAGCATGTCATCCATGAATTATATCTAGAGAAACAAAGAGAATGATCCAGATGAATCATCTAGAAGACCGATGAGTTGCAGAAGAATGGCGGTGTACAAGTTCTAAAGGTTGTTCAAGCGAAACTTTGGCACATTTATTTTCAAGACACTTCCAACTACTACTTTCAAGAAACAAGTTTGCAGCATCAAGAAGATCTCAAGTTATGCACTCATCAGGGGGAGTAAAAGCGCGTTGCACTCTTTTTCCCTTAGCCATGGTTTTATCCCAATTGGGTTTTCCTGGTAAGGTTTTTAATGAGGCAACATCTTATGCGTATTAGGATTATTTTTACTCTAATGACATCCAAGGGGGAGTGTTATAAACACATTTAGTGGATAGCCATTAGAGGCCCATGTTCTAGAATATCCTAAACCCTACTTCTTCTCCAAGTATTGTATCTTATATGTATCTTGTACTTATCATGGAATAATACACAACACAATTCCTATTCTCTTCTCTTCTCTTCTCTTCTTCACAACAGTTTAGTATCTGTAATAAATCTTTCCTTCGCGACTCCATGAGTTCGTCATCTTCTGCGATATGGTAATGGGACTAGCAGAAGAAGCTGCTAAAACAAAAACAAAAATTGAAACTAATTGGTGAAATTCTTAGACAATTCGAATTGGTTTTCTAATTCTTATCTTCATAATATACTCAATAAAATATTGGCATAATTCTTATTTATTGAACTTATTTTGTTACATATTTTTCTCGTTCCATTTCTATATATGGAAACATTTGGGATAACGTTCTTCAATTTATGAATTACTCATTACCATCTTTTTTTAAAAAAATCGTTGTACTACACTAAATAAAAATCTCTAACCTAAGTCACTAAGACAGTTTCAATAAAAAAAAAAAAAATTACAACTTTTGCATCAATAAATACGGTAATGTATGTTTTTTCTAACCAGATTTAGAAATCAATAGTTTTTAATTTCTTTTTATAAATGACCTAGCCAACTGAAATACTGTAGATGCAAATTGTGAAAATGTAGGCTAAAAATCGCTAACAAAGTATTGCATTTTCATCATAAAATTCGTACTAAAAAAAAATAAACTTACATATGTTCTTGTGCTTTAACATTTGTTTTGGTATGCTTGCATATTGTTTTGATAGGGTGAGAAGATTGTACGCGGCCACGCCTAAGATTAAAATGAAGAAGCAAATTAAATTAAATTGTACAGATTTTCAACATTTCAAAATCAATGTGAATTTAAGGGGCCCTTATTCATTGATGGATTATGTAAAACTTATGGATTTTAAAAGTTGTGAGATTTTATCAATTCTTATGGATTCTTAAAAATTATTCTCATGGATTACAATTGATTCTCATGGATTCTTGTAAATTATTCTCATGGATTTGTAATCATTTGTTTTCCACATAAGGTAATATGTATATTCATAGTTTTCTCTAAAAAGTTCAAGTAGTATACTTGTCAATATTCTAGACTTCACTTTAGACGTGAGACATTCCCATAAAAAGACGTGAGCTAATCAACTCACACCATTGCCATCATCATTTTCAAGCATTGCCATTAATATTACATAGACCTAAGCTAACTTTTTGATTGTTTCTTTTTGTTTTTTGTAAAAATTTCTTTGGAACTTGTTTTTTGAACTTTGTTTTGAGATTGCTTTATTATTAATAAAATAGATTTGGATTTTGAATTATAATTTTCATAATATGTTCTATTTCTTGACTTTGTGATGTCTTTATTTCTAGTTAACTTCAACGTCTTTCCATGTTTGTGACCTGACTTTATTTTATAGCTATGTATAATAGGTCGTGAAATTTGCTCTTTCTTTTTAAGAATAATGAGTTCTTGCTTTCTTGGTGTTCTTATACTACGTTGGGTTTTTCAGTTGTTATTCTATGATTTGTTTATGTCTCTTTTATAAATTCTAGTTTTTGTTATGATTAGAAAAGAAAAAAATGTTGTTTTGATCGTTGGTTTTTTTTTGTTGATGTTGTGTGTGTGTGTTTTTTACATGGATTTCAATAATATCATGTATATCTCTAGTATTTTGAAAATCATGTTGTATGAGTAAAACTATAAAGATTCCATCTCCCAATAACAATGGATTTTAATTGATTTAGAAAATCAACAAAACATAGATTTTTTGAATAACAATGGATTTCAAAAGGAATGTAAAAATCTTCAAATGAATAACAATGGATTTGATTTAAAATTTAAGAAGCCATTAACCAATAACAATAGAATCTTAAAATTTTAAAAATCTATATAAATCCAACAATGAATAACCCCCCTAAATAGATTTTAAAACTAACCTCTATAAATTAATAATGTTGGGACCGGGATAATTTATTAATTTAGAGAGAATATTATTTTATCGATAAATTATTAATTATTAATTTATAGAGAGAAATCCGTTTTAGGTAAGATTTTTCTTAATTTGTTTTTTCGAATAATGTTATATTATGGAATTTAATGAATCTATTTGCAAACTGATGAAATTTTGATTAAATTTTTGATTATCGCAATAGAGTGGATGATATTATCATAATAGACGATCAAACTAAAATTGTATACTATGTATAAAATTTAGAAAAAATCATAGTTATTATCCCTAATGTCGATGAATACATTTAGAAAGCGTTATTATAAAGAATCAATTATTTTACCTATAATTTTTACAAGTTTATCGTAAAGATCGAAAAAACAATTATAAAAGTTTTTGATGTAACACTTAAATTAAAAGATAATGAGATTTTCATTTTTAAGTTAAAACAAAAATCACTAAAACCATGTTTAGTACATTATCATATATATACATAATTATATATGATTATTAATTTATAATATTATTGGGACCATATTTTACATAGGAGTTTCAAAAAAATTATTATCTTATCATTTTATCAAATTGAGTTGATTTTTACATTGGCCCGACTTGGGACCGGAATAATTTATTAATTTATAGTGTTTATTAATTTACCGAGTATTAATTTATCGAGGTTCTACTGTATACGTATATTTTCTTTTTTTTTGTAATGTTTTAAAAAAAATTAGAAACTATATTAAACTACTGATGAGATTGTATATCGTCAATATTTCATCATGTTGTTATTTTGTGACTATAGGTTAGACTAGCATACGGTTTGATTCAGCTAACATAGTTTTTTTTAGTATTAAACTTATTGTTGCCGCAAAATTCAAATACTATGATTCACATCAACTTATAAACTCAGAGATATCAAAATCGATTCAACATATAAATCATACGATCACTTAGTGATATCAACGAAACTCAGAGATATCAAGATCGATTCAAAATATAAATCATACAATGCAACGAAACGTAGTGAGATCTTGATGGATTCGATGCAACCAAGAAGTCTAACCTCAGTGAACGTTTTCAGTATCTTCTTGTTTCGATCGTCGTATGTTATCTATACCAGAGCTTGGTCGAGTATTCCTGAGATTGAGAATCAGAGAAGTTTCTTATTCGAAATCGGAAACCTAGAGCAAATCGAAAATTAGACAAACCAGGAGGTGTAGTCGGTTTCCTTTTCGGTACTGGTGCTGGTTTTATTATAACCGGACTTGGAGTCCAACTAACACCTGAAATAAAAACCCAGTTAATATTTAATAATAACAGATTAACCAAATTGACTAGACATTTTATAATCAGACAATGTAATTCATCAAATCTTACCCGGAAGCAGCTGGTCATAACTGGTGGAACCAGAAATTAATCTGGCTAGTTATTATTATATTGGGATTTTTTTAACCAATGCTATGAAAATTTAACATTCACACTAGAGAAGAATATAACTGCAATCAATAAATTTTGCTTTGAATTAATTGAATGTAATCAAATGCTTAGATCACGAAAATAATTTTCAAATTTTCTCTTTTTAAATTCTTCTCTTATGGTAGCTAATATATTTTCCCCATTTCTAAATTTAGTTCTTCAAATCAAAATCATGAGTAGAAAGAGAACGATGAAAAATTCTCAAGAAGCTGTTTCATCATCGAGTAAAATAATCTTTCCCTTTTGTTTCTTCTCGTATCTAAAATCTCCTTGTTCTTCAAAATTGATTATATTTGTGAAACACTCCTTCACTTTTCATAACAGCAAGAGAAAAGGTCGATTTTTCGCGGCAGATGATAAGAGATAAAGAGAGTAAATGGAATCATCGCAAAAGCTTAGCTTGGGACACTGCTTTTTTCACTAACCCTGGTTTCTTTTCCTCCTAAATAATTTTCTAAATTTAAAAATCTTCAAAAATAATAGAGATATACATTTCTTATTATTTCATTATAGGAGTGTTAGATCCTGAAGAATTGTTTGGGAGCTTAAAGATTAGTGATAATGAGATCAAGACATTTCCATGTGTTTCTTCCGAAACCGCTGCTCGTCCAAGTTTCGCTTGGGACAGTGCCTTTTTCACGGATCCAGGTCTTTAGGTTTTGTTACATTTTGAAAATGTTACCATTCAAAACATTCGTTAAACTTGCATAGTTTCATGTTTTTCAAGAAGGAATTCTCTAGATACTACAAAACATGTCAAAATATGACTAAAAAACGAAATAAAATCTCATTCATTTATTTGCAATTATTCGACTATTTCACTATTCATGTCACATCAGAAGTCAAACCTATATATTTTGCATTGGACTCTGTATACTGAAAATTTGACATTGGTTTTTATTTGCTAAGGTGTTCTTGATGCTGAAGAGCTGTCTCTGGTGAACAATGGTTTCACTAGTAATACTTATAAGTCCGCTGATTCGATGACGACAACAACTCAAGGAAGCAGATTTTCTGTTTCAAGCATTGAGTTTGATCTATTTCACGACATGAGAGCTTCTCTACGTGATTCTTCACCGAATGTGAAACACGCGGTAGCTCGAGAGATCCAGCGTAAGTTACCGGATGGTAAAAAGGTATAACAAAAACTCCGAATGATTTTTCTTTTCTTGGAATTAATCAGTTTGCTTTCATCTAAATTAACATCCTGATTTTGTTTCTCAAGACGACTAAAGTGTGTAGACCGAAGAAAGAACAACCTTTGAGTCTCATTCCTCAACCAAAGATGTTTTCTTCTTCATCTTCTTCTTCTATCTCTAAACTTTTGACTCCTCGTCAAGCTAAACCAGAGAAGAAATGTGTTACGAATGAACTCGGTGAGAAAATACATGATTCATCTTTTTCTCAATAGGAGAAAGATCTATACCCTTAGAAGATTCACATCTTTTTGTTTGGTTTTGAAGGTAGGACTAAGGGAAAACAAAAGAATCATCATGGGTTTGAAGAACAATCTGGATCAAAATCCAGCATCAGATCATCGTATTCAGGATATACAATAAAGGATTTGACATCATCCTCCTCAGGTCTGAGGTTACCACTTCCAAAGATGGGATTTTTCGACTCGGTATGTTTTCAAAGAAGACAAAAAACTTAAAAATGTATCTTGTGATGAACTGATGATAATGAAAAGCTAACTTTTGTTACAACAGGAGAATGGAGAGAAGGAAAACATTGAACCAAATGCAGCTGAAGCAAGTGCTGCACACAGAAGAAGAAGACACAAGTCGAAACTTGAGACTTCTTCTCCACTAGAAAACCGCAGCATTTTGGGGGAACGCAAAACGCGAAAATGAAACGGAGAAATGATAGTATTTTGGTGTTGGGTGCGTTACAAGGAATCATATGCATATGAGCCAATGTTTCTTGTTGGATAAGTCATTCACTGTGATAACAAAACACAATAGTCGCTGTGATAATTATGAGTTAATTTGTCAAATGGCAAAAAGAAGATGTAGACAGAATTACTGTTCTTTAGTTTTTGAGTGACACTATTCGAGTTATATGTGTGGATTGTTTGTTTTAATACAGTGTTGCTTCATTTTGTTTCCAAAGTGAATGTCGTTTCTGTTCGTCTTTGTTAGATGAAAATGAAATTTTCTTAATAAAAATTGACAAATTTATATATTTCTTTTTTTTGATGGTATTGAGTATATATATGTTTTATTAAGTAGATGAACTAATAAACGCATAAGCTAGTCTTCAAGGGAGATTCATAAGAGACAACATGAACGAAATTTTGTTCTTGTACATATCAATGATGGTGATGAGATAGTTGATAATTCCATTATCACATTGAGATACTATCGAACTAAAACACAAATATCCAAAAAAGTGAAGAAGTTTAAGAAAAAAATGATTTCTTCCGATTTCTTCCTCCATTCTTTGGGAAATAAGAAATTTGGGATCGCCACCAAAACCGGCCATACCATATCTTTAACTTGCTATGGACTTTGTTTGTTTTATTGATAGCCCTAATGATAATGATTATAATAAAATCATATAGAAAATAAGCAAGAAAATAGGATTATTTAGAAAAAGGGCAAATAGTTTTTTATTACAAAAGTGATGGAGAAACAGCAAAACAAGGCTAAATGATCAGAATTTAAAAAAAAAAAAAAAAACTGTACAAGAAGAGGATTTGATTTTGGTAAATCATCCGACAAGAACGTAGATAGCGTAAATGATCCCGGGGATGTAACCAAGCACCGTCAACAACAGACATATCCAAAACTCTACCTGCATTCATTAATCATTTCATTTCATAATTACCAATTCATTACAAGAACAAGAAACGTGATTACACTAATTATATGATTAGTGAATGCTTACCCCACAACCATATCGGAGGAAAACTCCAACGGGAGGTAGAAGAATCGCTAGAATCACTTCAAGAAACGTCTCTGAACCCATTCTTGTCTTATGATCTCTGAAGAATGAGAGAGAGAGAGAGAAGGTTTGATTAGGAAGAAGAAAGTGGTGCGTCAGTGAGTGGGGGTTAAGAAGAGGTGGGTATTTGACACGTGTAGTGCTTGCAGTGTATGACGTGACACGTGTGCAACGGAGGTTACGACCTTTTCCAGCGGAAAGACGGAACATGTCAAATATCGTGTTTACTTCAAAACTGTTTTCGCTAATTACAAGGGATTTTCAAGGTTTTTTAGCTTTTTTGTTATTTGGGGTATTGTTTTGGGGCCTAGAAGATATATGTCGGGAATCCATCAAATCAATACTCTTAACTATTCTTGAAAAAAAAACGGAGAAACGAGAAAACTAATCTTCGCAAAAATGGGACTAAAATACTCTTAACCTTAATTTATGTTATGTTTTCCTAGCATTTTCCAAATCACTCGGTGTGGGTGAAAATTGCTAAGGCTTGATTCGAGTCTGTTAATTTCTATCCGGTTTGTCAAATGGAATTTTTGAGAATTTTAATAAAATCATTCTATCGATTGAATTGAACTTTGTTGAATAGTATTCGTTAGTTATAAGATAACGGATAAATCATTAACTTTACGTAGGATAATGAGTGTGAAACAAATAAAACATCTAAAACATAAAACTTGATGGAACAGAGAAAACATTTTACTTTCAAAATTCTCTATAGAGTTTTACAATGACCTACTAAAAGTATAACACAGAAAATGAATATAAACAAGCATTTTGGTATCTTTCCAAATGAAACCTCTAAAAGATCTTTCTCCTAATTACTAACTCATGGGAGGAGTAACAAGTGAGAAAGAATAAGAAACATGAATACAAAAATGCGGAATACAATGGACAAAACCTGCTCAAGAACACTAAAATACTAAGCAGCCCATATATATATATCCCCAAAAATGTATGCTTTAAATTGTATATATAAAATAATTTGTGTAAATTTGGATAAGTGTTTCTTCAACTTACCCTTAAACCCATTTTGCCAAATCCAGTGTCTTGCATCATCTCCACGAACTCACTGTAATCTATTCTTCCATCCTGACATAGACCAAACACATACACACAATTATATAACCATTTGACAACAATGGTGCTTCCAAGTAAGTAAACTATTGAAAGCAACAGCAAATTGGTTTACATTGTCCTTATCGACTTCGCGTAAAATGTCGTCTAAATGAACATCCTTTAACCCGAATTGCGTGCAACCTTGTTGAAGCTCGTCTCGAGTTATATAACCACTTCCATCTTTATCAAAGTAATTGAAAGCTGTGAACAAATGGTCTTCTTTCTCTATTTTGTTTAAATGAACCATCGCTGCTATAAACTCCCCATAGTCTATAGTCCCACTGTTATCTATATCCGCCTGAAAATGTTATTTTTCCAAATTACTTTATATAAGATCATATAGTAGTAGGTGTAATGTAGAGAAGTGGACTTACTGCTTGCATTAATCCTAATATTTCTGAATCTTTAAGGTTAGCACCAACTCTGTCCAAACCTTTCTTGAGTTCTTCAAGAGTGATGTGTCCGCTATTGTCTGTATCTATCATCTTGAACATTTCCTTTAACCCTGCTATCTCTTCCTCTGATAAACTCTCTGCTATTACCTGATCAAAGAGTACATATAACAGCAAGTCATGTCAAGATAAGTTGGTAAATCAGAAATGAATTTAAAGTGGACTAGGCAAACAAAATGGTATCAATCTATATGTTGGATCCTTGAAAGGACAAATTTTAATGTGAGTATACTCATGTTTAGTCATAATGTATATCTAATTTGGTATAGATGATAGAATTTTTCACCTTGATAGCAATTTTCTTGAGCTTGTTCATGGCTGAAAACTGTGTCAAACGACTGAGGACAGCAGAGTCAAGAGGTTTATCAAGAGCAACACCGTCCACTCGGGCCCAAGGATGACCTGCAACATAAATGAACATTACAATGTTTATAAAAGTAGCCATGTGCAGTGTTACGCTTCTCACTGATTCAAAAGGAAAGTTATTTGGTAACAACACTAACAGAGAACTTCGTGAGTGGTCATTCGCTTCTTAGGGTCTCTGATCAGCATCCGCCGAACCAAATCTTTTGCGCTTTCTGATATACTAGGCCATGGTTCCGATATAAAATCAAGGTCACCTTTCAAAACCTGCTCAAAGATGCCTTGTTCCGTTTCTGAACATCATAACAAAAACCAATCAGTCACTACTCTTCGGTACCACCATGAATCAAACCATCTCTTACCATCCCAAAACGGAGGAACACCACTTAGTAAAATGTATATAATAACTCCAGCACTCCATACATCACACTCATGACTATAATGCTTCCTTAAAACTTCCGGAGCTACATAATAAGGACTCCCAACTACATCACTGAATGTTTCTCCTATAAGGCCAACTCAAAGATCATCAAAAGGATCAATTTTTCAACACATAAAGGAAAGCATTGTGGGATATCATACCTGGTTTAAAGAAAACAGAGAGACCAAAATCAATAGTTTTAAGAGCAGCATCTTCATCACCATTAACAAACAAGAAATTCTCAGGTTTAAGATCACGATGCATAACACCAAGAGAATGACAAGCTTCAATAACACCAACAATAATCCTAGCAAGCTCTGCAGCTTTCTTCTCAGTATAATGACCTCTTTGTATAATCCTATCAAACAATTCACCACCTGCACAAATCTCCATCACAACATGAACAGCTACTGCATCTTCATAAGCACCAACGATTTGTATCACATTTGGATGTCCAGATAAATGATGCATTATCTGTATCTCTCTTCTTACATCTTCAACATCTTCAGGTGTTGTTAATTTCCTCTTTGCAATTGTTTTACATGCTAATTCTTTACCTGATTTCTTATCAATACATAGAAACGTTGTTCCGAATTGTCCTTGACCTAGTTTTCTTCCAACACTGTATATCTCCTTTAGATTCTCTGTTTTTCTACCTAGTACCGATTCGATTTGTAATCCTGCACTTGCCATTCGTTTCATGTTCTTCTGCTTTAAATTCGCGTCTTCTTCGTTCGCCATTTGGACCGGTGGTGGTGGTGTGCTTGGTGTTGGTACTGGTTGATCTACGGCGGAGGAAGCTTCACCGTTGCGGCTGCTTTTGTCTTTGTTGCTTTTAAGGCTATCGTCTGGTTTCTGATTACGCCAAACAGCTGCACTAACGGATTGTAGGAATCCATTAGGGTTCAGATTTGGACCTACGCATGTGTTTCCCATTCCAAAAATCACCAAAACCTAATTTGCTTTTTTTTCTTCTTCTTCTTCTTCTCTTAGCTTCTTGAGATCGTTGTTTCTCTCCGGTACCGGAAACACAAAGCATTAACCAACGCTATCAAGGTATACGAATCCGAATCCATCGGCGCGAAACTTGAAATTTGAAATGACCACACAATGTAATTGAGAAACCTAATTGATCTTGGATTTCTTCTTCCTCACGTCGGAAGCGAAAACTCTCGAGAAAGTCTTAATTTTGGTTCGAATGATTTTGCTTTCCAAGAAAATCTGAGGTTAAGATGATGAACAAAAATTGATTGTAGCATGACCATCTATAATTAGATTTGCTTTTTATTTTTCTTAATAAAAAATATGAAATGCGCGCGTTATTCTGCAAATGCTCTGTTTCAATTATGATGACTACATGCAAAATTCTAGTTGCTTCAAGATCCATACATGATTGTGAATGATGAAAAGTGAAAAGAGAATAAGATCTAATAAGAGTGGAGATGATATACAAAAGAGTTGTATTCTAAGTTTTATGCAAACCTAGACCAAGAAGAGAGTTTATGACTGTGCATGACATCACTGCCATTGCATTACAGTGATCAAAATATAGGGGAAGCATGGACCGTAATGATCTGGTCAGATGGAATGGACAAGCCTGCATTCTCCACGACAAGTTCTGTTTTCACAACCGTAGATGCTTCAACCTGAAACAACAGTAGGCACTTGTCAAAACTCAGGAAAAAGAAATCATCAGTTCGGGAATCAGTCAAGGTCTCCAAAGATATGCAAACCTTCTCAAAACGAGTACTTATTTGCTTAACTGAAAGAGTTAGAGCTTGAACAAGAGATGATGCAGAGTTAACGATTTCCTATATCAAACGAAAAGCAAGTTTAGTAAGAGGAAAAAATGACTAGATTTTGCAGTTATATAACTAGCAATTAGGCAAAGAATCTGTGCAAGAATCATACCCTCACAGTTTGAGCAAGCGCAAGCCGGGAGTTTCCACGTTGCTGAGCTGCGCTCATGTACTCTACAATCTGTTTCTGTAAGGCCTTGCATGACCTCTCACGAGAAGATACGAATAATGACTTCAACTCCAACTTAAGAGATTCCTGAATGACAGAGATATATATATATATAAGATATCAACTCCACCTAAGATTCTTTGCAAAAGATACATTGTAGAAAGCATCATAAAACTAGTTAACACTCGGGAATATCACCTTTTGCTTCTTAAATTGGTCTTTAATTTCCCTAGCTATGGTTGTTGTTTCAAGCTCATTCAAAGCATTATCAATTCCTCTCTGTATAAAAGAGAAAGCAGGTTTCTTCATTCTCAATTCTCCACAATAGACATTCTCAATCACCAGCTCTTGTAAACTACTAACCTCGATCAACTTTGCGATTGCAGAAGATACAGTTTGTTTTACAACTCGTGCTATAACTGGAACAGTTACAGCAAAATATTCCTTCTTAATCGTTACCTCAATCATGACAATTAACTCCTTCCTCTTGAAATCCATCGTTGCATTCTCAATTTGGAGGTCATGATCCTCACGCAATGTGTTAAGGGTTCTAGTATCATCTAGAACCTTCCGGAATATATTAATTCAAGTACTTAGAGATAATGATATAATGTAGAGATAAACTCTATGGTTATTTAGATATACTTGTAACTATATCATGACCTTATCTCATAGCTTGTATGTTGTATATATAAGGCGTTGCCTTCCATGGAATAAACCAAAATAGTTTCTCAAGTCTCTGCTTAGTTTATATGGTATCATTGAGCCTATAATTTTTCACATAAAGTTCTTCGTTTTTCTCATTCATATCAATGTCGGGTTTAGCAGGATCACTTACGACGGGATCCGAGGCAAAGACATCGACGATCTCGCCATACGATCTCAGCTCCTCCGACAATCCTGGCACCGCTATATGTCTTGTTCAGTTAACAGGAGAGAACTATGCTGAATGGTCCACCGAGCTCGAGAATGCTCTCCGAGCAAAACGAAAGTCTGGTTTCATCAATGGAACAATTGCAACACCTGCGAGTGATTCTACTGATTTGGAGTCATGGAATACAGTGAATTCCATGATTGTGGGATGGATTCGAGCTTCGATTTCTCCTCGGATTCGATCTACAGTCACGTTTACTTCCGATGCACACAAGCTATGGGAAGATCTCAAGAAGCGTTTTTCCATCGGAAACTCGGTTCGTATTCATCAGCTCAAGTCTGAGCTTGCACGCTGTCAACAAGATGGTCAAAGCGTAATGGATTATTACGGAAAGTTGTCTTCTAAGTGGGAAGAATTGGCAAGTTACAAACCACCACCGAGCTGCACTTGTGGAGCTTCTGATACAATCATCAAAGAATTTGAAGAAGAACGGGTTCACTAATTCCTCATGGGACTTGATGATTCACGGTTTGGCAATGTTTGCACTAACATCATCGGCTTGGATCCTTTACCTGATCTTAACACAGTATATCAAAAGGTGGTTCGAGAAGAACGCAGATTGGATACTTCTCAAAGTGAATCTAAACCGGACGTGGTGGGTTTCAGCACCAAAACAGAACATCCCAAAACAGAGTACTCATCCGAGAATCCAATGATGAGTAACTTCATAGCAGCTGTGGCTCGATCTCGTCCCGTTCCGACGTGTACTCACTGTGGCCGTACAGGCCATGAGCGAAAAGATTGTTGGCAAGTCATCGGCTTTCCGGAATGGTATACGGAAAAGCATGGGAACTCAAACCAAAGTGCAAATCGTGGTACGGCTACAAGAGGAAGAGGGACAGCTCCAGGGAGAGGCAGAGGACAACCAAGGTCCAATGCCGTATTTGCATCAGCAGCTCAAAGTGCTTCCATGCCTAGCTTCACCGCTGAACAATGGGTTTCTCTTGCACAACTCTTGGAGCAACAAAAATCAACTCCAATACCAAACCGGTTGAATGGTAAGAATCAAACAGGAGAGGTAATCCTTGATACAGGAGCTTCACATCACATGACCGGCGATGTGAAAATCCTTATCAAGTTAGTCAATATTAATCCTTTTCCTGTGATGTTTGCTGATGGTAGTCGCGTTTATGCCACTCAATCTGGTTCCTTGGAATTATCTACACGCATATTGTTGGATAATGTGCTTTATGTGCCTAATCTCAATTGCACTTTGTTATCTGTTGCGAAGTTGTTAAAGCAAACCGGTTGTTTTGTTGTGTTTACTGATACACTGTGTGTTTTACAGAACCGTTTTACGAGGACCCTGATTGGAGTCGGTGAAGAACAGGATGGTGTTTATCTTTATCGGGATGTGACAGTTGCACGGGGATACAAGGCTAGAGTAGTTGAAGATTCGACCTTGTGGCATTGTAGACTAGGACATCCTTCTTTTGGTGTTTTGAAATTGTTACCTTTTACTTCTGGTTTTACACACAACTCTGACAAGTTCGGAGGTTGTGAAATTTGTTTTCAGTCTAAGCAAACTCGAGAAGCTTTCTTTAATAGTTCTAATAAAGCAGTTGCAAGTTTTGATTTAGTTCACGTTGATCTTTGGGGACCTTATAAGGTTTCTTCATCATGCGGTGCAAAATACTTTCTCACTATTGTCGATGACTACTCCAGGGCAGTATGGATTTACCTATTGCTCGACAAACGTGAAGTCCGAACAGTGTTGCCAAATTTTTGCGCCTTAGCTCAACGACAATTTTCCAAATCGGTGAAGTCCATTAGGAGTGATAATGGGACTGAATTTATGTGTTTGTCCAAGTATTTCAACGAGCAGGGAATAGTGCATCAAACCACTTGTGTTTACACACCGCAACAAAATGGTAGAGTGGAGAGGAAGCATAGACATATTCTAAATGTAGCACGGTCCTTGCTGTTTCAAGCTAATCTACCTGTGAAGTTCTGGGGAGAGAGCGTACTAGCAGCAGCTCATGTCATTAATCGCACCCCATCCAGTGTGTTCAAAGGAAGCACACCTTATGAATACCTCCATGGAGAGAAACCGTGTTATGACCTTCTCAAAACCTTTGGATGCTTGTGTTTTACACATAGCAAAACCCGAACCAAAGATAAATTTGCCAAAAGGAGTCAACGGTGTATCTTCATGGGCTATCCATATGGCAAAAAGGGGTGGAACTTGTATGATCTAGAGAAGAAGAAATTCTTTGTTTCAAGAGACGTTTCTTTTGACGAAACGAGCTTTCCATTCGATACGGATATGGATGCGAAAGGAACAGATACGGAGACGAGGGTGATTTCTGTAGAGGAGGTTTTTCCTCTGAGTTTCGATGGAGTTAACTCCGGCGTTACTCATCAAGAATATGCTCCTCCAGACAGAGAACACGACGAAATAGAGATTGAAGAAGAAGCATCGTTGGTTGAACCGACTAAATTGGACAAAGAAATTGTGGAGATTCACCCGGGTACCAAACCAGTAACTGAAGTTGAACCAGAGAATGTACCAGACACTGCTGACCCGGCCACAATTTCGTCTGATAAAATAGAGGAGTCCGACACAGAAACAGAGCAAGCACCACAGCTTGGACGAGGCCGCAGAGAACGCCATCCTTCAGTTAAACTAAAGGATTACATCACGTACAATGCGCAATGTGCACCCGATAAACATCTCGATAAACACCATCCTCATGTCTCATCCGACTCTTCATCAGGTTCCTCAAACACGGTTCAAGGTAATTCACCTTATAGTCTCGAATATTATATATCTGATGAAGCTTTTTCTCCCCAACATAGAGTCTTCTTAGCAGCGGTTACTGCGGGAGTTGAGCCTAAGACTTATCGCGAAGCAATTCACGACGATAAGTGGAAAGAAGCCATATCCAAAGAAATGGAATCTCACGAGATAAGTGGGACGTGGGAGCTGGCATATTTGCCACCAGGAAAGGTTGCACTCGCAAACAAATGGGTGTTCCGGTTAAAGTATAATGCTGATGGAACAATAGAACGTCACAAAGCACGTTTGGTCGTATGTGGAAACCATCAAGTCGAAGGTGATGATTATGACGAAACTTTTGCTCCGGTGGCAAAACCCACGACAATCCGTACTCTCTTGAAAGTATCTGCAGTAAAAGGATGGGAGATCCATCAAATGGATGTACAAAATACATTTCTTCATGGTGATTTAGAAGAGGAAGTATACATGAAAATACCTCATGGATTCAAGAGTGATGATCCAACTAAGGTATGTCGCCTTAAGAAATCGTTGTACGGATTGAAGCAAGCTCCACGATGCTGGTTTGCAAAGCTTACTCAAGCACTGTTGCGATTTGGTTTTAAACAATCTTATGCAGATTACTCCTTGTTCACTTACATCAAGGGGGAGATTAGTCTCCACGTTCTTATTTATGTAGATGATTTAATCATTGCATGTAGCGATTTAACAATGTTAGAGAAGTTTAAATTCTACTTGAGTGAGTGTTTTAGAATGAAGGATCTTGGCAAGCTTAAATATTTTCTCGGTATTGAAGTAGCTCGTAGTTCGGAGGGTTTCTTTTTATCACAAAGAAAGTATGCTTTAGACATCATTACGGAGGCTGGATTACTCGGTTGTAAGCCTCTTTCCTTACCCATTGAACAGAATCATAAACTCTTGTCTGATGATGGTCCATTGTTTAAAGATCCTAGACGGTTTCGACGGTTGGTTGGCCGCCTTGTGTACCTGTCTTTCACGCGACATGAGTTGAGTTATGCTGTTCATGTTTTGTCTCAAGTCATGCATCAGCCTCGTCAAACACATTGGGACGCAGTCATTCGAATTGTACGTTATTTAAAAGGTTGCCCAGGTCAAGGTATTATTTTGCGAACGGGAGGAAATTTGAAGATTCAAGCTTACTGTGATGCGGACTATGCATCTTGTCCTCTTACAAGACGATCTTTGTCGGCCTACGTGGTGCTCTTGGGTGGTTCTCCAGTGTCTTGGAGGACGAAGAAGCAAGATATAGTGTCACATTCTACGGCAGAATCGGAATACCGAGCTATGTCTGATACGTTGAAGGAATTGAGATGGTTTAAGGGTTTGTTAGCTGATCTTGGCATTCCAATGTTTGGTCCTATGGAAATGTATTGCGACAGTAAATCTGCAATTAGTATCGCCAAGAACCCTGTCTTTCACGAACGCACTAAACACGTTGAGAAAGACTGTCACAGCGTCCGGGATGCAGTTCGTGACAAACTACTTATCACTAAACATGTTAGTACTACGGACCAGCTAGCAGACATACTTACAAAAGCCCTTGGCAGTTCTAGCTTTGAGTACTTGCTTCACAAGTTGGACGTTTGCAACTTACACGCACCAACTTGAGGGGGAATGTTAAGGGTTCTAGTATCATCTAGAACCTTCCGGAATATATTAATTCAAGTACTTAGAGATAATGATATAATGTAGAGATAAACTCTATGGTTATTTAGATATACTTGTAACTATATCATGACCTTATCTCATAGCTTGTATGTTGTATATATAAGGCGTTGCCTTCCATGGAATAAACCAAGATAGTTTCTCAAGTCTCTACTTAGTTTATACAATGCCCTTTCATTATCCTCTTGCAAGCATAGAACATCTACACAAGTGTGATATAGCCAATACACCTAACATAATGACGATTAATTAACACTATATATATACGTCCACTAAACCCCATTGCTAAGTAAATTTGATTAGGCGGTACTATAATCCTGAATTTAGCAGCTTAACATAACTAATGCAATAGCGATTAGAAAGTATATTTCTTCTTTAAACTTTTGACTTCATGGTATTAGTGTAATTTTTTTAAAATAAAATACCTAATACAAAACTAATTAACAGAAAAGGTAAGAAAATTGCATTTTTGAAAATTACACTTGAAACATTTGAAATATTTTTTTTTACATTTGCAATACTCTCTCAGCTTGTCATATTTTTTTAGGATTTTACTGATGGCAATCGCGTTCATTGTTTGGTGTAAGGGTTGTACAACTTTGGTTAAGAACATACATTATAATAAAACAATTTCACACGAATTTGTATATAGAGAAGATACACTAGTCGACTTACAAAAGAAAGTAGTCGTTCTGATGATTTGAGAGAGAACCAGAAACTCAGACAACGATGGTGAGTTAAGGGATCTATTTTCTATATCTGTAATTTGAAATTAATTTTCAAAGTATTGTCCAAGGATGTATCACATTTATATTCTATTGAGCATGTTTTGGATCTAAATTCTATATTTTGATATTTTGTTTTATGTTGTTTATGATCTAAATTCATGTCTTGATTAATTTATTAAAATATATTAAATCATACTTCATTTTCAACAAAGGTCTACGAGATTTTGGTTGCTTCTAGGTTAAATTGGCTAACTCCCCAACAATGGACTATCTTGTTTCAAAACCGTGTGTTATTCTACGTGCATAGTCCTATAATCATTCATGTTGACATTGTGGGTCTGTGGAGAGCGGATTCTAGCAGCAACACTGATCTTAATGTTTTAATGTGTGGATTGATGCTAGAATTGAAAGGAAAATCCGAAGAGGGCATGTTGAGTTTAATGTTAGGTACCACAAAACAATGATGGTCACATCCTAAGAAGGTGGGTGGTGAGACGAATGAACAACTACCAGCTTAAAATCTTTGTCCACTATAGCAGTTTATAAAGACCATTGGTTTTCTTGAAGACTATCTATGGCAGGTCGTAAAGACCATTTGGTTGTTTTAAATACTATCTATCGCATGTTCTAGAAAAAAAAATGGTTGTGATGGTAGCACGATCCCAAGCAACTAAAACTTAATTATTTCAAGGATATGTCGACACTCGTATATGTGTTTGTTAAGGGGAAGAACTTAGGCGAAACATACCTTAACATAATCAGTTTATGAAACTTAACGTACGTACATCATAAAATTCCAAACACAACCTTGATTTATGTCTCATCAAAGGGAAAAATACTTCTCCTAATTAATTTCTAATGTCACAGGCACGGAAACAAAGTAAAATTTTAGCTTTTTTGTCATCCTTTTTTATTTTCTATTTTATAATTGAAGAAGTAAACAACTAGTAACCGATCATATGCATCGTCTGTTCGTTCCAAAATATCTTCGATTGCTTCACCATCTCAGACCGTTCCCCCATTATTCTCTCCTTCCAATACTCTTTGCTTCTGAAAAACCAAATACATTTCTTGAGAAAACACAAATTTTATTAATAAATCTTGAAGAATCTATACCACCCCACGAAAAAAAAACAAGACTCGTTTATAATGAATTCAAACTTTGCTTTTAGAAATTTGACGTACATTACAAAATTCGTTTAAAACTTCATCTTCTAGTAACCAAACAAATGAAAACATTATCTTTTCTAGTATATATGTAAGATAACCATCCGTTGAAAAATTTATGGACATATATATGTATGTGTATATATATATTGGTTTGGTGCAATCTAAATTAGAGATTTGCCTTACCTTATCTTTAACAGAAGGTGCAACTCAATCATGTGAACCGCTTCTGCATAAACTCCAACCTGCATATATACCCGCGCATGTAACAGATAAATTAATGGAAACAAAACTTGAGAAGAAAATGTTTAGTGCTGCAAGAATCTAAACAAACCTCTCTGCATATGGGACATTTGGAACGTTGTGGCGCAGCTTTAACGCCTTGGAAAATCATTACTGAAGCAGCCGAGCATGCACACGCTTTACAAAATATGTGACCGCATTTTAAAGCGTAGGGATTGAATACAGTTTCCTGCCCAAATTAATCCAAGATTAAAGGTTATTAATCCGTGAGAGAAAATTATTCAAATGTGTAAACTACAAATTGTTTCAGTATGAAAAAGGCACAGCTTTTTATTCTTTGTTACCAGGCAGATTGCGCAAGTTAGATCAAACTCGAGCTCTATTGAGTTAGGCAGCATGAGTTTCAATACTGGTTGATCTTCATTGATATTATCACATGAGACACAACCAAATGAGTTATCGAAGTTTCCAAGTTTTTCAAGACCAGAGTTGAGATAAAAGGCGCCAAGTTCTATGAGCCAAGGTGAGTGCAAGAGCTCTAGGCGCTCTGCTCGCATTTTCAACTTGAAATTCTTCCCATTCACTGAGCTATGCACCTAAAAACATTTTCAAACCGTTTTAACAAAGTTTTCTTTTAAGTTCAAATACATTTTTCTGGTCTTTGTAAAATTCACTAACCTTGTCATATTTCTTGAGGATTTTACGGATGGCAATTGCGTTCATTGTTATGTATTGAATCAAGATTTGGCCCTCATGGATTAAAGATTGTTTTTCGTCGGTGAAGCATCTGCGTAGACGCATCATGTATCTTTGCATCCCAGTGGCTACATGAAGATGGAGAAGATGCCTGACTCTTGACTTGAAGCATCCCGCTATGTCAGAAGCTTCCTTCATCAACTCCTCAAAGAACATCTGATCACACGCTGCATTGTAACAGATGACCAATTAAACATCAACCACCTAATCTCGAATAAGGGAAAAAGCAGACTTGACACTACATCATATGAACTCTTTCACGTCAACAAACATTTTGAATATCATCCATAACCAGGACAACGTGTTATATGATATACTATAGAGAGGAATGCAAAAGAATCATGTTAACTAGAACAATTTGTTGAGAAATCATGAACTTCCTATACACTATGTTAGATTAATTACTATAAACTTTCTATTCAAAATCAATAATCAACTACTATGTTGACTCATGTTCTTTATGTACTATATTAGATCTATCTCCACTTCTAATGTTATATATTCTAACAAATGCTCATGTAGATGATCAAAGGAAAGCCATAGGCTTGAGTACTCTAAGATAATTCCCCATTATATACTGATCTTGGAGTAGACTGTTGCACTAAGATTACAAAGGTAAATAAATGAAAAAGATCGTGAAAAGGGAGAGAAATTATACATACAAGGGCAAGATTGGCATTGGCATGAATCAGACAAAGAAGTATCTGAGGAGATGATTTGTTCATCACCAGATCTTGTGGAGTTACATGTCTTGCACTTCTTCAACACTTTCTTGAGTTTCTTATACTCAACATGCTGATATTTTTCCAAGAACCATTTCTCTTCTCCATGTAGATATTCCGTGAACGTTTCTCCGAATTTCATCTTCTCACATACTACACAAATTTCAATTTCAAGCTGCAATAATTATATCTAATGTAAGGCAATATTATGAGATACTTTCTAATCGAATCGTAACAAATTTTGATATTGGAAAACTTTGAATTTCTTTTGAAGATTAGTGAATTTGTGTAAGTCCCAAAAGACAATAACCCTCTTCGTATATATATGTTCTTGTAGAATCGAATTGACTATAGAAGAGAGATGGAAATGTTTCGAAGCCAATTTATATACCTTTTGTCACGTCAAAGACAATGGATCTATTCAGGTGATTAAGAAGAGCAGAATCTGAAGCTGGTGGAGGAAGACGAAAGCTATTCCGATTAAAGTCGCTTTAAACTTTATTGGGTATTCGATTTCCTATTTTTAGGGTTTTGTTACTTTTCTTTTGTTATTTTTAGGGTTTTGTTATACAAACATATCTCAAACACAAGCAAGTATGGTACCTCCAATAGTTATCGTTTTACACGGCATGTCACTTACGTGTCAAAATTTTATCCCATGATTGGTCCAACTAATTATCCCCATTGTTCAAAATTTTATCTCGGAATTTCCTTGGTGGTCACATTGGCCGATCCAAAAATAATCTAAGGACATGAAAGGTTAATTTCCAAATATCACACTGTAAACTCATTTGTTTCAATAATTTTTATTCTTTTTCATTAAATTTCATATGTAATGACTACTAAGCAAAGACACATTAGAATTCTCCAAAACAAAAGTTAAAAGAGGTCAAATATTCAATTTTTGTCGCACTAAAATTGCTATTATCACTTAGTTGAAGTCTAAACCATTGCCTTTTTACTGTGAACCCACGTACCGGAATATAAAACATGGTTAAAAGAAAATTCAACAAGAGTATGAATGAAGTTTCAAGGAAAGAACTATATTCCATACCTTTTCACTAGCCGTAACTACATGTCTTTTATAAAAAAAGGTTAAATTATAATGAGACTAAATGCTAGTATATTGGAAAGAATCATGAAGCCTCCACTTTTCTTTTTATGTTAAACGAACCTCTCCTTTAAACGATGGCCTTTGGTTTTGGAACTTCCACTAATGACAAAAAATTATATAAATATTAATAAACATAATTAGGCTTTTCTTTATTCACCCTCTAATCACATGGATGCCAACATGAGAGGGTTTCAGTCTCGGAAATAATGGGAGGCTAAAGACCATATTTTTAATGTTAAGTTTCAATGATTACCTTGTAACCAAAAATATGCTCCTTTCTATATTGTGTGATTATGACAGGCACAACCGTATGTATGGAATCAAAACTCTCTTTGCTAATTTATTTTGCGTGGAAGCAAATTTGTCATTTTCCTCAAATTCACCCAAATTCATCTAAAAACTGACCAAGACTCAACAAATTTAAGGCCTGAAATTAAGAAAGGAACTTTACTTTCTTCACATAATTATTTTGTTTTTCTTCTATAGTCTTATCTTTGAGATAAGAGGACCCCTATTATCTCGAGATCGCTTATGCATGGACTATATCTCCCGTCTCTTTCCATATGAAACTAAACAATTGGATAGAGTTAAATCTCTAGATATGGTTCAGCTGCCAGTTCCATTAAGCTAGAGGTGGGTGCAATTGTTTCCTCTTTAGTGGAATTTTCATGGTTTATTTTTGAATTTGTAACTAGTTTATTAAGCCTTTTACTCTATACAACCAGTTTTTTCCCCCAACTTTTATACAAAGCAATTTAACCAAAAAAAAAACATTTGATATATTGTTGCCTTTTCTCCCTAAATATAAGTTTGTTTTAGTAATACTAACTATCGTAAGTAGTTTTAGTTTCAATAGTACTACTATTTTGGGGTATTTTTTGTTTTCCAAAAGAAATGTATAAATGATGCTCAGAATCAAGAGGTCGAATAACTTTTGTTACGTGAAAATCTGACTCCGTTATCTTTTTGATGCCACGAACGGTCGATGGAGAGGCAATTTTGAGTTTAAGCAAAAAGTAAGATTCTATACTCAGAAAAAAGTTGGGGTGTGTGAACTATCAGCACTTTTGCCAAACTGATCATACATAAGCGTATACGCATATATAAAGTTTAGTATTTGTTCTTGTTGAAAATGACGAACAATAATTCCCAACCAAAAAGATTGTCAAATTTTCCGTCTATATCAAGTCCTTTTCGTGGCCTTTTTTAATCTCCACACAATCATTTCTCTTCATTTTTGTATTACCGACAACATTGACTTTCATTTTAGACAGTTTAGTACTATTAATTTGGTCTAATACCAACTTTGGTGGGTAAAGTTTTAGTGCAATCCTCAAACATTACGAGAGTAACAAGACACCACGTCAGTAGCCGTGGTTAAAGTGTTGTAACTAAACTCCATATTCTGTGGCTAAAACTAACTTTAGCCATAGTTAGCCACGAGCGAATTTAATGGTTATACAACAATAGCCATCGATCATTAATTTGTCATCAATTATGGCCGAGCAAGTAATGCCATTTTTCGTCGTTAGGATCCCGACCCTGAGTTTTAAAAGGCCACAAGGTAGGAAAAAAGAAATGCACCTCCTCAATTTTTATGAAAAGTAATTAAGCAAAAAATAATGTTTTTAATTTTCCCTAAATATAATTTTTTTTTACTAATACGTACTAAGTAGTTTTATTTTAGTTTTAAATTTAAAGACTGACTGTATTTTATAAAAGTGAGGGTCGCAAACATGTGCTTCCCTAATTGACTATTAATCCGTAGTCGAAAGTCTTAAACATGTGTTTCACTAATAATCAGTGGTTAACTAGATAGGAATTGTTAGGAAATTTTCGGAATATTAAACTATGAAAATTGTTACGAAACATGTCACGATGACAACATGCCACTACTAGAATGTGCATGACAACGATGAGTTGTATGTACCTATAGGGACACCGAAGTGAAGCGGTTTCAAACTTAGTTGTTACAGAGTTATATGTGGTTGATATATATTACTTGCGTATGCCTAATCCGTAGCTCAATTTAATCATTAATACTGTAAATAGTTATTGAAATTTCTAAATTAATAAATTAAAATTAAATTAATTTTAATCATATAAAATCATTTAATTGGTATCTAATTATAAATAATTTAATATTTTTAAAATTAATATAAATTAATTTTAGTCATATGAAAGAACTTAATTGATTCAAACTAACATGTATTGAATCAAGAAATTATCCGAATTTTAAATAGGTGAACAAATTGAGCTATTTTGCTTCCTTATCATCCGTCAAGATCAATATTTTTGAGATTGATTTTTGAACTGGTTTCAAAAGTTGTAACTACAAAAGTTGATGTCTAAAGAACCGGAAGATTCCCCAAATCATCTAATTCTCGACCAACATTTGCGTTATGTATGGTGGGATTTACGAACATTTGAATGCCCTTAACTCGCTATAACAAAGACTTTTCGTGGATCTCCGTGCTCATCATAATAATGTTCATAAATGCGAGTTTAACGGTTTTTGCGTATAGTTTGAATGTAAATTTGTATAAATCTAAATGTTTCAGTTTTTTCGGTCTAAATTATCCATATTTATATAATTTTCAGGCTTTTTGTGCAAATAAGCAAAAAGATAAATTGGAATTCTGAAGCAAGGAAGCACGAACACACATTACATTAGACTATTAGAGGGAGGATGTGATAATATTTAAAGATATGGAGCTCAAGCTTCTCAAGTTCTCATTCTTCGCACATATGCATAGTCACCATGACGATCTTTCCAACTTACGTATATTGAATCATGCATTTTGGATTTCAAAGAAAAGAAATACAACCCTATGAAAATTAGAAGATGAAGACAGACCAAACACGATAAGTTAATTACACTTCTGCTAGCGATTTAACGACACTAAATGATACAAAGTGGTTTTTGTACTTGTTGTCAAACGCTAACAATAAATACCCACAAATATAGACTTTATTTATTTCATTTAGCAAAAAAAAGACTTTATATGGATATGGGATAAGCATTGGGTGCCTTCGGTTTCACACGGTTCAACACTAGTAGAAGTATCGACATTGAAAATGGCAATGAACGTGTTTCATTCCAGTATTAATATCATTTTTGTTTGGACTTCCAATGAATGGGCTTGATATTTTTCTGGATCATCTGCCAAAAACAATTATTGTTAGCGTCAAACACTTTGAAAAATAATCACAATACTATTAGTGTTTAATAATTATACTCAAGGTTTTGTCATCAAAATGATTCACTATGATTCCAAAACAAAATAATTTTGTTTCCACTTGAAAGAAAATTAATTGGTTAGGAACATTTTTTATTTCTTAATGTTGAGAGGTAACGTTTAAAAATAAAAAATAAGTGTTTGTCATTACTCTCTGACCACATGCACGCATCCGCCTTCTTCTTTATTGGGCTAAAAGGGTTGACCTTTTGCCTCACTCTATTATTTCTGAAGTGAAATTTATGAAAAAAATGAAAGAAATAAATGACGAAAAAGAAATTTTGTGTTCATTCAATTATCAGTTTGATCATCAATTCAGATAAATTAGGTGTGGACTAAATTCAAAAAAAGAATAAGATTCGAAAGAATATTATTTTCTTCTATCATCTTTCTTCTTCCTCTTGGTCTTCTTCTTCTTATCTTACATTTCATTAAATTCATCAAACAAAATCCCAAAAAATTACTACATTGTACACAACACAACAAATAAACATGTACTTTTGTTGATCCTTTCATTTATACTTATATATATATATTTATAGAGATAATTACTCAAAAGACCTTTTTAGATATATGGTTTACTCAAAAGACCTTTATTTGTTTGAGCTCTAATTTTTTTTGCTAAAAAAGGTTACAAAGACCTTTAAAAAATGGCAAAACCGTTTATTAACGGTTTTGCCACTTAAAAAAAAAAAAATGAACATATTAAAAAAAAGGAAAAAAAAACGTAAACCCAAAAAACGTTCTTCTTCTTCAACTTCTGCGTAACCGGCAACGATTTTGGCGATTGTTCAAGCGACGTTGATTTGACGGTAAGTTTCGATTTCTTTAATGAGTTTTCGCCTTCTCTATCCATGAGGAGCATTCGGTAAGGAGTTTTTACGGAAATTGAAGTAAATTTTGCGTCCGTCGGTTTTAGGTTTTCGAAATTCCGGCGAAGCAAAGTTCCGTCAAGCGGTGGGTTATCGATTTTGTGCATTGAAAAGAGGTATTCAGTTTATTTAACCGTTTTTGGTTTGGTTTGTGGAAGTCTTGTATGAATGACGAAAACCCTAATCTGAAATCTGTATATTTATTTCAGTTTCGGTTGTGAAAACCCAGATTCCGGCGTCGATATTCGCAGATAAAAGTAAGAGAAAAGATTGGTATCGTAGATTTGTTAATCTCTGTGGTGGTAGATTTATTTTAAGTAGCGGTAGATTTATTGTATGTGATGGTAGACTTATATTTTATGTGATGGAAGACTTATGTTTTGTTTAATGGGACTTATTTTCTGTTTGATGGTAGACTTATTTTCATTTGATGGTAGACTTATGTTTGTTTGATGGTAGACTTATTTTCGTTTGATGGTAGACTTCTTTTCGTTTGATGGTAGACTTATGTTTGTTTGATGGTAGACTTATTTTCTGTTTGATGGTAGACTTATTGTTGTTCGATGGTAGATTTATTTGGTAGACTTATTTTCATTTGATGGTAGACTTATTTTTGTTTGATGGTAGACTTATTTTCGTTTGATGGTAGACTTATTTCCATTTGATGGTAGACTTATTTTATGACATGGTAGATTTATTTTATGTAATGGTAGATTTATTTTATTTTATGTTGAATAATTAATTTACTTTTCATTTGATGGTAGATTTATTTTGTTGTGATGGAGACTTATAATTACTGATTTGTGCAGATATGACTTCCTCGATTGTTCGAAAGATATATCCACCGAGAAGGTTTCCGGCTGGATTGGCACCATCGGGCCAAAGAAGCATGCATCACAATTGCATGTTGAACGACTTTGAGAAAATGGGGGAAGCGGTTGGTGAAGACGTGTACAATGATATAATGAATAATTCCTCAGTTGGAATTATTCTGAAGCTTGCTGCACGGAAATTCAATTTCTCAGGTGCGACGGTGACTCATTTCCTGGCTAACCAATTGAAAACTGAAAGGTTCTATGAGATGTGGTCCTTGTTTGGTGGTCGGCCAGTTAGATTTTCGTTGAATGAGTTTGAAGAGGTAACCCAGATGAACTGTGGTGAGGTTGATGCAAATGATGGTTGGGACATTGACCACACAAAGTTTTGGGAAGAAATTGGTGTCCCAGTTGGGGAGGGACCAAAGTGGTCTGAGCTGTTGGTCCTGTTTGAAAAAATCAGGACGTGGAGTGAGGAGAAGAAGAGAATGATAGCGCTGTTGTTTATTTTGCATGTTGGAGTGTATGGTTACGCTCGTGATAGTAGAGTCCCTTTGAAAGCTGCAAAAAGGGTGATGGATCCCGAGGCTTTCGAGAGGTATCCATGGGGACGAGTGTCCTTTCAATGTCTGATTTCGTCCATGCAAGTGACGGACATGAAAAAGATCACACTCCATGGGTGTGTTCATGCGTTGCTTGTTTGGATTTACGAGGCAGTTCCCATTTTAGGGGAAAGATTTGGGAAGAGAAGAGAAGGAGGTGTTCCTATGCTACGTTGGGGTGGAGGCCGAGGAAGGTACAACCTGGAACAGGTGATGGAGGAGGATAAGAAATCCTCCAACAACAACAAGGTAATATTCATTTGATGGTATACTTATTTTTGTTTGATGGCAGAGTTATTTTCACTTGATGGTAGACTTAGTTTGTTTGATGGTAGACGTTTTAGGTCTTTGATGGTAGACTTTTGAGCACTTTGATGGTAGACTTTTTAGCACTTTGATGGTAGACTTATTTGTCTGTTTGATGGTAGACTTATTTGTCTGTTTGATGGTAGACTTTTTAGCACTTTGATGGTACACTTATTTGTCTGTTTGATGGTAGACTTTTTAGGTCTTTGATGGTAGACTTTTTAGCACTTTGATGGTAGACTTAGTTTGTTTGATGGTAGACGTTTTAGGTCTTTGATGGTAGACTTTTTAGCACTTTGATGGTAGACTTTTTAGCACTTTGATGGTAGACTTATTTGTCTGTTTGATGGTAGACTTATTTGTCTGTTTGATGGTAGACTTTTTAGCACTTTGATGGTACACTTATTTGTCTGTTTGATGGTAGACTTTTTAGGTCTTTGATGGTAGACTTTTTAGCACTTTGATGGTAGACTTAGTTTGATGGTAGACGTTTTAGGTCTTTGATGGTAGACTTTTTAGCACTTTGCTGGTAGACTTTTTAGCACTTTGATGGTAGACTTATTTGTCTGTTTGATGGTAGACTTATTTGTCTGTTTGATGGTAGACTTTTTAGCACTTTGATGGTACACTTATTTGTCTGTTTGATGGTAGACTTTTTAGGTCTTTGATGGTAGACTTTTTAGCACTTTGATGGTAGACTTATTTGTCTGTTTGATGGTAGACTTTTTAGGTCTTTGATGGTAGACTTTTCAGCACTTTGATGGATGGTAGACTTTTTAGGTCTTTGACGGTAGACTTTTTAGCACTTTGATGGTAGACTTATTTTCATTTAATGGTAGACTTTTATTAATAATGTCATTCTTTTTTTTTGCAATAATGTTCTTTATAGGTTCGTATCAGACACTTAGTGGTGAAGCCTCTGGAATTCATTTACCCTACATGGATTGATAAAGAAGATTTCAAACTTAATAACATGATCCGCGACATTCTTGGTGGATGCATGGATGAAGATTTTTGGGAGTTAGATGCTCCGGTTGCTAAGAAAAGGAAGACTAAGACTAAGGATGACTCTCCGGGTTATAAGAAAAAGAAGAAGAAGGCTAAGGTGGTTGAGGAAAGTGAGGATGATGATGAGGATGAGGATGACTCTCCTGTTAAAAAAAAAAAGAACATAGCGAAGAGCAAGAAGATGAAGGCTATTGTTGTTGTTGATGAAAGTGAGGATGAGTCTCCGGCTCAAAAGAAAGAGAAAAAGAAGGAGAAGGAGACCGAAGGTGGAGTTATTGGTGAAGTGCTTAAGCTCCTACAGGGAATGGCGAGAACAATTGCCAACTTTGATAGTAGGATTACAGCTCTAGAGGGAAAAGGGGATGTCTTGAAAGCTGTGGGAGATGAACAGTCAACCACGGGAGATGGCGGAGATGCATCTGAGGAGGATGATGATCTGGTACGCAAGACTCTACCATGTTTTAGACTTATTTACATGTTTTCCTGAACTTCTATGTTAAGGCGTGGTAGATTTATTAGTGTGTTATGGTAGACTTATATGAACTTATACAGCTGTTTGAACATTTTCCCTCTATTTTTCTTAACAGTCTTGGATGGAACAACACCCAACAACAAAAACAAATTTGGCAGTTAGCCGTGTAGTTAAAAAGCCGGATGAAAAGGCTACACGAACTGACCAGCGGAAAGGGAAAAGCAAATCTGTGCCACCTGTGGAGAAAAGCAAACAGAAAAGCAAAGCTTTAATAGCCTTGGAGAAGGTTGAAGCTAAAAAGAAGGTGGGAAGTTATTCTCCATTGTACTTTGATTTTCAACAAATTTTCTTACTGCCATTCGATTCATTACTTATACATTGGTCGGAGCTGTAGAGAAAAAGAAAAACTCTTAAAGAGAAGGAGACGGAATCTACAGCGGATAAAAGGAGGAAAGCAGCTGAGTGTGTCGAAATCCGCGATCCGGTACGTATATAGATGACTTGTTTTGTGTTTGATGGTAGACTTATTTTTTGTTTGATGGTAGACTTATTTTCCTTTGATGGTAGATTTATTTGCCTTTGATGATAGTAGACTTATTTTCTCATTCCTTATACATTGTTTGGAGTTGTAGAGTAAAAGATTAACGTGGAAGGAGACGGAATCTACACCGGTTATAAGGAAGACAGGAGCTGACTGTGTCGAAATCCACGATCTGGTACGTATATGGAAGACTTATTTCTGTTTGATGGTAGACTTATTGTCTCTTTGATGGTAGACTTATTTGTACTTAGTGGTTGACTTTTTTCAGTTCTATGGTTGACTTTTTTCCTTTCATGGTTGATTTATTTTCCTTTGATGGTAGATTTATTTTTGTTTGCTGGTAGACTTATTTTCCTTTGATGGTAGACTTATATTCGTTTGATGGTACACTTATTTTTGTTTGACGGTAGACTTATTTGTACTTAGTGGTAGACTTATTTCCTGTTTTATGGTAGACTTATTTGACTCAATCCTTAACTTGTAGACAAAAGATGCTATTGCTGATGCTGGGAAAGAGAAGGAAAGATCTGATTCTGATTTTGTTACACCTCCTAGTAGGCGCAGAAGGATGCGTTACGCGTGCTCATCTTCATCTGATGATGAAATTGATATAAGGGCGAAGCAGGTCAATGATGCACTGACCATTGCTTACGATGCTATTACAAAGTTGTCAAACAAAGATGAATTCGAGGTTCCTCCCGTAGCTCGCAATAAAAATCTTGCTCCGTCTCAGAAGTCCCCATTTATAGGACACTCCGGGACCGTACGAATCATGGCTGGTACAGTTCCTTCTTCCGCTGTCTACGATCCTTTTGATCCGGTGGACGAGCATAGGCTGGAAAAGTTGACGGACTACGTGAATCAAGATATGTAAGTCATTTTTCCTTTTAATAGGAATGTCTTATTCAATGCACCAAAAATTTCATCCTTCTAAGCATTTGACATATGGTTCTATCAGAGACAACCCATTAGAAAACACTCTGCCACTAGTGGAGTTCTATTTGGGAATTATGACACCTAAAGAAAACTGGCCACACACTCGATATGGATGGTTGAATAGTGAGGTAATTAAATCTACTATTGACTTCTTTTCCTTTCATGGTAGACTTATTTTCGTTTGATGGTAGACTTATTTTCCTTTAATGGTAGACTTATTTTCCTTTGATGGTAGACTTATATTCTGTTTGATGGTAGACTTATTTGACTTAGATGGTAGACTTATTTTCCTTTGATGGTAGACTTATATTCTGTTTGATGGTAGACTTATATTCTGTTTGATGGTAGACTTATTTGACTTAGATGGTAGACTTATTTGCCTTTGATGGTAGACTTATTGTCCTTTTATGGTAGACTTATTGTTGTTCGATGGTAGACTTATCTATAATTTTTGTGCCAGGTTTATTTACTTTTGGTTAAATTATTTTTCAGCAAATGGGGGCTGCAATGAACATGTTGCGAAAAAGGGCTATGCAACGTCCTACCCCTTTTACCAGTGAAAGGATAGCCTTTCTGGATCCGATATTTGGGAATCTTTGGTGTCAGGAGTACAAATGGAACTTCAAAGGTAAAGAGAAGACCTTTTTATTCGGCGAGGGGTATTTAAGCATGTACGCTGGCAGATTACCCTCGTATAATCCAACCCACCAGAAATGGGTAACGGATGTGGATACATTGTACATAGCTCATAATATCGACGACGTGCATTGGGTGGCTGTTGTGGTAGACCTAGTTAACAGGACTGTCAAAGTGTACGATAGCATCCTCTCGAGTTCCCAGGACAACGCTATGGCCGAGTCATGCAGACCATACACGAGGATGATTCCTAAGTTGCTTAAAGCTGCTGCACCACCAGAAAAAAAGATGAGTGAGGCTGCGTTTCACTTCTACAGGAAAAAATCAAACATACCCCAAAACATCCAATCAGGTGACTGTGGTGTCTACACTGTTAAATTCTTAGAGTGTCTAGCTCTAGGACATACAATGGATGGGCTTTGCGATGCAACTGTGCCTCCTATTCGTGTAAAACTTGCGGCTGATATCCTGGAGGAGGCACCACCTGTAGACTTGGCCATACAGGTGTCCGACCCAAACCCACGCAGTAATCCAGACGACAAAGTTCCGTTACAGACAGATTCTTTATAGTCGGATTTGTGTCCTTTGATGGTAGATTTATTTTCATTTGGTAGTACACTTATTGGATATTTTGCATACTTTCGAAGGACCATGTTTAGTATCACCATTGGAGTAGATTTAGTGGTCCTTCTGTAGTGTATTGACAACATTTTCAGACTTAATTCCATAAACCTACAATCAGACCATTTTCCTTTCATGGTACACTTATTTTCCTTTCATGGTAGACTTATTTGTTCTTGATGGTAGACTTATTTTCCTTTGATGGTAGACTTATTTGCCTTTGATGGTAGACTTATTTGCTTTTTATGGTAGATTTATTTCTGTTTGATGGTAGACTTATTTGCTCTTGATGGTAGACTTATTTTCCTTTGATGGTAGACTTATTTGCCTTTGATGGTAGACTTATTTGCTTTTGATGGTAGATTTATTTCTGTTTGATGGTAGACTTCTTTTCCTTTGATGGTAGATTTACTTCTGTTTGATGGTAGACTTATTTTTTGTTTGATGGTAGACGTATAATCTGTTTCCTATGTCTTTCGCAAACATTATGTTAATCAAATTACATAACATAACATTCATGATTAAGCTTTGCAAGTCGCACGATTGTGGCCATGATGAAGACAGTTTGAGCACTTGGGTTCTTTCCTACTTCGTTTCCGAGCCATGGCTATTTCTAAAGCACTTTTAATCCGGGAAAGTCTTGGCCTACCTGGTGGTTCCCGCACAACCGGAGGTTTGCAGACTTTTGTTACCACAATTTCCGGCGCTGGAAGCGCAATATCTCGTGGCATAATACTTTTTGAGTAACCCTTAAACAAGTTCTTTGTATGGAAGTAGGGATGTGCAAGGGCGATCCGTGACTTCTTCACTGTTTCCGCTGCTGCAATGGCATGAACACAAGGAATTCTATCCTTGTCAAACCTTTTGCAAGTACAACTATTTAATGTCAGATTCACCACATGCAATGATGACCCCAACGTTACTTCTATTTCGTTGTCATTAATCTCTTGCACAGTCCAAACCTTAGCGTTCTCAACCCTATCCTGTTTCCGGAAAAAAGCAAACAATTCTACCATCAAACACAAAATAAGTCTACCATGACACATAAAATAAGTCTACCATCATACAGAAAATAAGTCTACCATCAAACACAAAATAAGTCTACCCATAACAAATAATTTACCTGAAGCTGTTTCTCCACCGCAGTGGTCAAGGTTGTGGTCATTAAACTTGCTTTTTTCTTCTTGTAGCAAACCACCTTGTCAACATCGACCTAATAGTATCCAGAAGTTCCACTATTGGATACCCGCGCGCAGGAGATAGGACCTTATTAATAGATTCCGCTATGTTGCTTGTCAGGAAGTTATATCTATGGCCGGGAAAATGCACACGAGTCCATAAACGAACATCGGCTCCCTCTAAATAAGTATGAAGAGCAGGATACAACGACTCAATCTGCCCAAATAACTCATTAAACTCTTGAAGTGTATATGCCTTCGCTGCCTTCTTCACTAGTCCGAATGATTCTCCACCTTTGAATTTCAGCAAAATGTTTTTATGCAGATGATATGTGCAAATACCACGACAAGCACGCGGGTATACCTTCCCAATCGCCTTCGATATTGATCTATGCCTATCTGAGATAATCGCAAGACCTTCATCATCTGCTATTACTCGGCTTAACTGTCTAAAGAACCACTCCCAAGACTCATCATTCTCAGTATCAACAACACCGAAAGCGATAGGAAATATGTTAAAATTTCCATCTTGTGTCGTGGCAATCAGTAAAGTACCTTTGTACTTACCTTTCAAATATGTCCCATCCACCACAACTACCTTCCTCATATACTTGAAACCATGTATGCTTGCACCAAATGCAAGGAAAAGAAACTTGAACCTATTTTCACCATCGACTTCCAGCTTTATAAGTGTCCCTGGATTAGCTCTCCTAATCATGTATAAGTACGTGGGAAGTCCTTCGTACCCATTCTCAGCGCTTCCTCTAACCAATTGCCTTGCATACTTTAATGCTCGATGGGCTTTCCAATACTCAACCTGTAACCATTCAATCAGAAACAAAATCTACCATCAAACAGAAATAAGTCTACCATCAAACACAAAATAAGTCTACCATCAACATCAACATGAAAATAAGTCTACCATCATACAGAAAATAAATCTACCATCAAACAGAAAATAAGTCTACCATCATACAGAAAATAAGTCTACCATCAAACAGAAAATAAGTCTACCATCATACAGAAAATAAGTCTACCATCATACAGAAAATAAGTCTACCATGACACACAAAATAAGTCTACCATCAAACAGACAATAAGTCTACCATCAAACTAAAATAAGTCTACCATCGGTTAAAGTACCTTTATTCTGAAACGTTTCCTTATAGCATCGGCAACATGACTTGGCAAGACTGTTGGTCCAACACCACCAATGAAATCTTTGTAGAGACGACCTAACACCTGATACGTTGCTTTACGAGCACGGGTTGAACGATCAGTCACAGAACAAGAGTGGTTTCCATTATAAGTCTTGATATGGAAACTGGGACTGTCTCCAATAGTTGAAGCACGAACCCTCCACGTACATCCTTCCACCCAACAACTAACCGTCAACAACGTTGGAGTTGAGTGTCCGACGTTAAAGTCAAACTTACGTGCAACAGAAATAATCTCCAATCTCCTCTCCAACTCCTCTTTTGTGGCATAACGTTGCCCAACCGCTAAGTCTACCGACCTCATTTCTAACTTCACGCCATCTGGAATCGATGGTAGACCCCTTTTCTTCGGTGGTAGAGTTTCCATGGCGGCGTCGTCGTCATCATCTGAAAGTCTACCACGCCTCCCGTATTCATCATCGTCCGAGCTTGCACCGTCTGAATCATCGCAATAGTCAAATCTACAATCATCATCTTCATCATCTTCATCATCTTCATCTATAGGTTCTCCCTTCTTGCATCCACTTCTCTCTCTTTTAAACTGTTTTTTTGCTTTTTCACTAATCTCCACGCATAGACGAATCATTTCATTCTTATGTTGTTGTACAAAACTCTTGAACTGTCTTGAATTTGCAACGAAAATCGGTGGTGTATCTACAGCGAAGCTTGGTAAAAGGTAACTCAATTTTACCTCAAAAATTTGTTCATCGATTCCGAAATCTTCATACACCATTCGAAGGAAATTGTTGAACGAGGTTGCATGATCTAACCCAAGAACTCTACCACCTTTTGAGTTGTCAACCTCGAACGCCCATCCATTCTTCGAAAAACTCCATCTACCACAGACAAGAACAATTTGTTCCATTGGACCTCGTTCAAGTTCACTCCAACAAGTTCACTCCTTCGAAAAGCACTTTAGAAAACAAGGAAAGTTAAAAAAATCACTTCGCAAAGATCAACCTATGCGGCTGGAAACCCTAGTTCATCACCATTGTTGCTGGTTTTCGTGCAGTCTATTTTGAAAGGGTAAAATCGACATTTCCGTTCCCTGCAAATAACTCTACCACCTACCACAATAAGTCTACCATCAAACAGAAAATAAGTCCACCATTAAAAAAAATAAGTCTACCATCAAACAGAAAATAAGTCTACTATAACAAAACAAAATCTACCATCAAACAGAAATAAGTCTACCATCAAACAAAAACAATACTACCATCGAACAGAAAATAAGTCTACCATCAAACACAAAATAAGTCTACCACCAAGTACAATAAGTATACCGTTATAACAAATAAGTCTACCGTCACTAAGTTCCAAAATAAGTCTACCACCACTATAAATTCCTAAACAGTAAATACTATAAGTCTACCGTCACTAAATTCCTAAAAATAAGTCTACCCGCTATGGGAAAATAAGTCTACCGCAGATAAAATAAGTCTACCGTTCGGAAATAAACAAGTCTACCACCAAAGGAGACACAATAAGTCTACCGCTCAAAAATAAGTCTTCCGCCACATAAATTCCTAAACATAAAATAAGTCTACCACCAAGTACAAGAAGTCTACCGTTATAACAAATATGTCTACCGTTATAACAAATAAGTCTACCGTAACTAAGTTCGAAAATAAGTCTACCACCACTATAAATTCCTAAACAGAAAATAAGTCTACCACCAAGTACAATAAGTCTACCGCTATCACAAATAGGTCTACCGTCACTAAGTTCGAAAATAAGTCTACCACCACTATAAATTCCGAAACAGAAAATAAGTCTACCACCAAGTACAATAAGTCTACCGCTATCACAAATAGGTCTACCATCACTAAGTTAGAAAATAAGTCTACCACCACTGTAAATTCCTAAACAGGAAATAAGTCTACCACCAACAACAATAAGTCTACCGCTATCACAAATAAGTCTACCAAATGTCTAATGTGAAAAAAAGTCTACCGTCACTAAGTTTGATAAAAAGTCTACCATCACTAGACCAGGGTAAAAACAAATCTACCGCTTCTATCGCTAAAAACGCATAAGTCTACCACCATTGATCCTAAAAAAATAAGTCTACCAGTCAACGGTTGGTTTCGTTGACCGAAAATACGAAATAAGTCTACCGCTAACTATAAGTCTACCACTACGACAATAAGTCTACCACTACTAAACACAAAATAAATCTACCACCACGCTAAAAAAGTCTACCGCAAAAAATAAGTCTACCGCTACTAAAATAAGTCTACCATCACTATAAATCTACCGCTGCTATGACTAAAAAGCTACCACCAAAGGAAACGAATCTACCAGTCAAAAATAAATCTACCATCGAAGAAAAATAAATCTACCGCTGAAAATAAGTCTACGAAAATAAATCTACCATTCGAAGAATAAGTCTACCGCAGAAAATAAGTCTACCGCTACGGGAAAATAAGTCTACCGCAGAGAAAATAAGTCTACCGTTCGGAAATAAGTCTACCACCAAAGGAGACACAATAAGTCTACCGCTTAAAATTAAGTCTACCGCTCCTCAAATAAGTCTACGGACAAAAAAATAAGTCTACCAGAGCTCAAATAAGTCTACCATCACATAGCGGTAGACTTATTTTTTTTAGGCGGGAAACTTTCGCGCCTACGCGGCGCATTTCATTAATGGCATTTTTGTAAATACGTTTTTTGTTATCAAAGGAAAAAGGGTAAAACGGACTCGAAATTAGCCCCAGTAATTAAAATCTAAGAAGGTTGTTTGAGTAAGGCCAAAATCTAAGAAGGTTATTCTAGTAAGTCTCCCATATTTATATTACCAAAAAAATTGATTGAAGAAGTTTTTAAATATAACGACGTTTGCAATTTTTTCGCTACTTATTTTTTGGTTGTAAGCATTTTCAATATAGTTGCCACTCTTCCGTAATCAACCAATTAAGATCGAGAAGTATCCTCCAACGATCATAATCATCACTCTACAATATTGAGATATGTTTTCTTCGGAACTTATTGTTGAGATATGTATAATTAGGAGAAACGTTTTTGTGTATAATGTTGATAGTTTGTGTTGTTATAACTCCTTAGAAAGGAAAAAATAATAATTCTGATATATTAATAATTTGATAAAACATTCTAAGATATGTTTAGTACTCTAATTTTGTAACAAAATAGGCTATGACACACACCCATACAAGTTGGACTGTCTCGATGTTAACTCGCTAAGTTTAGATTGTCTTTTTTTCCCTATCAATTCTTTATCAAAGTCATTGTTTGGTTTATCCAGACAGAGGATAGAAAGAAATGGCCACGAATCATGAGTCCATCACACAAAACAAACAAACATCCAAAAATATATTAAATTTTCCATAAGAATTAGATATTAATTAATGATAAAGTAGTGATAAAAACCATGCAACAGCTGTTTTCGGTCCTAAATCTACTTCTTGTAGACTTTTTTTTCTTAGGGGGATGCTCTATAATTTGTAACTCATAGTCTTAAATAAAGTCCAATGTTATATAAACAACAAGTGCGTAAATTATGGTTTTAAGATAAGTAATGTGTGTATATAGAATATAGTACTAGTAATTGTATTTGGTTTCTCTTACTAATAATGGTATTCATGTGTGATGCAAGGACTTGAATACTTATCTAAATAAATGATTATACTAAAGAATTTTTGTAGATTACAACTTAACATAATATAATCCACCAATGAAAATAATGCGTAAACTCACCTTTTTTTATCTTTGTTCCGGATAAATTTGTTGTTAATTAGTCTAATACACTAATTGGAGTATAGTGTATTTGTATTCAATAAAAAATTCACCTTTTATATTAGTCGAATTCAATCCGAAATACCGGATTATATATAAGAAAAAAAAACATAATAGTGTGATTTATTAGCCAAACATTTTGTAAATAATCAGTCCAATGTGAACGATGGAATAGTGGACTAAGAAGTCAGCTTTATAACCAATAAGATATCAACAGATGGACGTAAGATTAGACGTCAATACAAGAAAACATCACCATAATTTTATGATAGAAAAAGTCAAGCCATTAATTTTAAAATTAATTTGTTTGGTTGGTTACGTCTTCGGCGGGAAACAAAAAAAAAGGGAATTGAAAGATTCAATAATATCGTCGGGCCATGGGTGATTTTCATCCAAGTCAAAATTAAATGAAATTTACATAATTTTCAATTTCACCATATGTTTAAGGTAAATATTATTAGCGTAATGGTAAGCCATAAGGATTTAACAGACATTTGTTCTTCTCCAAAACATTGCTTATCAGCTATCATTCGAAATATAAATATTGTCTTTGTACTATGCGAGGTTACAAAGCTTCAAGATCTTATTTTCTCTTCTGGAGTATCCTTTATTCCTTTACCATAATTTCATACTACTATTTTTCTTTCAAGTTATTGTTGATCTCGTAATGTCTCTTTTCGTTTTTTAATATAATAAATGCAACACTTAAACTAAAACAGGAAGTCAACGTTGTAGGTTTTAAAATTTATTAAAACATTTTGTATATATTTTGTGGATAACCTTAAACAATACTATATTTTCAAGTTGTATAATAGTAATTTGATTATAAAATTTAGAAATTATAGTTTCTGTATTGTAGTATTTTCTTAATTTTCAATTTTATCCCATTTTTTCAAGATTCAGCTTCAGTTTTCCATTCATCCTTTTTTTGTACTCATACTCATTTCTCTCTGTTATCCTTATTCCACTATGTAATTACCAGTCGAGCCCTTTATGTCACAAGCAACTTCTTGGGAATTGAACTGGTAGAGTAAGAGTTGGTAGAGCTAAACTCTTACAAGTGGAAAGGTTAAATAATAGTCCCTTTTTTGTATATAAAAGATGTTCTAAGAGTTACTTTTTTTGTTATTAATTGATGTTCTTATTTTTTCTATACATAATTAATTGACTTTTAGTATTTTTGACTAAATTTTACATATTGATTTTTATTAGTTAAAATGTTTTGGGTAGATAAAAATTAATGTTTTATTTAAAAAATAATACAAATTTAATAATTTCTTAAAGAGTAATACTTGGGTTCACCCCTAGGGGTGAACCAACCTCAACCACCCCCTCTTCATTAGCAAATCACAATTTAGTATATAATTAATATAAAACAAATTAAAACAATTAATAATACTAATTAAAACAATTCAATTAAATCACTAAATCTTAAAAATTTAAGCCCTACGAAACCCTAAATCCAAATAATAAACCCTAAACCCCAAATACTAAACCCTAAACCCAACAAACTAAACCCTAAACCCTATATCATAAACCCTAAACCAAACAAACTAAACCCTAAGTCCTATATCATAAACCCTAAACCCTTAAACCCTAAATCTTAAATCCTTAACCCTAACCCAAAATACTAAATAGGGTTTAGAGTTTAGGATTTGGGTTTATGGTTTATGATTTAGAGTTTAATATTTGTGGTTTATGGTTTATGATTTAAGGTTCAGTATTTGGGGTTTAGAGTTTAATATTTGAGGATTAGGGTTTAAGATTTAGGGTTTAGGGTTTAGTATTTGTGGTTTTGGATTTAATATTTGGGGTTAAATTTAGGATTTAGGGTTTAATATTTGGGGGTTTGAAGTTTAATATTTGGGGTGGTTTAGTATTTGGGGTTTAGAGTTCATTATTTGGATTTATGCGGTAGTATTTGGTGATTTAATGTTTAGGATTTAATGATTTAATTCAATTATTTTAATTAGTATTATTAATTGTTTTAATTTGTTTTATTTTAATTACATACTAAATTGTGATTGGCTAATGAAGAAGGGGTGGATGAGGTTGGTTCACCCCTAAGGTTGGTTCACCCAAGTATTTCTTTCTTAAAAGAAGTGTCCAAACCTTAAACATCAATTATTTTCAAATAAAGAGAGTACTATTTTACTACGAATAACAATGAGCCATTAAGAAAAATAATACTCCGTTTGTTTTTTAATAGAATATGTTTTGAAGGTTTTTTTGTTTTATAATATAAGATATTTTCATAATTCTATTATACGTACTTTTTAGTTTTATTGAATATTATGTAACCAATAGTATTATATAGTTTTTTATTTAATATATTAAATAATTTTATTTGAAGAATTTTTGTTTTTGTAAATCAGTGTCTTTAGCTAAGACAGCATATATAAATGCCTATATAGAAAAATAGATGGACTATTATAGTACTCAAAAGACATAATAAATTACTCAAAAGACAAGTAACGTTTAGGATGATATAACTCTTCGACAATAAAAGTCAAACAATAATTTTAAAAAGCAATAATGTCGTTTATCTTTGAAAAAAATAAACATTTTTAAATAAAAATCTGATTTAACAGATTAACAAAAATTGAGTTTAACTGAGCAATCAGGTTGAGAATCTTCCAATAACATAACGTAAGGATATGATTATCCATAAACCTCTTAAAAGTTTTAAAACATTAGTTTACATTTATTTAATATTAAACATGTTAACCCGTATCAACAAGTTTTTTCCATGATTCCTGTGTTAATCCATTTTATTATTTTTAATGCTATTTAATCTATTGACACCTCTAAAAGATTACCCATAAATATGATCTACCAGTTCGAACAAATGATCAAACGGTCTGAGAAAAAAATAAATAGAAAAACAAATATTTATATGGATTAATAACCATCCATTATAACATTTAAATAATAAGTGAACGAGATAAACTCTGAAATATAGTTTATTACGTTTGTCTCTGTATGTCTTTTGAGATCCCAATGTTACAAGTTACAACTACGTTAAGGACACTCGTCGGCAATGGTCTAGAAATTGCCATTTCTAGTTCTTGAGATCATATTTCTCTTTCTATAATTTATAGTGACATTTCCTACAACGAATATAAATAAATTAGTAGTGTTGGTAAGGTAAACAAAAGAATATTCGAAGTAGGTATTTCAAGTTTATTGCCAATTCATAAATGAATTGATGGTGTATATGATATCCACCATAGATTTCTTTCACGTGAAAGACATTGCATGGAACTTTTCTTTTTTTGTAGTAGTATATATAGATTACATAAGAATCGATGGAAATTAAGATGCCATAAGAAAAATGGTTGAACTTGTCTTGCATCACGGAAGAGAAAATAAATTGCTGGGCTAAAACAAGAAATTTATATTATATTTTAAAAAAAGATATCTATATTATATTTTTAAAAGATATTTGTATTTCTACCAATTGCCTTTAAAGGCTCTTACTTATCAAACACGAAGCAGACCATTTTCAAGTCATGAGCCGTTTTCACACCATATAATAGGTGTTTATTCCCATACCCGATAAACCTACACTATTAAATACCATTGACATTGTGGATATAGTATAACATATACTCCCTCCGTTCTTTAATGATTGATTTTCTAGAGTTTTCACACATATTAAGAAAACACATTAATACTTAGTTATAAATGTCTTATTTTTTGCACTAAACAATTTTCCATAAGTTTTAACCAATAGTAAATCAGTAAAGTCAATTAATATGTGTTGAACTTTACAATTCATCATTATGATTACATTAAAAATGCATAGAAAACGTGAAAAATCAATCTTTTACAAACAATTTTTTTTTCTAGAACATCAAACAAATAAGAACGGAGGGAGTATATCCTAGTTACTGCTTCTTTAGTGAGGAAAAGATACCGTACATATAAAGACATTGAATGGTTGTGTATATTCAAAAGAATTTTTCGTTTTCGTTTAGGATAACTATCAAAAAAATTCAAAATTGGCTTTCATAGGATTTAGCTACTTTTCAATTTTCAATTTTCCATTTGATTTTTTAGATTTTTAGTTCTACTACAGTAAGTCAGTAAGTATTTTCATCTTTTTTTTCTTTTTTTTGATTACCCAGGTGTCCGGTCCACAAATGGTCATGTACTACGAGCCGTGTAGGCCCTAACCCGAAGGTGTTCTGGACGCCGCAGGTGGTTGACGACTAGCGCCGTATCTAAACGGAACTGGCGTGATTCTAGGAGCCCGAAGAACGCCATGTGAAAACTCCGGTGGCGAGAAATCGAACCAATGTGGCGGTACTCACAGCCGTGAACCCTTTACCACCATGCCATAATGCCTGATTATTTTCATCTTTTTTGTTTGTTGAACAAAAATTGGGGGTGGGGGGCGAGTGTCAGATTTACCCGGTTTTTGATCATATCCCTACGCAGAGGTACAAATGTCCCTACAAAACATCACACACAAGTATTTTCATCTTTGTAAGTATTTTCAATTGGTTTCCCATCTTTGTATGTATTTATTTCCAATCAATATTTATTCTTTAAAAAAACCCTATATTGATATGGATTTAAAAAAAACCTTTCAACAAAATCTAAAATCAAAATTAAACAGACGACCAATATAAAAATGAGTACTCTAGTGGTTTGAGTTAGTACCTTCGTTGTGACATCATCTATGTATATATACGATTGAAAAGAAATATCAAGATTCAGTGAATAGTAAAAACTTGTCAAGAAATAACAAAAACGAATATAAAAAGAAGACATGAATATGAAAATATTCTGTATCGGTCACTTGTTTATTTTCTAACGCACAAGTATATATTTGGTTTATATAAGTTCTTTGTGAGTGTTATTACTAACTTAAGAAATTAATTATTCTTATACATTCGCGAGAATAAAGTAGAGTAAAACACATTTTCTATAGCACGTAAAAAACGTTTCCATATTGTTAAAGAAAAACAAACAGATTTGAAGCATAAGATTTTTGTCTTTCTAAGTATGCAATTTTTTCTATGTGTCTCGATATGGTTGACTTAAATTTTTTAGACCTATTTTATTTTAAAAAGTCATTTGGAACGAAAAAACTGTGGAGATTCAATACTACTAATTTATTTCAAAATTATTTTTCATGTTTTTCAACTGAATTTATTATATTACATATTATCGTTCCGAGATTAAGAAAATTTTAGATTTTGGTCCACAACTTCTTAGTAATAGAAAAACAACAACGTTACAAATTGTAGAGCGACTGTTAATTTATTAAAATGGTTACCAATAAAGCCATTGTATTTATTTTATAACATATATAATTTTTTTTGACAACTTTCATATATTCTCCTTTAAATAAATAAGGAGTATCATTTTGAAAACTGACCACATAATAATTTACTTATCTTCTGACTAAGCAGCCTAAACCACATGCCAGGTATCTAGTCATTGTTATAAATGGCGAAAATCCCAACATTTTAAAATACTTTTGCATTTTCCCATGCTCCTTAACAATTCATGGTCAACTACGACTCTACGAGTAAAAAAAGAACTTTATAATTATAGTTGAACAGCTAATACTTCATGATTTGAATAAATGGATTTTCTCTCGCTGAGGCGATTTTGAATTAAAAGTAACGGACTTTTTTTGAAACGGAAAATGCTCAAAGGCACCGGAAAGGTGCATCTCCGGGATGATTCTACATCTCCGACGTCTAGGGTTGTCATTTCTTTACAGCTTGGAAGTATTGGTGAGTCTCCTATCACGAAAACAACTGGATTACCATGTAGTTCAGGAATGCTGGGTAGTTTCCTTTTCCATTCACACACAATCAAAGGAAATCACATAAGATCTGATTCAGAAAATATCTTACCCCGGATTTGTGGCAATCTGATTAATGTGACAGACGTTGGTTTTGGAAACCGTCTGTCACCTAGCACAATCAGGGCTTTTGCTTTCCATAGATCGTCTCCGATTACATTACCTGTAATTGGGGAGAATCCCTGGGATTACTCCTTAGCCACAGTTTTAAAAGTACGCATCACGTTTGGACTTCTCCCACAGTCCCCTGAGATCCTCTGGTTGCCACGAATTGCTCTCAACAATTTTGCAATCAAAACCATGGCTTTTTTTGGAGGTTTGATCTCTGCAGACAAAGCTGGACAGATGAGAAAAGAATCCAACTCCCACCACTCGATAAAAACCAAGTACTCAGGCGTTTTGAGCGTACCTTGGTGGGCCGAGTGTTACTCCGTGAAGTTCAAGACCAGAACCATCAAGGTTTGATTGGTTTCCTTCCCACGGTGTGGAGGTGCGAGGGGCGTGTTCAAGGGAAGGAAATTGGAGATGGAAGGATCCACTTCAAGTTCCAGAATGAGGAAGATTTACAAGCGGTGATGGACAACCGGCCTTACCATTTTGATGGATCCATGATCGCTTTAGAACGCTGGGTCCCGACGGTACGTCGTGACTTTCCGAGTACAATACCGTTCTGGATTGTCATCCATGGCCTACCAGATTATCGGCGTGAGAAGGACTCGGTGAGAAACATTGGAGAGGCTCTCAGCGAATGGATGGCGGTTGATGTCACTGAACCTATACCGAGAGTTCGAGTGATGCTGGATTGCAGCTCACCTCTGGTTCTGAGAAGGGAATCTGATGACGAAGGTGAAGTTGTGTGCTTGGATTTCCGGTACGAGAAGCTTCAAAAGCAGTGTACACGGTGCCTCCGTCTCACCCAGGAGGCACCTAACTGCCCAGAACGTCCTCGGGATCAACGACGGGAGTCGTAACGGCGACGCGAAGAGGTAGAATTGCGAGGGAGACAGAGGCCTCAGAGGGACGATCGAAGCAAGGAGGTGGTCCCCTCCAAAGCCCCACGGGAGAGAAGCGTACCCGCCGCTGCAACGATGGCTTCGTCCTCGAGAGGGAAGCCGGTCAGGCGCGACATCCTCCCTGAACTGGAGACGACGACTGACACGGTCTCCACGAGAGACTGGGTCCGCAAAACTTTCACCTCCGAGGAGAAACGGCATCCGATGGAGACACCAGATACAAGCAGCGGTGAAATCGCACCGAACCTGACACAGAAGCGAACCAAGGTCGTGACTGCATCGTGGTTTCGGAGTACTGTGGAGGAGGCGCGATTCGCCAATCAACTCCACAACCGTACTGAGAAAAGAGGGGTGGTGGAGCGAGAGCGGGAATCGAAACCACCGCCACAAAGATCAGAGCATAGTGATAATGGTTCGTCTGCGGCGGCTAGGGTTTCGGGGAGAGAAATGGAGAAGGAGAATAACAAGAAGCAGATCTGTCTTGGGCCTCAGGGAAGAAGTTGTGGAGATGGGCCGGATCAGTCAGAGTCCCCCCGAGCCCATGACGACCTGTTGGTGGGAGATGGGGAAATGGGCCTGGTAATTTCTGCAGTGGGCCTGGATAATACCCTAAGCCCGACAGACATTATTTCTCCACTTAGAGAATTTATGGTGGCTAATCCCATAGTTTCCAGAGAGTTTGGACACAAAGCGGAGACTAGCGGTGGGAAATACCCACGGAGTTTGGAGAAGCGAATTGGCAGCGAATTGGCAAAGCTCTTGGAGTGCGCAAGAAGATTGGTCATAGTGCGTTCCAAGGCAGCCAGATTCATAGGCATGTGGCTTTAGTGCAACTGGATTCTGAAAAGGTTTCCACAGCTTTAGCGACAAGTGCAAACCCGTCCCCCTCGATGACGGGCCCAGAGACTGGGGAATGTTCGGAGGACTCACAAGAACCGGTGGTTGATGAGAAACCACCGGCGCCCGCTTAAATGATTCTAAGCTGGAACTGCCAGGGGGCTGGAAGTTTCTTGGAAGTTCGTCGATTGCGTGAATTTCGTAAGAAGTTTTTCCCGGGGATTCTCTTTCTTATGGAAACAAAGCGTGATCACCAGTTTCTTCAGGATTTGCAAATTGAATTTGGCTATGATTTCCTTTTTACAGTTGACCCTTCTGGTCGTAGTGGCGGATTAGCCCTTCTGGCTAAATCTGAATTTCGCATTCAAGTTCTTTTTTTCAGATAAAAACATTATTGATGTAGTGGCTACCATTCTTGGTAATAAAGTTTTTCTGTCGTTTGTTTACGGTGAACCTGTTATTTCCAATCGAAGTGTAGTTTGGGAAAGATTAACCCGGATTAGTACTACTCGGTTTGCACCGTGGTTTATGACCGGAGATTTCAATGAGATTACGGGACATCATGAAAAAACAGGGGATCGTAAACGCCCCGATAGCTCTTTCCTAGATTTTAACTTAATGCGCCAAATCTGCGGGATGGTCGACTTTCCATTTTCAGGAAATTGTCTTTCCTGGTTTGGACGACGAGGAACAAATGTAATTCGCTGCCGACTTGATCGGTCCATGGGAAATGAAGAAGTGTATGATTTATTCACCCATACGAAGATGGAATATCTTCGGTTCATGGGCTCGGACCACATGCCGGTTCTGACACACTTCCAGAACACCAGAATGGGTGGAACGAAGAAATTTAGGTTTGATAAGCGCTGGCTCTCAAAACCAAATTTCAAAGAGGTGGTACGCTCAGGATGGATGAGGGACCCACTCAACGCAGAACCAACTCTTGGAGATAGGATAGCCAACTGTCGGCGGAATATTTCTCGATGGCGTAAACAGGATCAGGTTATCTCTAAGGAGGAAATAGAAGTTTTGAAAGCTCGTCTGGAGGACGCTCAGAGTAACGATGCAGCCACAATGGAAGACATAACCACTATACAAGAATAATTAGTTTCGGCTCTTCGAGAAGAGGAGATATACTGGCAGCAAAAGAGTAGGGTTACCTGGCGTCAAGAGGGTGATCATAATACAAAGTTTTTTCAGGCATCAACTAAGCAGCGGAGGGCACGTAATAGAATTACGGGTATTGTGACGGAGACAGGGGTCTGGACAGAAAAAGAAGAGGAAATTGAGAAAACAGCAACATAATACTTTGCGGAAATGTTCACATCTTCACCAATCTTTGATCTGGAAGTGTCACTGGCAGCTATCAATTGTTGTGTTACCACGGAAATGAATGCTTTCCTCACTCGGGAGGTCACGGACCAGGAGGTCAAATCGGCGGTTTTTTCCATACACCCGGAAAAGGCACCGGGACCAGATGGGATGACGGCTTTGTTCTATCAGAAATTCTAGACGATTATTGGCCCCCAGGTAGTCGAGATGGTTCGTAACTTTATGAGCACAGGAGTTCTCGACTCGGTTAGCAATATGGTTAATATATGCTTGATTCCAAAGTCAGAGCGACCACGATTGATGACGGAATTTCGACCGATTAGTCTATGTAACGTGAGTTATAAGATTATTTCCAAGGTCCTTTGTCAGCGAATTAAAAGGTTTCTACCCTCTCTCGTGTCAGAAACTCAATCGGCCTTTGTGGCAGGGAGACAAATTACAGACAACTTTTCATGCCTTGATGACAAATTCGGTCAGTAAAAGGGAAGGCATGGCAATTAAGACGGATATGAGTAAAGCGTATGATCGGGTGGAATGGGGTTTTTTGGAGGCCCTGATGCGTAAGATGGGTTTCTCAGGACAATGGATAAAATGGATTATGACTTGTGTCAACTCAGTGACATATAGTATCCTACTTAATGGAGACCCAAAAGGTACCATCACACCTTCCCGTGGACTACGACAAGGAGACCCTTTATCGCCGTACTTGTTTATTCTTTGTACGGAGGTCCTGATTGCAAATATAAAAGCGGCGGAGGCGGCTAGAAGAATCTGTGGTATTAAAGTGGCCCCAACGTCACCTTCCTTATCCCACCTTTTATTTGCGGATGATAGCCTTTTCTTTTGCAAAGCAACCAAAGACCAATGCGACAATATCCTTACGGTATTGAATGTTTATGGGAATGCGTCTGGACAACGCATTAACTTTGAAAAATCAGCAATAACGTTTGGTACCGAGGTGCCTCCAGAGCGTCGTACGGAGATCAAGACAAGGCTAAACATCTCGACGGAGGGAGGATCCGGGAAATACCTGGGGATCCCGGAACAACTGCAAGGATCGAAGGCGGAGGTCTTTGCTTACGTGCAGGATCGTCTCAATCAGCGGATCAATGGCTGGTCGGCCAGGTACCTTTCGAAAGGAGGCAAAGAGATTATGATTAAATCGGTGGCGCAAGCACTACCAACTTATGTGATGTCTACTTTTCTCCTTCCAAAGAGTTTGCTTCGGAAACTCGCTAGCGCGGTTTCTAACTTCTGGTGGAAAACTAAGGATAATTCTAAAGGGATGCATTGGCTTTCATGGAAGAAGATGTGTCTCCCGAAGAAGGCAGGGGGTATCGGTTTTAAGTCTTACGAAGAGTTCAACAAAGCCTTACTGGCCAAGCAGCTCTGGCGACTACACCGATACCCAAATTCCTTAGTGGCCCGTGTTTTGAAAGAAAAGTACTTTCGATACTCAACCCCATTTGAAGCTAGAAAACATTACCGACCGTCTTATGGATGGCGAAGTTTGACACATGCTCAACCTCTATTGGAGAAAGGTATGAGACGGACGATTGGCACCGGGACACAATCATGGTTTTGGACAGATAAGTGGATCCCGGATGAACATCCACGTCGGATTCGTAGTCTGATACCACACCCTAATAGGTTCGATAGAGTATCAGACTTTATTGGTCCTCGATCAGGGCAGTGGAAGCTATCCAGGCTCCGAACTTGTGTTCACGAAGAGGATATCCCACTCATACTTTCTATTCAGCCCTCCTTACGGGGTGCAAAAGATGGTTTCTGCTGGCATTATACAAACACGGGAACGTACACAGTACGATCTGGGTATGAAGTCTGCCGACATCGGTTAGATGCAGATTTGGTTTACGCCCAACAATTACCATCAGTGAATCCGCTAAAAGAGAAGGTCTGGCAGCAGAATACAACCCCTAAGATTCGCCATTTCCTATGGTGGGCGCTCTCTGGGGCGGTGGCGGTTAACGAGAGATTGGCGCATAGACATCTCCAGCGAGACCGACAGTGCCCCAGATGTGAAGATATGGATGAGACCATTAATCATGCTTTGTTTACATGTCCAACCGCTAGAAAAGTTTGGGCATTGTCCAATATTCCAAACCCCCTGGCAGTTTTCCCTACAGAAAGTGTCTGGGGAAATTTGGACTATTTGTTCTCAAGGATCCCTCATCGTGCAGAGATTGAGGAACACGCCCAATGTTTCCCATGGATCATTTGGTATATTTGGAAGGCTCGCAACGCTAAAGTTTTTAACAATGTCGAGCGGACACCCCCAGCGATCTTGGAGCTGGCTCGAAAGGAAGCCAGAGAGTGGTTGCTGGCTAATGGGAATATCGAAAGACAAATTCACACTCACGACCTAGGGAGTGGGATGGAGGATCCGCCGGACGTGTTCCGATGCTTCGTGGATGGGTCTTGGAAAGAGAAAGACAACACGAGTGGTGTGGGGTGGATTCTACAGCTGCAGGATGGCACGTCCGATTTAATGGGGACAAGGGGTTTGAAGCGAGTACAATCACCTCTCCACGCAGAGCTGCATAGCCTTCTATGGGCTATGTCAAGTCTCACCAAGCATGGCAGATATTGTTCGGCGTTTATAACGGACTCACAAGAGTTGGTGAATATGGTAGCAGACCCAGGACGATGGCCCCGCTTCTGCTCAGAACTAGAAGATCTCAAGGAGTTACGAAGTTCTTTCCCAGATTTTACTCTAAAATATTGTCTTAGGGGGAATAATGAAAAAGCAGATTTCCTCGCGAAAAATGCTCGTCTCCGCCAAACAGTTTTTTCTTATGTTAGCACGTCTATTCCTACATGGTTCAACGATACCCATGTATTTTTGTAAACCAATCGGGAGTCGTGCGTCCGTGACAATAAAAAAAAAAAAAAAAAAAAAAAAGTTGAACAGCTAATTTTTAGATAATAGTAAAAGAATAACAACAGCAAAAACAAAAGCATCCTGTCCTAATAAAACATGCATAAACACAGAAGTAAATAAAAAGTTGGTAAAAAAGAACAAAAATGATCAAAATAACAAAAACGTCGTCGTTAGAGGGAGAATATACCGAAATAGAAAAAGGAATATCTCATATAGAGTTGCTTATAAATGGCCGTTTCGACTCTCTTACACTCGTGTCCTTGTTCATCGCCAGCTTCAACGCTCTCTCCTCTCTCTCTCTCTCTCTACAGTATTCTCACAAATACTTTAAACTCTTTGATCAAATCAAATCCCATACACGTTGAAGAAGTTTCTTGTATATTTATGTAAGTCTTTCTCTTTGATTTATGTGTTTGGATGTTTATGCATAATTTGATGTTAACAAAAAAATGTATAATTTGATGAATATTGCTATTTAATTTGTTCTTTCTTCTATGGATGCAAAATGATGTTAGTAATTTTGGATTTTGTTATGTGGCCCTCTCTGTTTTTTCAATCACTCTGTTTGGTTTTTGTCATTAGGGATTTCTCTTATTGAATTGGGATTGCTTTTTTCCAAGTTTCTTGGATCATTAATTAGGAATAGTTTCTCTTGAAACGTATTTTGTTGGATTTTTGTTGGAAATTATATCCCACTTTCTAGGGACTCTTTTGTTTGTTTTAGACTTTTAGTGCATGATTTTTCATATGCAAATAGTAATTTTTTAAAAGGGTTTGCAAAATAAAAGGAAATACGTAGTTTGAATAATAGTTTGTGTGTCCACAATCAAAGACAACAACATCTCGTTGTCTTACTCTCACTTAAAGTCTTTGTTGCTTCGTGTTCAGATTCAAATGTCACAAGTCAACCTTTGTGGGTAAACTAGAGTAAAGACAAATTAGTAATAGTTTTTTTTTTGTGAACCTAGTAATAGTTGAAAATTCATATAAAATAAATGGACCACCATTTTCTCGTTTACCTTTACAGAATTGGTAACGTCAGGGTAAAGAAACTAAACCAATATGAATTGATTATTTGAATAATGAGTTACACAAAATTTAACAATTTTTTTGGAAATTAATAATATTTGTTGGAAGAAAAAATGAGTGGACTGGAAGAAAATTGGAGTTGACTTTTATTATCACTTCCGTTTTTTCTTCTTATATTTAATAATGTTTTGTTTCTTTTTAAATAAGTAAATATCATTATACAAAAAAAAAGGATCGTTAAAAGTTTATTCATAAGTAATATTTTTATGCGACAAACAAAAAAAAAGTAATATTTTTATATAATTTAATATTGGCTTTGAAATTGAATAACTTAATTCAAGTTTGGTCAACTTGCTTTTTGAGTTGTAATTGTGAGATAAACGAAATGAGAGGGGAACCAAATTCTTGTACTATATTAATGTTCCATGAAATTTCAAGTGGGGGTTTAAATGTTTAGTTCTATTTGCTTTTAAATTTGCCTAACTTAGTTCCAAGTTAGGTATACAGCCTTACTGCTTGTACAAAATCAATCTTGTTTTGTAATTAAAATACCAATTTACAAATGAAAGAACATTTTGTTTATTCTTATTTGAAAATCTTCAATTACTTAGATGATCGAGTCTTAAAATGGTAAATTTTAACAATATATCGGCAAGTTGTATTGATACAAAACAATAAAATCCAATTACAGAGCGATTTCATTATAAGTTAGAGACCCCACAAGTTTAGTTTCTACTTCCAAAAATGTTACTAATATTGTTTCTTTTTGTAATGAAATAACAGAGAAGGAGAAGAATGGCAAAGGATCAGTTACAAGTGTTGAATGCACTTGATGTAGCCAAGACGCAATGGTACCATTTTACGGCGATTGTAATCGCCGGAATGGGATTTTTCACCGATGCTTACGATCTCTTTTGCATCTCTCTCGTCACAAAGCTCCTTGGCCGCATTTACTACCACGTTCCAGGCTCAGCGAAGCCTGGAACTCTCCCTCCCAATGTGGCTGCCGCGGTCAACGGTGTTGCCTTCTGTGGCACGCTTGCCGGTCAGCTTTTTTTTGGGTGGCTTGGTGATAAGCTCGGGAGGAAGAAAGTTTATGGTATGACGTTGATGGTCATGGTCCTTTGCTCCGTAGCCTCTGGTCTCTCTTTTGGACACGAGCCAAAAGCGGTGATGGCCTCGCTCTGCTTTTTTAGGTTTTGGCTAGGGTTTGGAATCGGTGGGGACTATCCTTTATCCGCAACGATCATGTCTGAATACGCGAATAAGAAGACTCGCGGTGCGTTTATAGCTGCGGTTTTCGCTATGCAAGGGTTTGGGATTATGGCTGGTGGAATTTTCGCTATTATTATTTCCTCTGCTTTTGAAGCTAAGTTCCCATCCCCGGCCTATGCGGATGATGCCTTGGGATCCACGGTTCCTCAAGCGGATTTGGTGTGGCGGATAATCTTGATGGTTGGTGCTATCCCTGCGGCAATGACTTATTACTCGAGGTCGAAGATGCCGGAAACAGCAAGATACACGGCTTTGGTTGCTAAGGACGCAAAGCAGGCGGCTTCGGATATGTCTAGGGTTCTACAAATGGAGATAGAACCAGAACAACAGAAAGTGGAAGAGATCTCAAACGAGAAATCCAAAGCCTTTTCCTTGTTTTCCAAGGCATTCATGAAACGACATGGGCTTCATTTGCTCGGCACTACATCAACCTGGTTCCTTCTCGACATCGCGTTCTACAGTCAAAACCTTTTCCAGAAAGATATTTTCAGCGCGATCGGGTGGATTCCTCCGGCACAAACCATGAACGCAATTCAAGAAGTTTTCAAGATTGCACGCGCACAAACCCTGATCGCCTTGTGTAGCACGGTACCTGGTTATTGGTTCACAGTTGCGTTCATTGACGTTATTGGAAGATTTGCTATTCAGTTGATGGGATTCTTCTTCATGACGGTCTTTATGTTTGCTTTGGCTATTCCTTACGACCACTGGACTCACAAGGAGAATCGAATCGGATTCGTTGTCATGTACTCGTTAACATTCTTTTTTGCAAACTTTGGACCCAATGCTACAACTTTCGTTGTACCAGCCGAGATCTTCCCGGCTAGGTTCAGATCCACCTGCCATGGTATTTCTGCAGCATCAGGAAAGTTAGGAGCAATGGTCGGCGCGTTCGGATTCTTGTACTTGGCTCAGAGTCCAGACAAGGCCAAGACTGATGCAGGATACCCTCCAGGTATTGGGGTTAGGAAATCGCTTATGATGTTGGGTGTGGTTAACTTTTTGGGTATACTTTTCACTTTCTTGGTGCCTGAATCTAAAGGCAAGTCGCTTGAGGAAATGTCCGGTGAAAATGAGGACAATGAGAACAGCAACAGTGATAGTAGAACGGTCCCAATAGTTTAGGTGAGAATAATACACCGTTTGTTATAGTTTTCTTCTTCTCTTCTTGTCTCTAGCAACTCAAGTTGTTCTTTGTGTGATCTTAATGTCTATTTTCTATAGAAATCAAAAATTTCATGGATCGATTACAAATCTGTTAATGACTCAGCTTAATTGGTCTATTGTTATATGGAAGAGTAATTCTAGAACCCGTGCACTATGCTAAAATTACAATTTATGCGTTGTGGAAAGCGCTTAAGGGCTTCACATTCACCTCTATGGAGAATCTTCTTATATTTGGCCAATAAATTGTTCATAGATGAGAAGTTGTTGATTCAATCAAAACGAGGAGGATTGCTCAAGCAAAGAATGTAAGCACAAAGCTGTTGATTCAATCAGACAATGCAAAGAGATTAGGCTATTGCAGATTTTGTATTTTCCGGTATGAAAGCACCTTCTTTAATGACTCATAAAAATAGGAAAAAATTCTACAAACTAAGTCTTGCGGTAAAGGGCTTACAAATTACAAAGTGGGAAGAGTAATAAGGACTATCACATCTTCTTAGGTATGCAATTGAATAACATGGGATATTATACTTATTAATAATCCAATACATATATACCCTTTAATCATTTAATTTATTTAAATCAATGATATCATTATTATGGACAAAATCAGATAGGAGTAAAACTAATTGTGTTCACTCTGATGACCTTGAAGAACAAAAAGTTTTGTATGGATATAAGACAATCATGAAACAATGATGTTTCTCATCACCCACGAACAATATAAGTTTTACTAAAATAAAATTGTTTTTTTTAATAGATTAAGATGGCGAAGATTCTAATAGGACAATTTATGATTCATGCTTGTGTGGAAATCGAAAGATGATGTTTGGAACAATGTTTTGAAGACAATGAAGTCTAAGAGGAGATCTTTGGAAGACAATATAGTCAGAAATTCGTTTTGATTTCATATAGTATATAACACTTATCAATCCTATTAATTTATAAGCATCAATTAGGAGATAGCTTTCTTAGCAAATTTTGTTTCCAAAAGACTAAAGCTATGATATTAAAAAGTAGATGATCAAAGCAGATTATACCAATTCCTTTGATCAAATGAAAGACATTGCTTCCTTTGTCGAACGTCAGTGAACATATGAGGTTTGGATGAAGATAAATACACATATTTTGGTCTAAGAGAAAAATGTAGTTCTAGTCTCCCAAAATATATAACTACTCCGCGTCATTAATTTTTAAATTAAAATTTTAAAAATGCGAAAATATGTATTAGTTTTGGTTTTTACTGTAGAAACTATTGTATATTTTTTTTAATAACATAATTTTTTAGAAGTTTAGTTTTACCACTTTATTATTTAGATATGTAGACGTATCTCCTTTATGAGCTCTAAAGCATGACATATGTGCAAACAATTCTTAGCCAATAGGAAGCAAGAAAGTTAACATGTCATCAACTTCCTACACGAAAGTCCAATTGATAAAGGCCTAAATGATAAAGCCCAACTCTCCATCCTCAACGTCCAAAGCTTCAACCGTCGTCTCCTCTTTCTTCTTCCTAAATTCGTTCGCCGTTCACATATATTCTCGCCGGTTACGAAAAACTCTACATCAACGACGAATCACCTGCCTTTCTAACACAAACTCAAACTTAAATCATCTCATAAATTTCAAATCGCTTCACCTTCTTCCATTCCTAACGCTTGAATTGAAGACTGCAGCAGTAAGAGCTCCAGGATTGCCACCACCACTCCATCCTACATATATAGAACTTGATTCTGCGGCAAACATACCACTCACTTTATCCAAATCCAACGCTACGTGTTCTTCATCGAGGTTGAATTGAGTTTACGCACGGAGGAATTTGTCTTCAGATTCATCCACTTCTGGGACTGGGACGCGAGTGAGTGAGAAGATGGAGCTATGTCGAGGAGCTTTCCCTGAAACATAATTTCACTGTCTCTTATCATGTCGGGAAGAGGTATGAAACATATTTCGTGTCTTGCCGATGAAGGTGGTGGCGTTGACGACGAGAGAGATAAGTTTCAAAGTCGTCCACTTTTAAAGGTGTTACTTTGAGTCTCTGACTTGATCTCTCATGGTCCTAAGCTGATTAGTGAGAATTGTGGTTAGTATCTTAGTCCTCTTGGATAATTTCTACAATGAAAGTAAGTGGTTCAATATAAACTTGCTTTCATGGGTAATAATGCTAACAATGCCGTTTTTATCATCTAAAGGTCTCAAAGTTACCGATGAAATCGTTCTTCAATATATCCGTAAAGTAAGTAAAACCCGATTTGAATCTATTCAGTTTTGGTTTAGATTTGATTATATGATTGTAAACTGTTTGTGGTGTTGTGTTTTGTTGCAGTCTCTTGGTCCTGATGAGTCTTCTTGCTTTACTTCGTCAATGAGATCATCTATTGGTGTTAAACAATCTGTCGACTTTAATGTGATTGAGCTAACGGGAACTGATAGACTTGTTTGATCAAATGTGTGAAAGCAGCAATCCAAAGAAGAGTCTCTGAGGTAAAGATTCTTGTGATTTGCTTGAAGAATAATCATAAGAATGTGTGTCTTAGCATTTTTGTATTGTATCTATGTTTTAGGTGTTGAGGCTTGAGCTTTGCACATCATATAGAGTTGGGTTACTCTAAAATGTGACTTAGATTTTTCACGAAAAAGTCTTACAGTTACAAGAGCTGAAGTGAAAACAATAGGAAACAAAGCTCTCAACACATTCTATGTGAGAGATGCTTCTGGTTATGAAGTTGATGCTAAGACCATAGAGTCCATTAGACAAGTGATTGGCCAAACAATACTTCAAGTAAAAGGCGTAAACACAGACTTAAAACCGAGTTCTCAAGAATCTCCAACGAGGTTTCTCTTTGGCGTTTTCAAGTCGATATCATTCGTCAATTTTGGATTGATCAGATCTTAAACTCATGAAAGAGATGGTGGTTCCTTTATATTTGAAACTTACATTGTGTGAATATGTAGAAGAAGAAGCTTTAGGACACTAAGTGGGTGTTATTGGATTGAAGAATTTAGTTGATTTTGAGAGAATTAGACATTCTAAAGAATTCTAGTGTTATTCAATTTATAAGAATCTCAATTCTTTTAAATTCTAGTGTTATTCAATTGATTAGAATCTTAATTCTTTTCAATTCTAGTGTTATTCAATTTTGCTGTAGCTTTTATTCTTATAGTTTTCAAAGGAATTTAATAGAATTCTATTGGAAAAATGTGAAGAACCAATTCCTTCAATTTTTGCTAAGAATTTGATAGAAAACTATTAATTCTTTTACAATACATTAAAATCAATTCTATCAAAATCACTCAACAAATACCACCCCCTAAAGTTGTTTAGATTTATTTTTTACAGGGTTTATAGTAAGATTCTTGCATTTGGATTTATAATTGTGGATGTGTATATAAAGCTAGACTTTTCATGATTTGTGCACATTTAAGATTTTTAGAAATTTCTTTTTTAAACAATTTTTTTGCAAAATTGAATTTACCGATTACGGTGCCATATTTTAACTAACTGTTAATTCACAAAAGAAAATCATAACAAAACCAAAAAAATCCATTCAACAAGTTTACACATAAAATTTGAAAATCAATAAAACAAACTAAATTTGATTATCCGTCCTATAAGAAAACGACATTTTTTTTTGTTTGGTCGAAATAAGAAAACGACTAAAACCTTGAAAATATAGATAAAAGTTTTACAATTCATCACAAAATCCGGACGTAGCCCGGAGAAGCTCCTAATAGTTACGCTAAAAGTTATAATTTATAATTTGATATATTGAAGTATATATAATATAAACATAAATACCGAATGGTAAATATACAATACATTAACTAACATAATTAATGCATATATATATATATATTATTTCTTTGATATTGGACTGTATATAAAACACTGAAACGGCTTTTGTATATATATAATTAATATCAAATCAGTAACTTTATCGTTATAAAGGAAAACCATTTTTTAGAAAAACAAAATTAATTTTTGTGGAGGCTTTTTTTCTATACTAACAATCTAATGTTTAATCATATTTATAGAGTAAAATCTGTAGAGGGAGGGTAAGTATAATAGAATTTACGAATTGGGCTTGTTAATTAATTATTAGGCCATAATTAATACTTTTTCCGTCCCATTTTAGATGATCTTTAAGGTTTTTACTCACAAATTAAGAAACTATTTAATTGTTTATCTTTTCAATACAGAACATCAATTCCAAAATGATTCAACCAATGAAAATATAATCTGCAGAATTCAAACAACTAAAAACAATAAAAACACAATAAATATTGCATAGAAAACTGAAACAATCAATTAATTTGGGACAAAAAATTATCCTAAAAAGTTATCTTAAATGGGACGGAGGGAGTATTAGTTAGTGGGTTAAGTCTAATTTTTTTAGAAGCTTTTGTCATGTCACATTTTTTTGTGAGAGTGAACGTGAGAAAGACACATAAGTATTATTTGAAGAATTACCTCTCTAATAATATTTAAGGGATAAGAGAGTATACTAAATTTGAGATAAATAATATTCGCAACAAATCAAATAATTTAGATGTTCATTTTTTTTTAATAAATTATGAAAAAGCATTATATAACCTCCTCAACTTTTCTTTATACCTGCCGAGTCAATTGAAAATATAAATGTTGCTCTGTTGCAAATTTGTCACTGTTTCCTAAGGTTTAACAATTCCCTTGTCACATGTGGCATGTAACACATATGCAAAAATGATAAAACAAATAAATTAGAAAATTACATAATTTTTTCCCCACATATACATGTTTGACATATGGAATGAATATCAAAGCTTAGATGTAGAAGAAAATCAAAATAAACTTGATACAGTATACCTTCCAATCAACGTTGTATCATATTTGGAAAGAACATAATAGGCGTCGCTACTTTCATCTTCTCGGCTTGTTAAGATGATTGACAAAATATGCGAGATCATTAGCAACGTCCACTTACTATAAGAGAATGGTCGCATGGTTTGCATTCAACCGTCCATACAAAAATCTATTTACTTTGACGATTAGTTTAGAACTTAATACAAGCTTAGATGTAGAAGAAAATCAAAATAAATTTGATACTTTATACCTGTCAATCAACGTTGTATCATATTTGGAAAGAACATAATAGGCGTTGCTATGGTTAGACTCTACTTCCATCTTCTTGACTTGTTAAGATGATTGACAAATATGCGCGATCTGCGCATTAACAACGTCTCCACACTATAAGAGGATGGTCGCATGGTTTGCATTTAACCTTCCATACAAAAATCTACTTACTTTGACGATTAGTTTAGAATTTAATTCAAAATTAGATGTAGAAAAAAAATCAAAGTAAACTTGATATGGTATACCTTCCAATCAACGTTGTATTATATTTGGAAAGAACATAATAGGCGTCGCTATGATCAAACTCTATGTCCATTTTCTCGGCTTGTTAAGATGATTGAGATTAATTTTGATCTACGGGCATTAGTAGCGTCTCCACGTACTATAAAAGGATGGTCGCATGGTTTGCATTAAACATTCCATATAAAAATTTATTTACTTTGACTATTAGTTTAGAACTTAATTCAAACTTTTCAGAATAAAGTATTAAAGCACATTTATGTAAAACATTTTTTTATTTGAATATTAATTTTACATTTACTCAAAGAAAAAATGAAACAAAAAATGTTTTAGACAGAAAAATTAGGTTAACGAAGTGAAAATAATATTAAAATTTTCATAAACAAGGAAAAAGAAAATAATAATAATAATAAAAAGAAAATATACCCAATTTATTATCCTTTATCAATATATCAACAAAATCCAAGAGGTATCTTTGGTCCACCACTTCCAAAACAAGGTGTCTAAAGATTGACCCATCTCTGCTTTTGGTTTGGATAGTTCATGTCTCGATTCCTTTAGGATCTCACTCCGTCCAGGTACGTGTTCTCTACTCGCTTCTCGTCTGAACATAATTCCAATTCCAATTCTTTATCCTGAGATCCGATACATTCATACGAGAAGTGATTTGCATGTGTTGGGTCACAATTTTTTATTGTAAAAGAGCTTCCTTTATGAATCTTTTGAAAAGGGTTTTGATTTTGATGAAACAAGAAGAACGATTTAGGGTAAAGATTGGCTTTTTAACATTTAATGATTGGATTTTCTCTAGGAGTAAGGTTATCATTTTGTTAACAATTCTTATTCTATGGTCTTTGTTTTGATGTTTGATATTGGTACTAAAGATGTTTAGACTAACTACAATAGATTATTGTTCTCTGTACTTATGAAATGTAGCAGCTTAATAATCATGAAACCAACAGAAAAGCTTATTGGTCTCTGTACTCCGATAATTCCAAGTCTAGGTTTTCTATAGATTTGTCTTTGTTTCGATGTTGAAATGAGTTGAGGCGCATGTGTAATTGTATCTTGTTTATTGCCTCTCTTATCTCTTATCTCTTGATCACTTGTTTTGGGGTCTTTGTCACTGTTAATTTCATCACCCTTGACATTCATTGATAGATTCGTATTACTATTAGGCTCGGAAACTGAATCTTGTGGGAATATGTAAATGGTTGGTGGGTGGATTTGGAATACTTTGTTACTCAATGTCTTCTTATTTAATACTCATGGGAATTGAATTGTATTGTATCTTTGCCTGTTTTATTAGTCTCATCATATAAGTTTAGGTTATTTCTGCAACATATCTCTTTAATTCTCTTCAAATGTGTTTTCGACATGTTTCTTCATTTTTAGTACAGTATCTCTCTCGTGCGGTGTCCTGTTTAGGTATACTCGTTTCTTCATTTGATTTTTTCCATCTTCTGCAGGAAATTGTAGCTTTTTTTTAGTGTCTCTGAAGTTGTTTTGAGCAAAGTATCTTTTTGGGTGGCTATAAGAGTTAATGGGAATCGAAGGTCTGCGTAAACCTGGAGATATGGACAAATTTTCAACGCCGCCAGGTTTTGTATCTCAAACAACGTTTGTGCTGAGGAATGTACACCGAGACAAAGAAAGTTCCAGGTCGGTGTCGGGACAAGAGCAGATAGCTGTATTTGGTATAGATGATGCAGATAGTTTCAAGAAGTTTCTTGCAAACCGACCGTGGATAGTGCATGATCGCACTACTCCCTTAAAGCCAGTGAATTCTGAGGTCCCATAACTATCTAACTCTTTCCTCTCTTTATAGAGTAGCTTTTCTTAGTATGCTGTTGTGATGAAGCTAGACATATACACAAGTATATGTATCGATCCTGTTTCTAGCACCATTCTTGTTCAGGCGATCATTTCTCACTCTGTAACGCAGAATTGTAACCAATGCTGAAAACTGGTAGAGATTTAGGAATGATTTTTGTTGATTTTTTGGGATAATTGATGTTAGTCAAGCAGGAAATTTTGTTGTTGTGGATTCCATACCCTTTCTGGCTTATGGTTTTAGTTACTCTAAATGATGCCTGCTCTAAATGATGTTGCATGTGCTGATATAGGTAGCTTTACTATGCTTTTAGACATTCGTGAGTGTAGGTATCGAGATTGTATGTTAAGTCTTTTGCATTCTTACCTAAAGCTTTTGCAAATTCTTTTCGCATGTACGGGTAAGACAGCTATTCAAAGCTTCTGAGACCAAAGCCCTTGAGGAAGCTCCCGTGTTTAACCCAACGGAGGAGGTCAGTTTGCTTTGTGTTTATGAATGACAAATATGTAAACAATCATATATGCTTACTGAGAAATATGTTCCTTATCCTTTCTGAATCGTCAGGAATTTAATGACACGCTATCGTATATAGCAAGCTTGCGTGACAGAGCTGAGCCTTATGGAATCTGTTGTGTTGTTCCTCCTCCTTCAGGGAAACCTCCGTGTCTTCTTGAGGAGAAAAAAGTATGGGAGGATTCCAGATTTTTCACTCAAGTTCAGCTGTATGATGGATATCAGTCCGAGAACCCAACAATTAAAAAGGAGGCTGATGTGGGTAGTGATGATGCTGCATCTGAGAAGGTTAACTTTTGTAGAATAGAACGCGGTCCTAGTTTTAGTTTGGAGAGCTTCAAAAGCTTTGCAGATTCAAACAAGAAGAAGCATTTTAGCACAAAGAATGAGGTTTTGGGCTCCAAGAACTCATTTACATCACTAAAACCAAATGAGCCAACCACGGCAGACATTGAAAAAGAGTATAGACAACTTGTTGAGAGTCCACTTGTTGAAATTGGGGTAATGTTAAAATCAAGTGTACTGCTTTTATATATGAAACGTACAATAGCACTAACTCGTCATGTAAATTAGGTTCTTTATGGCAATGATATAGACACCAGAACGTTTGGCAGTGGATTTCCCTTACCTGGACCATCTGAATCGTCAGGTTGGAATCTGAACAATACGGCTAAGCTACCTGGCTCTCTTCTATCGTTTGAAGACTGCAAATCAATTTGTGATCCTCGTCTAAGTGTAGGAATGTGCTTGTCTTCCCAGTCGTGGGTAAGTTTTAAAGCTGATGTGAAGCCATCATTTTCCCTAGCATGATTAGTACTGGTCAACCCAGAGGCTGCTTTGCAAGCTATGACTAGAAATTATTTTGCTGCATTATTAGTTTTGCAATCTAATTTGCTTGTATAGTCCTCATATTTGTCTCCTTTCCATCTGTTGCTGCTGAACAGAAATCTGAGAAGGAGAGACTCTACTCGCTCTGCTATTTGCATCTGGGAGCTCCTAGAGTGTGGTATTCTGTAGCAGAATGTCATCGATCTAAGTTTAAGGCTATCATGCAGAGCTTATTACCTGAGAGGTTAGCAGAACAGCTAAAGATGGGTCATGATCCTGTAAGTACCTTAACACATTAAGCATCAATGGAAGTTACTCTATTCAAAACTCAGCATAAATGATCATGACATGCCATAGATTTGGATTTATCTGTTCAAAGCGAAGCCTATCGTAACTTTGATGACTTTTAGTGAGCTCTTAAATACTTATAGTTGCGGCTCATTTGACAAGGGAAGCAATTCATTTGGCAGGTGATGATGTCTCCATACGTGTTAAGCATGGAGGGTATACCAGTGACCCGGTGTGTTCAGAACCCTGGCCAATATGTTATTATGTTTCCAGGATCGTATTACTCTGCCGTTGACTGCGGCTTTAATTGTTTGGAGAAAGCAAACTTTGCTCCCCTTGATTGGTTGCCCCATGGGGATATTGCTGTTCAGCAGAATCAAGAGAAGAGTAGAAAATCTTTAATATTGTATGATACGCTATTATTAAGAGCTGCAAAGGACGCTGTGAAATGCCTTAAGGAATATTCTTTGACCAAGAAAAACACAGCAGACAGTATGAGATGGAACAATTCTTGTGGTAAGGACGGGTACTTTTCCAACATCGTCAAGGTATGCTCACCGTTCTTCTTTTACCGTCTTACTCAGAATATGCGCCTAAATCCGGGTAGCGTGAGGAACTTGGCTCATTACCTTTTGTGTTTTCTCTTTTATGTAGTCACGGGTTAAGCAGGAGAAAAGCAGACGTGAGTTCCTTAGCAATTCACTAGAATCAAAAAGGATGGAAAAGAGTTACGATGCTGTGAGCAAGAGGGAATGCTGTGTATGTTTTGCGGACTTGCATCTTTCCGCTGTTCAATGTTCATGTTCCGCTGATCGTTACTCGTGTCTGAACCACATGAGCAAGCTCTGTACCTGTCCATGTGACAAGAAGAGTTTTCTCTATAGATACACTATCAATGAGCTGAATATTCTTGTAGAGGGGTTGGAAGGTAAACTCAGTGCTATGTTCAGATGGGCAAACATAGACCGTACCTACAATGCTTCTCCAGTGGCTACCATCACAAGTCCACAAACCGAAGACAAAGGCAAGAAAACCGATGATGTTACGCCCGTTAACAACACGGTGAAAGATTTCGCAGCTGGAAGTAAGGATCAGACTAAGGTTCGAAAGGCGAGACGGATGGTGGATATACTGAATGATGAGAAAAACGGACCTGTGAAATCATGTTCTAAGAAACAGAAGCAGTGATGAAGAAAATGGAACTTTTGTTTTTATGTAAGTTTAGTCACATTTTGCAAAACATTTTTTGTTATCCTTTTAATCGAATAAGACAGTGTAATAAGTTAGGTTACATGGAAACTCCGTACATTGTGTGTTTCCTGTTTTGGAAACCGAAACTTTTGGAAATTCTATGGAAACATGTTTCTTAAAATAATTTAATTTGGAAACTCGACGAAAATTTTATTTCTATTTTGAAAATTCGACGGAAGTTCTATTTTCAATTTGGAAACCTTTTTTTCCTCCAACAATAAGTCTATGCAGAGAATTAAGGAAAACACCACGGAAACTCGTTTTTTAAAGTTCTCAATTTGGAAACATGATGGAAACGCTCGATTTTGTTTTAGAAATACGTAAATAATTAAATAGTTTGAAAAGTTTAAGAACAAAAATTGCGTTTGTAGGTTAAAAACAATAAAATTTTCATAACTTTTAGGTTTTGTATTAATTTGTTATTAGTTTAATATTTGTTTATAGAATTCGTGTTACTCAAATTCTTTTTAATATTGTTTTTAATGTTATTGTTTCATATATATGTATGTGTGTTTCCAAAACGTATCCGTTTTTTAATTTTTAATTTTCTAAATATCGTTTCTGCGTTTCCAAACGTTTTGCTTCCTCCGTTTATATGCAACCTAGTTAATAAGTGATAACCATTTTAATCGATCAGATTTAATCATTATTGTATAATATGTTTAGGCAAAAATAGATACGTACCTAAAACTATACATTAATTAATTTGTTACTTCATTAATTACATTAGGCTTTAATTGACTTTTCGTTAATTACATGAAAAGTCCCATTTTTTATAAGAAAATTCAGTTTCTCGTCGTGTGTCAGATTTTCTCAGACACTTCTTCTTCTTAGCTCAGATTTTAGCAGTTCGTTTTCGCGATCGGTGAATGGCGGAGAAAGACGCCGGAAACGTGAAGACGAAGGAGAAAGGATCGACGAAGCGATGGAGTTTACTAATCGGAGCTGTATCCGCCGTTGTTTTAGCCGTCGTGTTCGCTGTGTTTTTGAATTCTCAGAATTCGTCGATTTATGAGTTCACCGGAAAAATCTGCAGTTGCCGTCAGGTTAGGTATCTCTAATAAGCTCTCGTGTAAAGTTTCTGATTCGAAAATTTGGATATAGTTCGAATCGATTGAGTTTCGAGGATTGAAATAAGGGTTATTTGTTCTTAGGCTGAGCAGCAGAAGTACATTGGTATGGTAGAAGATTGTTGTTGTGATTACGAGACTGTGAATCAGCTAAACAATGAAGTGTTGCATCCATTGCTTTTAGACCTTGTTAAGACGTCGTTTTACAGATATTTCAAGGTTAGTTTCTCTTTGTATGAGTATGGAATGAGAGTGTTTATTGAGGTTTGTGTTGTGATTTTATTTGAGTTTATGTGATAGGTTAAACTATGGTGTGATTGTCCGTTTTGGCCTGATGATGGTATGTGTCGGTTAAGAGATTGTAGTGTTTGTGAATGTCCTGAGAGCGAGTTCCCTGAACCGTTTAAGAAGCCGTTAAGTCAGTATAATCCTGTTTGTCAAGAAGGGAAACCACAAGCTGCTGTTGATCGTACTGTAGATACGAGAGCTTTTAAGGGTTGGACAGTCACTGATAATCCATGGACAAGTGAGGATGAAACTGACAACGGTATGTCTACGTAACCTTTACAATATGACGATATGTAACGATTAGCTTTTTTTTTTAGTGTTGAATTGCATTGTGTTAAATGTAGTTTTTTGATTGATTACCTAATACATGATTGCAGATGAAATGACGTATGTTAATCTTCGGTTGAATCCTGAACGGTATACTGGTTATATTGGTCCGTCAGCTAGAAGGATATGGGATGCTATATACTCTGAGAACTGTCCCAAATGTAAGCTTCACTATTCTTGTTTCTCGATTTGTTTCTTTATACCCGTAATATCCAGGTGGCTGATCACTTCTTATGGATTTCTAACCCCGCAATTATACCGGCTTCTATGTGATGTGTAGATGCATCTGAAGAGTCGTGCCAAGAAGAAAAGATTTTGTACAAATTGGTCTCTGGTCTTCATTCATCAATTTCAATTCATATAGCTTCAGATTATTTACTTGATGAAGCTACAAACTTGGTAAGATCTGCCTCATGAATCTGCCTTATCCGCTATATATGTCTCTTGGGCAGAATTAGAAAATGATTCAGTGATCTTTGTTTGTGTGTGTGTTTCAGTGGGGTCAAAACCTTACATTGTTGTATGATCGTGTGTTAAGATACCCAGATCGCGTTAGGAACCTTTACTTCACATTTTTGTTTGTTCTCAGAGCAGTAACAAAGGTCAGTTACTAATCGCTTTCCTTTTTTTTTCCGAATCCTAGGAAAAGAGGCTCAATGGTCTAGAATAATCACAATTAATGTCTTTCTTCTCCTTCATGATTTGTAGGCAGAACTTTACTTGGAAGAAGCTGAATATAAAACTGGTAATGTCATTGAGGACTTGAAGACCAAATCACTGGTGAAACAACTAGTCAGTGACCCCAAAACTAAAGCAGCTTGTCCAGTACCATTTGATGAAGCTAAGCTCTGGAAAGGCCAACGTGGACCAGAACTGAAACAACAAATACAGAAACAGTTCAGAAACATAAGGTCCTTCTTGAATCCTTATTCTTTCCAGCGTGAGTCTCTGCTTATTGCTCGTCTTTTCTTGACAAACGAGTTGAATTCGTTATATTCCTTGGATGTCCTTGCAGTGCAATAATGGACTGTGTAGGCTGTGAGAAATGTCGTCTATGGGGAAAGCTCCAGATTCTTGGCCTCGGCACTGCATTGAAAATCCTATTCACTGTCAACGGTGATGACAATCTGCAACATAATGTGCGTTCCTACTCATAAAACACACATTGTTGAGTTGTTGAAATCTGATGCCATTGTATATATTCTTTACTTTCTCCCTCGGGCATGGCATTTTATTGACGCAACAGATATATCTTATCTTTTACAGCTCGAATTGCAAACGAATGAAGTGATTGCACTGATGAATCTGCTCAACCGATTATCTGAATCAGTCAGATTTGTTCACGACATGAGTCCTGCGGCCGAGAGAATCGCAGGAGTACAGGCCTCTCCAGTGAATAGAGTTTGGCAGAGAATAGTGACATCTTTAGCGCAAACAAAAGGTAAGAAAGCATTGAAGAATTCATAGACCTTAAACTGTAAACCGAGACAAAATTCTGAAGGTCTAGGGTTTGTCTGGAGAGAGTATACTTTTGTTGTAAAGTAAGAGACGAATTTTGTAGAAAACAGTTTTACAAACCTAGTTGATTTGATTACAGACCTCATTGAGCATCCTTATTGTGTTCAATGCTAACAATTTCACAAAGATGGTTCTACTTAGTGTAACTGCACAATCCACACCTTTTTCGTATATGAGGAATGAGATTTGTAGTCCGAATCTCTTTGTTTTTGCCACTTAATTTCCCATTCAACTTGTTGAATCATATACTGCGGAGCGCGAGGCACACCACGAATCTCTTCATCAAATAGAATCGATTCACATTTTGAAGTATTGGCCTCTCCACATTTCGATGTAATATGTAATATCTACACAAAATTATTCTTCGGATTGGGGAGAGGCCAATACTTTGAACTGATCCTCACATGTAATGCAATGAAGTTGCCAGCAAATTGAAGTGTATTGACAAACATACAAAGATCTTTTGACAAAAGAAATCGTGACGCTACAAAGACCAGAAACCTTTGGTCAAGAAGTTGTTGTCTCCATTGAAGTGGACAGATTTTATAGCCGCGGAGGCAATGGTAAAGACGAGAGCTTTAACAGAGGCAGAAGATTTAGCTGGAGCTGTTACCGTTATCGAGAGTTTTAGACAGATTTTGGCAGAGACTGTCTCTGCAAAATCGAGTGACGGGTTTTGTGTCGCTTTGGATAGAGAGCTAAAGGAAATGCAAGACATGTAACATCGAGAGGAGACTCAATAGGCGGTTCAAGCTTTGTCCAGCCTTATAGCCAGACACCATCAATGATGGTTGAGATGCTACACCGATCTCAAGCCACGTCGCATAATAGACACATCCAGCCATTGGTATCATTTGCATCTCAGCCAAAGCCAAAAATCAAAAGCCAATGTCTTAGCTGTAAAATGTTTCAGCTTTGTTTTGATCTCACAAAACTTTTGGGTCTCTTTTTGGGTTTTAGGATTTTACGGTTTGGCGATTTTCCTGGTTTTGTCCGTTGGTCTTGTTTCAACTTCTCAATGTAATGTGTGTATAAATATGTATGAATTTTGGTATAAAAGCTTTGCTCAAAAGTTAGAATATATGTAGTTTCAGTTTTGGAGCAAAGCACTAGTAATTTTACAATCCATTAGTCCTTAGTATATACTGGATCTCTTGTATATCTATTTGAATTTTTCATGTCACGATGGTTTAGATTAATAAATTAAAAATCTCAACATACATGAATCCTATGTCTTATGTTGGAGCTTTCAACATTGATATTTTTATGACCGTTCAAATTAACATTTGGTGATGACATACTTGCGACCAACCAACACTGTCGCTCTATCAGTCTTGCATTTCAATTTTGCTAACTTAGGAATTTGTAGGGGATCATTATTAAAAATAATAAGTATTTGTAAGGATGAAGAAAACAAATAATTTAGAGAGCGAAAACTAAATTATAATACCGAAGACCTCGAGGTTTAGAGAGCTACAACTTAAAAATTTAACTTGTAAAATCACCAAAGTAAATTATTTTAAATATGTATATGTTTTTTAAAATTATAAAACAAACCTAAAATGATACGACATCGAATCCAGCCACATCAGATGCGTCAATAGAACATTCACGACAATGCTGGAGAGTTGAAAGATAGGCACCTTAGCTTGTAATTTTGAGAGACGATCTACACCTCAGAACTTCATTAAGACGAGTTTCGTTGCTGCTACACCAGATAGCAATACGGTTAAAAATTGACATATTGTTTTGGGTCCTAAATCCGAATGAAATTCTCCTCTAAATGAGAGGGAGGGTTGAAGACAAAACACTCCGAAAGATATGGAGTTGACACGATCAAGTGAATTGCTTAAAACGTAAAAGGCTTTTCCACAAAGGACAATCCAGTGACATATATTGGTCCAATCTTAATATAAAAACAATTTCGGACAAATTTCCGAGACAGAGACACAATCTAGGGAGGTAAAACTACAAAACTTAACTTGTAAAATCACCTAGCTAAATTATTTCAGATATGTATACTTTTTATACAATTTTTTTAAATTTTTTTATATTAATTATGTATAATAAAGAAATTAAAATAGACACATCATATCCAATGGTAATTAATCGCATGGTATTGTAAAAACTGTAGACTCTCACAACATAAAAATATGTTAAAGAAAAGAAATTATAGAAAAATGATGCTCTTTATTATTGAATTTTGAATTTTCAGATATAATGTGTAAAACGAGATTAAAAAATAAAATAAAAAAACCAAATCCCAAATTAGTTCGCATATCAATTAGGGTTTACGTCAATTCCAATTTCACAATCTCTCAATCCCAATTTTTCTCTCGATTTCGAATTAGGGTTTCTATGTCTTTGTCGCCGCCGAAACTAATGGATATAGACGAGGTTGACGAAACGGTTCACAGAAGTGATGCGACTCTCTTAGAATCTGATGGTTCGCAAGTCGGTTCCTTTCCGGCGAGAGCTTCCTCTGACAAGCAAGTCGGTTCCTTTCCGGCGATAGGCTCCTCATGAACTAAAGAAGAAAGTGATCGTAAAGCTATGGTTTTGAGCTGATAAAGGCTGGTGGTGTGAATGGGCCTCTTAACTTACTATGTACTTTCGCGAATATCTTGAGCTGATAAAGGCTGGTGGTGTGAATGGTTTTAGGGATTGAATACGAAGTGATTTAACTATCTTTTTGAAATCTTACAAGTTGTTGCATCTAATCTTGCTTCTCTTAACTTACCATGTACTTTGCAAAATTTCTTTACATTTTGATTCGAATATTGTAAACGTTTCATCAATATACTATTTTTTGATTCTATATCTTTCACTTTGTTTCATCATCTCTGCCGTGAAAAAAATGTACATTAACTTACCATAAAGTTTTATGCTATATGTCGAATTTTTAGCAAAACAAAAATAAATTTTTATATACAACGATTATACAGTTTATTATGTAATTAGCGTAACTTCAAATGTTATCCATGCGAAATATTATTTTGTCAATCTCATCAATGGAAATAACTCAAATGGTACTAACGTTTTTTATTTTTATGAACAAAATGGTTGTATGGTAAAATGTTAATTATTTCATTTCAAAAAAATTATCAAGACATTAATGATTTCTAAATCTATAATTACATATCCATACTTAGCTTTTTCTAAAATTTTAGACATCTCAGAGTGCATTACAAAACAGTACATACAGTAGAACCTCGATAAATTAATACTCGATAAATTAATAAACACCATAAATTAATAAATTATCCCGGTCCCGAGTCGGGCCAATGTAAAAATCAAGTCAATTTGATAAAATGATAAGATAATAATTTTTTTGAAACTCCTATGTAAAATATGGTCCCAATAATAGCATAAATTAATAATCATATATAATTATGTATATATATATATGATAATGTACTAAATATGGTTTTAGTGATTTTTGTTTTAACTTAAAAATGAAAATCTCATTAGCCTTATCTTTTAATTTAAGTGTTACATCAAAAAAATTTATAATTTTTTTTTCCGGTCTTTATCATAAACTTGTAAAAATTCTAGGCAAAATAATTGATTCGTTATAATAACGCTTTCTAAATGTATTCATCGACATTAGGGATAATAACTATAATTTTTTCTAAATTTTATACATAGTATACCATTTTAGTTTGATCGTCTATTATGATAATATCATCCACTCTATTGCGATAATCAAAAATTTTAATCAAAATTTCATTAATTTGCAAATAGATTCATTAAATTCCATAATATAACATTATTCGAAAAAACAAATTAAGAAAAATCTTACCTAAAACAGATTTCTCTCTATAAATTAATAATTATTAATTTATCGATAAAATAATATTCTCTCTAAATTAATAAATTATCCCGGTCCCAACATTATTAATTTATAGAGGTTTTACTGTAGTTCTTTGGCATATCACATGGTTGCATCTGAAAAAGGAACATTCATGTTGGTTGCGCCGCATATACGTATTTTTAAAAATATTTTGTTTTAACATGTTTTTAAAAGTAAACGTGTAATTTATCATATAATACCCAAACAAAAACTAAATTATAATGTATAATAGATAAATTTAACATGCACAAAAGAACAATATATATTACATAGAATAATAAACTCGTCCGGTAATAGTTAAATCCATTGAAAATTTGTTCAAAGTCATCCAAAAAACATATTGGCAATTATCTTCATTTTGCATTGCTTTCCATTTTTTTTTATCAAGTTCTTTCCACATTTCTATTTTATCTTAATTTACACCCAACTTTGTATCATTATGTGGAAATATATTCTTAAAATAATATTTCGAATAAAGATTTTGAGTTTGGATAACGATATATAGCAAGAAAAACTAGTATAAACCAATAGATTGCAAACTTTTTTCTTTTGATCTAATTATAAGATCTAGAATGTTTAAGAACATGCTTCACCTAAGTAATGTGAATAAAACCAATGTAAAATAATTGGTGAAAATCGTATTTATCGCACTATGCTTTTTTAGGGTCAAGATTCCACTATGCTAATTAAGATTTAAAGTTTGGACATGTATAATATAAATAGAAGATCAAGATTAATATAATATGAATGAGAAGAAAGCGACACAAACATAATAGATTGGAGAGAACCCTTAATTGAGATCAAACCACGCTAACATAATAGATTACTATAAATTTTACCAAACTTTTTTTAAGACTTCATTATTATATCGAGTGATACATGTCTCAAACCTCCATTTTATGAAGCCCTTTCTTCAAGATAGCAAGTTTGATGATATTGAGCGACTCTACCAAATCATCACATAGTAGATGAGGGTCTTGAATCACTTTTGTGTCGACGGCTATATTGATGCTGATTTTGTTTACGTAACTTACAAAATGAATAATCAAAGCCTAGTTCAACATCAAACATAAGCATATGTTAATTACTTTCATCAAAAAATTTATGTGTCGTACAAAAACACAAACCAATATACAAGTATGGCAACATAAGACACATGATTATCAAAGAAACTTATTTCTTCGTTTGGACCCAAAACATTTGAAAATGTCAATGTTGTGTGACCAAATAGCCTCTTAGTCATAAATTCTACAACCTGTTTTTCATAATCAAGTAAAAAATTTATATAGATAAATATACATATATACTATAAGGATTAATAGTTGATAAATTTTTTTATATTTTACCTTTCCTTCAAATAGTTTCATGTTTAACTTTGTGATTCCATAGAAAAAGAATGATTCCATGGATAATTTTTTCTTATCCATAGTATCTTTAGCTCTTCTTACATATTCCAATGGATCATCCTCAGATCTTATCCATAAAGGAAATATAATTATACCAGCAGAAGTACATTGGTATGGTGGAAGATTGTTGTTGTGATTACGAAACTGTGAATCAACTAAACAATGAAGTATTACATCCATTGCTTCTTGACCTTGTTAAGACGCCATTTTATCGATATTTCAAGGTTAGTTTCTTGTTCTTGTGAGTATGAGAATGAGAGTGTTTTTTGAGGTGTGTGTTTATGATTTGATTTGAATTTTATATGATAGGTTAAACTATGGTGTGATTGTCCGTTTTGGCCTGATGATGGTATGTGTCGGTTAAGAGATTGTAGTGTTTGTGAATGTCCTGAAAGCGAGTTCCCTGAACCGTTTAAGAAGCCGTTAAGTCAGTATAATCCTGTTTGTCAAGAAGGGAAACCACAAGATGCTGTTGATCGTACTGTAGATACTAGAGCGTTTATGGGTGAAAGAGAGGTTTTTGAAGCATCATGCTGGAACAACAAGGAAGATGTTCCAACACGTCGAACAAAACAGAGATGGGCTCTTATTGAATTAGAAAACTCAATTATGAGAGAGATTGAAAACCCACATAATATGAAACTTAGGGTTTCGTGGTGATAGGTTAAATAGGACTAGACGGTGACAAGAATACTCACGCGCCTAGGGTTCTATTGTAAGAGGCACACATATGTGTGTGGCGTCGTCCGCCAGAGAGGAGATCACATAAAAAAGATCTGCCCCTTGGTGTTTGAATCCATGTTATAGAAAAGAGTGGTGTTGTATCCATATAGCAATTGTAGGTTGATTCTTTTTCTAATGGATTGATTCTGGACTAGGTCCCGGGGATGTAGGAAACGAACCTCGTGAAAAAACTTTATGTGTTATTTACTTTATGCTCATACACACACAAACATATAAATCTAGCCACAAAACCGCTTTTTCAAGGGGTTGGACAGTCACTGATAATCCATGGACAAGTGAGGATGAAACTGACAACGGTATGTCTATGTAACCTTTACAATATGACGATATGTAATGAGTAGCTCTTTTTTTTAGTATTGAATTGCATTGTGTTAGATGTAGTTTTTGATTGATTACCTAATACATGATTGCAGATGAAATGACGTATGTTAATCTTCGGTTGAATCCTGAACGGTATACTGGTTATATTGGTCCATCAGCTAGAAGGATATGGGATGCTATATACTCTGAGAAACTGTCCCAAATGTAAGCTTCACTATTCCTTTATTGTTTTCTCAATTTGTTTATTTATTCCCTTAGTTTCCAAGTAGCTGATCAATTCTTATGGATTTGATTTGTAGATGCATCTGAAGAGTCGTGCCAAGAAGAAAATATATTGTACAAATTGGTCTCTGGTCTCCACTCATCTATTTCAGTACATATAGCTTTAGATTATTTAATTGATGAAGCTACAAACTTGGTAAGATCCGCCTCATGAATCTGCCTTATCCGCTATATATGTCTCTTGGGCAGAATTAGAAAATGATTCAATGATCTTTGTTTGTGTGTGTTTCAGTGGGGTCAAAACCTTACATTGTTGTATGATCGTGTCTTAAGATGCCCAGATCGCGTCCGGAACCTTTACTTCACATTTTTGTTTGTTCTGAGAGTAGTAACAAAGGTCAGTTACTAATGGCTTTCCTTTTTTTTCCGAATCCTAGGAAAAGAGGCTCAATGGTCTATAATAATCACAATTAATGTCTTTCTTCTCCTTCATGATTTGTAGGCAGAACTTTACTTGGAAGAAGCTGAATATGAAACTGGTAATGTCATTGCGGACTTGAAGACCAAATCACTGGTGAAACAACTAGTTAGTGACCCCAAAACTAAAGCAGCTTGTCCAGTACCATTTGATGAAGCTAAGCTCTGAAAAAGGCCAACGTGGACCAGAACTGAAACAACAAATACAAAAACAGTTCAGAAACATAAGGTCCTTCTTTAATCCTTAACTAGCCTTTTTTCTTTCCAGCGTGAGTCTCTGCTTATTGCTCGTCTTTTCTTGAGAAATAAGTTGAATTCTTTATATTCCTTGGATGTCCTTGCAGTGCAATAATGGACTGTGTAGGCTGTGAGAAATGTCGTCTATGGGGAAAGCTCCAGATTCTTGGCCTCGGCACTGCATTGAAAATCCTTTTCACTGTCAACGGTGATGATAATCTGCGTCATAATGTGCGTTCCTACTCATAAAACACACATTGTCAAGTTTTTAAAATCTGATCCATTGGATATTTACTTGAGAAATTTGGATTGTATACCCTAAAACTTGTTGAACATTGGAAAAATATACCAAATTTTACAAGATTGGAAAACTATCCTTAATATTGAACAAATTATCATATAAAATATGTTGATAATTAAAAATTGTTTAGTGTAAATTTTAATATTAAGTTCAATTTATTAACTACTCATATTTATTTTTTAAACACAAAAAACTATAAGGTTAATTAATCATATTTTTTCCAACTAAAATTATAATTAAGTAAGTTGATTTATTTTACACAGTTGAGTTACATTTTCTTCGTTGATTTCTTGCTCTATTGATTTATTTAAACTACTGACTTTTTTTTTTTATGTTCGTCGACTTAATTTTTAGCTTGGTCGACTTATTTTCAACTATGAATTTATTTTATATTGGTTGATTTTTTCCTTTGTCGACTTATATAACAATTATCAGATTCCTCGATTTATTTTTAACTATGGATTTATATTTATATTTTGGTTGACTTTTTCCTTTGTCGACTTATATAACCAGTGACTTATTGTTTTTGTGTTCGTCGACTTAATTTTCAGATTCGTCGACTTCTTTTCAACTGTTGATTTATATTTGTTTTGGTTGACTTTTTTATTTGTCGACTTATATAACCATTGATTTATTGTTTTTATGTTCGTCGACTTAATTTCTTGTATTCATCGATTTATTTTACACTATCGATTTATTTTACACTATCGATTTATTTTAAATATATATTAATTTTAAAAAATATTTTAATTATTGTATAAGTCTGAAAAATCAAATTATTGTGTTTTAAAAAAATTAGAATGATTAATGATTAACTAATAACCTAATAGTAAAAATATCATTTCAAACTAAAAATAGGGTAGTTTTCAAATGTTAACAAATTTGGTATAGTTTTCAAATTTTCAAACAAATTTAGGGTACTTATCCAATTCCCCCTATTTACTTTAATTCTCACTTGGTCATGGCATTTTATTGACGCAACAGATCTATCTTTATCTTTCAGCTCGAATTGCACTGATTAATCTGCTCAACCGATTGTCTGAATTTGTTCATGACATGAGTCCTGCGGCCGAGAGAATCGCATGCAGGAGGACAAGCCTCTTCAGTGAACATATTTTGGCAAGAGTATATATAGTGACATCTTTATGGCAAACAAAAGGTAAGAAAGCATTGAAGAAAAATTCATAGACCTTAAACTGTTAACTGGACAAGATTAAGAAGGTCTAGAGTTTATCTGGAGAGAGTATACTTTTGTTGTAAAGTAAGAGACGAATTTTGTAAAAAACAGTTTTACAAAACCTAGTTTGATTTGATTGCAAACTTCATTGAGCATCCTTATTGTGTTCAATGCTAACAATTTCGCAAAGAAGATTCCACTTAGTGTAAATGCGCAATGCACACCTTTTTCGTATACCATGAATGAGATTCGTAGTCCGGCGCGACGCACATGACCAAATCTCGTAACTAAAAAGAATCAATTCATACATTTCTTATGTATCCACATTTCGATGTAATATCTACACGAATTATTTCTGACTAACTCATAACTCTTCGTATTAGGGAGAGTCCGTAGAAAAAAACCTAGACACCATATAATGTATTTTTTATTGTAATCAGCAAAAAAAGAAACAACCAATACTTTGAACTGATTCTCACATGTAATGCAATGAAGTTGCCAGAAAATTTTAGTGTATTATACAAAGTTACAATAACATTGAAGAAGGAAAAGCACTAAAAAGATAAGAAAAAGAGTTCAGCTTTTGCGGTTGACTTAGGCCAGAGTTAGTGCGAGACATAAAGAGACACTATAAAGGGAATCCTATCCTCCACCTTCATTAACACACCTTTTGATTCTCTCTTCTTTAACATTTTGCTTCTCCACATAAAAGCTTTTTCTATTATCTTCATATACAACTAAACATTCGCATATACCAAATCCTATGCTAATCTCTAAAACCTATAACCACTACTAAATTATAGAGAATTGCCCTTATAGAGTTGCCAAATCACTATGATTTGGTTTATTTGTTATCTTAAGTTACTCTCGAACTTTTTAAAAACAAATTTGGTTTACCAATGGTCATTGTAGATCAATTAGAAAATTTACGTTATAATTCGTAATTTTTTCTTCAATATACTTTTCTAAATTTTAAGCTAACTAAATACAATATAATCAAGAAATAATTGACATGTTGGTTAGCTTTGCAGATGGAAGATCGATATATCCTTCAAGCTTTGACGTATTTACTTTGATCTTTTATGATGAGTGTGATGATATATATGGATTTTCTTGGTGTTGCATGGCAGAAAGATTTGAGAATTTTTTGTTTTTATGCATAGAAAATAATAAAGTCTTTTAAATATTCATCTCTTCCAAAGAGCAAAAGATAATAAAAAGGTAGTGGGAACAGACAAAGCCATTGATAAACAATACATTGTCCTCGAATATCTTCATTAACTATATATATATTTCATTTTCTTGCTTTTGGCTCTAGCTTTTCTCTTCTTTTTCCTACTTTTCTTTTTGGTGCCTTCAAATTTGAATCTTGATGTATCCAAAGATAGCTCGGAAACTCACATTTTGTTCTCCTTTTTGCCCAGATTCATTTCCGAGACCTACAAAATAATACGGAATATGCAAACCAATCCACATATTTGATCTTAAAAACTTAAACTCACACGAATATATCCACGAAATACACTGAAAATTTTATGTAAAGAGTCGATCTCATCTTCTCTATATGTCCACATTGATATGGAGTCCACGAAAGGTCACGATCGGAACGTAGCACTCTTTTCATCGCTAAATAATCTATACAGTATACACTAATGTAATGTTCATGACTCTTTAACGTAAACAATGTTCATACTTAAGCATTAGGTACATTAAAACATATACAAATGAACCAATAGATCTTATACTATTAACGTACATTTATATGCAATTGGAGAGTTAAGTAAATCATAATGCAAAGTTGAAGTTAACGTCAATTAAAAGATGAGCCATCCGAGAATAATGTTGCAAACGTTAGGTGTGTGTTTGACCAAATAACATTGACCACTCGAGCCCTTCGGTTTTCGTCTTCCAAAGCTTTATGTGTGGCCTTATTCGACAATCCTACAAAAACCAAAGCACTTCGAAAATCTCTCCCAAGACAACACACGACGACACTTCTTGGATACTCAAATTGACCTATTCGTATTTTATATGTTATTAATAGTTTAAAATCTTTAATACAAACAAAAATAGTCTCATTAATCGAGTTTGACAAAAGTAGACGATTGCCCCAATGAGAATATCTTGTCAAAGTCATTTATATTTATATTTGCAAGTTAGGTTTAAAATTTAGACATCAATTTGGATTTTTAATGTTTATAGTTGATTTTCGAAAGGTTTTACAAACTATAAAGAAAATTGGCATTAAGGCATGCATTAAAGGGCTATGACTTAAGGTGAAAAAGGAGATATGAAGTAGTAGTGCACGTGTGTTCTCAAAACCTCATCATCACAATGTCATCTGCAAAATGAAAATGAAACTCACTAGTCACTATCATTATTAATCGCACCAAAAATATTTAAAAACCATTGTAAATCAATTGTTTCCAATTTCCATCATTCTACTCATACTCATCATTTCACTTCCTCTCATCATCATAGCTTCTATTTTCTTCCCAACTAGTTCCTTTTTCAGTTTTTTTTTTGTTGTTGTTGGCAGATGGCAGAACTTTCTTTCAATCCATATCACTTTTTGAGTTTTCCTTTTTAAAGTATAGAAATGATACCAAGGAAGCAAAATAACACTTAATTGTTTTTTCTATAAAATATCGAACATGCTTGTAAAATTCATAATTTTTCCAAAACATTTGAGAATCTGTAAACATAAAAAAATCTGAGAATCTGTAAACAAATAAAAACATATAAATACACTATCAATTCTCACGTTAACTTGTATCCCATAAATTAATTAAATCCGATTGATCTTTTAGCAATGTACTGATTATGATTCATAGTTTAACGATTTGTGTTAATATTATCGTTATATTACTATCTATTTTAAACTGTATAAATTCAATTTTTCTTAATTTTGACCACATAATTAAGTGAAGGAAAAAAAAGCTAACAACATTATTAACCAGACCCAAAACAAAATGTCAGAATTTTATAACAAAAGTCAAAAAGATATATATAAGGCATAAAGCAGAACCATTAATTAAAAAAATTAACTTTATAGTTCACTTTTCTTTTTAACTTTTGTTTGGTGAAATTATTAACAAAGACCCAAAACAAAGGTCAATCACAATAGTCACAAATATCAAAGCTTCCTCAATCTCTTCTTCTTCTTCTTCTTCACTCTCTCTCCCTCGTCACTACCACTTCCACTGATTCACTAAGAACATATCTCTCTCTCTGCGTTTTTCTTGTGTTCTTCTTCTTTGGACTCTTTACTGTTTCTAGGTTTACTTTCTTGAATCCGCAAGAATGGGAAGTAAATGGAGGAAAATGAAACTTGCTTTAGGTCTGAATCTATGTACTTACCTTCCAAGAACCTTAGAGGAATCTCCTGATTCTGCTTTGAATTCAACAGATAGATTATCAGATGTTGCTCTGCTTTCTCCTTTCAGTTGGCCCATGACTCCAACACCTTCCTCTCATGGTCTCAAATTACCTAGAAACTGCTCTAAATCTTCAAAGGTTTGATTTTTATATGACCCATTACTCTCAAATCTTGTTTCTGTTTATATAACTTGACTTTGGATTAGGATATGGAATCTTGAATTTGATTTTTGTTTTCTTGATACAGTAGATTGTCTTAAAGTTGAGTACTTTGATTAGAACATGGATTCTCACATTTGGCTTATTGGTTAATCTCTTTGTTGATGAGCAGACATGTTCTATATGCTTGACTAAGATGAAAGAAAGAGGAGGACATGCAATTTTCACAGCAGAGTGTTCACATTCATTTCATTTTCACTGTATTGCTTCAAATGTGAAACATGGAAACCAAGTTTGTCCGGTTTGTCGTGCCAAATGGAAAGAAATCCCAATGCAGCATCCAAGTTTTGATCTTCCTTACCTGTCTTCAGCTATTAGCCCTGTCCACCACTTACCTACGCCTCGTCGAGTTTTGGCTCCTGAACCGTCTATGTTCGATGATGATGAACGGTTAGAGCAGCAGCTTGGATTTTCTGGGAAGAGTTATAGTGATGGTTTGGAGAATAGTCATCCTGTACGGATGATGGACTTGAAAATATATCCTGAGGTTTCCGCTGTGCCACGAGCTGAGTCCCGTGAGAAGTTTGCTGTATTGGTTCATCTCAGAGCAGCTGCCATGGTTACTGGGAATGCAAACTCCCACAACAATCAGATTTCTCGGTATCCCCGAGCTCCAGTTGATCTTGTCACGGTTCTTGACATCAGTGGTAGTATGGCGGGTACTAAACTGGCTCTGCTCAAACGAGCAATGGGTTTTGTGATTCAGAACCTCGGGTCAAATGATAGGCTCTCGGTTATTGCTTTCTCTTCTACTGCTCGTCGTCTATTCCCTTTGACCAAGATGTCTGATGCGGGAAGGCAACGAGCCCTTCAAGCTGTAAACTCAGTGGTTGCAAATGGTGGGACAAATATCGCTGAAGGTCTTAGGAAAGGTGTTAAGGTGATGGAAGATCGAAGAGATAAAAATCCCGTTGCTAGCATTATCCTTTTGTCTGACGGGCGAGATACCTATACAATGAACCAACCTGATCCAAATTACAAGTTGTTACTTCCGTTGTCTATGCATGGTTGTGAAAGCAAACGGTTTCAGATCCCGGTTCATTCTTTTGGTTTCGGATCAGATCATGATGCTTCACTTATGCATTTTGTCTCTGAAACCTCTGGAGGAACTTTCTCTTTCATCGAGAGTGAATCTGTGATCCAAGATGCTCTTGCACAGTGTATTGGTGGACTTTTAAGCGTTGCAGTGCAAGAGCTACGGTTAGAGATCGATGGTATGAGCTCAGATGTTCATCTTAGCTCGATAAAAGCTGGGAGTTACCCGAGCCTTGTTACTGATGATTGTCGGTCAGGATGTGTTGATATTGGCGATCTTTATGCTGATGAAGAGAGGGATTTCTTGATTTCTATCAACATCCCTACTCAGAGAGATGGAAACGAGACGCCACTTCTGAAAATGAGATGTGTCTACAAAGATCTTTTGACAAAGGAACTCGTGACGCTACAAAGTCATGTGCTTAACATTCAAAGACCAGAAACTATTGATCAAGAAGTTGTTATGTCCATTGAAGTTGACAGGCAAAGAAACAGATTCCTAGCTGCAGAGGTAATGGTAAAGGCTAGAGCGTTAGCAGAGGGAGAAGATTTAGCTGCAGCTGTTACTGTTATCCAGAGTTTTAGACAGGTTTTGGCAGAGACAGTCTCTGCAAAATCGAGTGACGGGTTTTGTGTCGCTTTGGATAGAGAGTTAAAGGAAATGCAAGAAAGAATGACGAGTAGGCATGTTTACGAGGTATCAGGAAGAGCTTACATTCTCTCTGGACTTAGTTCACACTCATGGCAAAGAGCAACATCCAGAGGAGAATCTATAGACGGTTCAAGCTTTGTCCAGGCTTATTACCAGACACCATCAATGGTTGAGATGCTACACCGATCTCGAGCCACCTCACATCATAGACTCATCCAGCCATTGATATCATTTGCATCTCAACCAAAGCCAAGGTGAAAAAAAAAATCAAAAGCTAAAGTCTTGACTGTAAAATGTTTCAGCTTTGTTTTGATCTCACAAAACTTTTTGGTCTCTTTTTGGGGTTTTGCTCTGTAAAGAAATAAGATTAAGCAAGTTTAGGGTTTGGCGATTTTACTCGTTTTGTATGTTGGTTTTGTTTCAACTTCTCATGTAATGTTTGTATATATGTATGAATTTTGGTATAAAAATTTTGTTCAGAAGTTGGAATATATGTGTAGTTTCAGTTTTGGAGCAAAGAAGTAGTAATTTTAGATTTCAATAGTCCTTAGTGTAATTGAGAAAGTGCACAAAGGGAGAGAATTGGTGAAAGTGTTTATTGGATCTCTTGTATTTGTTATTAAAAATCCCAATCATCTTTATACATCAATATATACACAATAAATTTTGGATTCTATTTTGTAGTCAGTAAGTATCACTATCAACTGTGTGTAGTGGATACACCTAACTTCTTTTTACAACTAACCTAATAAATTTTTACTTTTGAACATTTATTGGGAACACATTTACAGATTCCACAAAAGTGATTGTACACCAAAAGATATGAGACTATTTAAAATCAACATTTGTGTGTTCCATTTTAGTTTGCACTTTCGAATTCTTGCAACAACTAGGTAGTTCCAATCGGGTCCAAAGACCAACAACTTAAAATATCAAATAATTCATGATTTTGTTATGAATTTATTAATGACCTATGAGATTACATAATGTGCGTGCATTTCTTGATGTATACTATTAGATTAGGTTTGCTCTATTGTGCCACCCATATATGCGACGCCAATAAAACTTTAAACCAAAAGTGGTTGTAAATCAGTAGCTAAATTTGTGAGTTGTGACTACCAAATATTTCCGATTAATAGTATAGTGTCATTATTATTCTTTACAATGTTGTTGAATATTAATTGCAAAATTTGGGAATTCACGATAGAGTCCTAACTCCTATCGTTTAAGGCGGAAATCACCCATTCCAAATAGAGTTGAACTAGTGACTTTAAAAACTTTTTTTTAAGTCTCAAAATTACTAGGTCACCAACAACTAGGCCATCTAACCGATTTCTCAAGAGGATTATTTTTTCACTACTATTTGCTACCTACTAGTGCAACTTTGATGATGAGTCCCAGTGTAGTCACAAAAAATGCAACTACGAATGTGTTTGGTGGCATAATCATCCAAACTAATATTTGGGGTTACAATTTCAGTCAATACATATGGCTGCTAGTTGATAGAGACATTCATTTGTCGCCATTTTTACCACCATTTTGCGACCAACCAACATTGCCGCTCATCAGTCTTACATTTCAATTTTGGGACTTATGTAAGGGTCGCAAGCCTAATTCGCGATAAACTTAGAAATTATGTTGGTGCATGCGAAGACACAAGTAATGTTGTGGTTTAACAATATAATTTTTGTGTGACCAAGGGGAAGGCATGCCTCTATACATCTTATTTGTAGGGGATTATATTATCAAAAAGATCAGTGGAAACATCACGTTATGGTGTAACAAGTTTGAATAAAATAAGTAAATTTAAATTCTCATGCCAAATGCATGTTTGGAGAGCTAAAACTTAAAAACCTAACTCGTAAGATCACCTAGCTAGATAGGAATGCAATAAAAAAAATGCGACGTCTAATTAATAATAAAGTCAAAAAGACATAATCAAAGCCACAATTGATAAACAAAATCTACTCTTCTTCCAACCAACAATACGATTTAATGAAAAAGGATGGTACGTAGGGTGCCACAAACTTTAGTTCTATTACAAGAGGGAAGTGTGTGGCTAAAGGCAAGATTGGAGAATAATCAAAATTAAATAACTATGAAAAAGGGAGAAGACATGACGAGAGAGAAGCAAGAGATGACAATAATGAGACCGCTTAGCCCAGTGTCCCAGCTATTCGTTTCGCCGAGTTTCTACTGCATCATTGTAATAACTGTAGGGTTTAAAACTACATGCAACCCATCCGCCATTGTTGAAGGTATCAAGAACACATGGCTCAAGCTTCCCCGCTTCTCTAGCAAAGTGGTAAACATATAACACTTTACATGCCTTGACTGCTACATTTTTCTTTAGTCACCAAAAGCAAACAATGTATTTTACAAATATTTAACCATTTCCATGTGATCTTATACATATATTTCACTTTCCTAGGAAATCATTTCATTGATATATATAACAAATATCTTCTGTCAAACATTCTGATTTATAAACTAAGTACGCATATATAGTCATATCTTGACATATTAATGTGTCCCACTCTATAGAAAACGGCCCCTAAAAAAAACCCAGTAAGAATACAAAACATGTCTTTGTTTCATAAAAAATGCCAGTGTACAAAATTATATAGAATTATATGATAAAAAAAACTATATGATAAAAATACCCACAGATTATTTATTTTCTTCCTACTCTATAGTAATTTAAAATTTATACTTAAAATTTAGCTTATTATTTTTGTCCGTATGAGCCCGAATATTTTAGATCCGAACTGTTGACTCAACCTAGTTCGAATCCTAGGTTTTCGATTTTAGGAGGATTTATATAAATTAGTATTATCAAAGATTGGTTCTGAGTATAAGAAAACTAAGTGGCGGAACTTCCATGTTATATAAAAGGAAACATTCTTATTGTCAATATATAATTTATTTGGGTTCACACATGCTCAAAGGTATATATGTATATGGAAATATAATCATTTATTTGAATCATTTGATCATACATTAATGTTTCAGGAGATGGATGATAAGATCAATGGAGAAGCGGTTTGGGTTCCTGTTAGTGTTCGAGTAGAAGATCATGTTATTGTTCCCGATCTTGATTACTCCAACATTGAAAAGCCTGATGAATTTTTAGAGCACTACACGGCAAACCTAGCTAATACTCCAATGGATACGTCCAAACCTTTATGGGAATTTCACGTACTGAATATAAAGACATCAAATGCAGAATCTATAGGTATAGGGAAGCTCCACCATTCACTAGGCGATGGAGTGTCTCTTATGTCTCTTCTACTTGCTAGTTCACGAAAAATATCAGACCCTGACGCTCTTCCTACTACCGCGACTACAAGAAAATATGTTGATTCCAATGATAAGGGATGGTGGTTAGTCAGGAGATTTTGGTTGTTGATAAGAATCATTATCACAACTATTATTGAATTGTTTAAGTCTTTGCTTACACTATGTTTTATGCGGGATACTAAAACTCCTCTTATGGGTAATTCTGGAGATGAAATTCGATCTAGAAAGCTTATCCATCGGATAATAAGCTTTGATGATGTCAAGTTCGTGAAGAACACGATGGAAATGGTAGATATTTAGCATTATTGCCATTTTCGTTCGTTCCATTTTCTTATATTAAGAACCTTATAACTTATGTCTTGCTTTTTGTAGAAAGTGAACGATGTACTTCTTGGAATGACACAAGCAGGTCTCTCAAGATACTTGAGTAGAAAATGTGGTAATTGCAAATTCCTCCTCCTCTTAGTGTTGTTGATCTTGATATTGATAACTGTAACTTTATCTTATTTTTAAGAAATGGGTTAAAAGACAAATTGGTAAAGGTGAAAATAGAATGGCCTAGAGAAAAAGATTTTCTAATATAATTGTCTTTTAACCACTAGTTTAAATCAGTTATTACCAATGTTTTTAAAACCGGACCGGCGACCGAACCGGACAAGCTTTTGGGTCATGAGTCAATGTGGTTCGACCGGATCGAACCGGGTCGAACCGGGTTTAATAGTTTAAAAAAAATAATATAAATAGTTTTTTTATAACTATTATACCCAAATATATAGTAATATATTTAAATAAACATATTTCTAAAAATTATTCATGAAAAAAATCATTTAAATAACAAAAATATTATTCATAAACAAAGATTAGTGACAAATAATTAAGTTTATATGTAAAAAAAATTAAAAACATTAAATCATAACACAAATTAACTAAATTTAAAACAAGTATTTGTTTTTATAAAGTTTTAATTATAAAAAAAATTAAATATGAAAAATATAAAAAATGAAAATTTTCAAAAAAAAAAAAAAAAAAAAAAATCAAACCCGGGTCGACCCAAACCAGGTAGCTGGCCGGTTCACGGTTGAACCCGGTCCGACCCCCGGTCCGGTCCGGTTTTCAAAACACTGGTTATTACTGAGTTGAGTTTAAAGTTGTATCTTAAAACCTAAACATCCTTATGCTTTGTAGACATTAAAATATATTGTTATATGTGTTTTATCAATCATTCTTAATACTCTAAACTATTTTAAAAACTTGTTGAATGTTTTTGCTTCCAAAATTTCAAAATTTATAATCTTTTTCTTATCTTTAGAAACGTACTGTGTTTGACAAAAAAAGAAAGATATTATATGATATTTAACTACTAAATTTTATGGAGGTGCGATTACATATGTAATAATTATATAGATATACATTCATGATTTTTTTCATACATGTACATCCCTCAAATATACAACACTAATGTTGTGATATATCATTAACAATAGTTACGATATTTGATATTTTCAAAAGGTGATGAAGCTACAGAGGTGGAGAAAAAACAATTCTTAGAAAAATTCCATCTTCGTGGTACAGTGGCTGTAAATCTAAGACCAAATACAAATATCGAGGTAATATCCATGTAACCATATCATTAAATTTGTATATTACAAAGCAATATTTTAAATAATTTAGAATGTATAGAGACTCATAAAATATGAAAATGTAGGATCTTGCTAATATGATGGCAAAAGGTTCAACATGCAGATGGGGAAACTTCTTAGGTATAATTATATTTCCTTTATGGATAAGATCTGAGGATGATCCATTGGAATATGTAAGAAGAGCTAAAGATACTATGGATAAGAAAAAATTATCCATGGAATCATTCTTTTTCTATGGAATCACAAAACTAAACATGAAACTATTTGGAAGAAAGGTAAAATAAATTTTTTTATCAACTATTAATCCTTATAGTATATGTATATTTATCTATATAATTTTTTTACTTGATTATGAAAAACAGGTTGTAGAATTCATGACTAAGAGGATATTTGGTCACACAACATTGACATTTTCAAATGTTTTGGGTCCAAACGAAGAAATAAGTTTCTTTGATAATCATGTGTCTTATATTGCAGCGAGCGCATTAGTTGGACCACAAGTAAGTTAACTAATCATGCCATACTTGTATATTGGTTTTTTATGTATTTTTGTACAACACATAAATTTTTTGATGAAAGTAATTAACATATGCTTATGTTTGATGTTGAACTAGGCTTTGATTATTCATTTTGTAAGTTACGTAAACAAAATCAGCATCAATATAGCCGTCGACACAAAAGTGATTCAAGACCCTCATCTACTATGTGATGATTTGGTAGAGTCGCTCAATATCATCAAACTTGCTATCTTGAAGAAAGGGCTTCATAAAATGGAGGTTTGAGACATGTATAACTCGATATAATAATGAAGTCTTAAAGATAATTTGGTAAAATTTATAGTAATATATTATGTTAGCGTGGCTTGATCAATTAAGGGTTCTCTCCAATCTATTATGTTTGTGTCGCTTTCTTCTCATTCATATTATATTAATCTTGATCTTCTATTTATATTATACATGTCCAAACTTTAAATCTTAATTAGCATAGTGGAATCTTGACCCTAAAAAAGCATAGTGCGATAAATACGATTTTCACCAATTATTTTACATTGGTTTTATTCACATTACTTAGGTGAAGCATGTTCTTACACATTCTAGATCTTATATTATAATTAGATCATAGAAAAAAGTTTGCAATCTATTGGTTTATACTAGTTTTTCTTGCTGTATATCGTTATCCAAACTCAAAATCTTTATTCGAAATATTATTTTAAGAATATATTTCCTCATAATGATACAAAGTTGGGTGTAAATTAAGATAAAATTTTAATGTGAAAAGAACTTGATAAAAAAAAATTGGAAAAGCAATGCAAAATGAAGATAATTGCCAATATGTTTTTTGGATGACTTTGAACAAATTTTCAATGGATTTAACTATTACCGAGTTTATTATTCTATGTAATATATATTGTTCTTTTGTGCATGTTAAATTTATCTATTATACATTATAATTTAGTTTTTGTTTGGGTATTATATGATAAATTACACGTTTACTTTTAAAAAAAATGCTAAAACAAAATATTTTAAAATACGTATATGCGGCATTGCCGCAACCAATATGATTGCTCCTTTTTTGGATGCAACCATGTGATATGCCAAAGAACTATGTACTGTTCTGTAATGCACTCTGAGATGTCTAAAATTTTAGAAAAGGCAAAGTATGGATATGTAATTATAGATTTAGAAATCATTAATGTCTTGATAATTTTTTTGAAATGAAATAATTAAGATTTTACCATACAACCATTTTGTTCATAAAAATAAAAAACGTTGATACCATTATAAGTACCATTTGAGTTATTTCCATTGATGAGATTTACAAAATAATATTTTTCATGGATAACATTTGAAGTAAAGCTGATTACATAATAGACTGTATAATCGTCGTGTATAAAAAGTTATTTTTGTTTTGCTAAAAATTCGATATATAGCATAAAACTCTCTAATAAGTTAATGTACACTTCTTTCACGCCAGAGACGATGGAATAAAGAGAAAGATATAAAATCAGAAAATAGTATATTGATGAAACGTTTACAATATTCGAATCAAAATGTAAAGAAATTTTGCAAAGTACATGCATGGTAAGTTAAGAGTTAAGCAAGATTACATGCAACAACTTGTAAGATTCCAAAAAGATTAGTTAAATCACTTCATATTCAATCCTTAAAACCATTCACACCACCAGCCTTTATCACCTCAAGATATTCACGAAATATTTTATAGAACGAAATGTAGCATATGGAAGTTTATACCCATAATCTTCACTGAGCTATGAGTGGTCAACTAGGTTTTGGGTTGAATTTATACTATTAGGATTAAGAAATACATATAAGTACACATTTAAAAAAAAAAGTAATTCTAAATAAAATATGTGTAAGACATAAAACAAGCTTATATTTCTAAATCTAATTATTAATCAGTGATGAAGCAATTACATATATATATAGGTCATATACTCATTTTGTTTCATGAATTTAATCAGTTCAATCTAATCTAAAAATAAAATAAATTTTTTAGTTTACTATCAGGGATATACACGTAAAATTTAATAAATATGTATTTTGATTTGCTTTATTTATTGATATTTGAACCCAAAAAACATCTTGATTTCTTATAACCTAATTGTCGACATCGACTACATTAGGGAAAATTCAAAACCATTCAACATCTACATTTAGTGGGAAGTCAAGATTAATAAAAACGTCGTTACGTTAAATAAACTGAAATATTTCCGTGAATAACATTTGAAATTAAGCTATAGCCACATTATGGTGGTAAATAATATATTTGTTTAAGGGCTATTTTTTAAACTTTAAAAAAAAAGGACTATTCACCCTTAGAAAAAAACAGAGACTATTTCACCAACAAACGAATTCGAATTTCCTTTTTTCCTCCGATTTACCGGAACTTCTCAAGAGCTTCCATATTGTTGTTGTTCTAGAGATTCATCATAAAGGTTATTTCTTGGATCTCTTGTACTTTTATTTGAAAATGTTACATGTCTATCTATTTTGACGAACCGTAACACTCGTCTATTATTTTACTTTGGACGAGTACTTCTCTAATTTGATTGGGGAGTGGGGGTTGGTTGTTTTTCTTGGTCGAGGCCCAATTATCCCAAATTTGGAGTTGAACTCATGTGCTCGAAAGACGGTTACAATCCATTCGGAGTTTTGGGGATCAAGATTGGAGTGTCATTGTATATTTTAAGAAGTACAGTTAACTATTTATATACATAGAAACATATAGTTGGTTAGTTTTCCATAGAAAATATGGAATTTTTTTTTTCATGCATGGTAGATAATTAATTTCAGTTTTAAATGTTGCAACTAGCCAATTGATCAAATATTTACTATTAAACCAATTAACCCAATCACTATGTGCAATGCTTCTACTTTTACATTAGATAAATGTGATTATTTCCATCAACAACACAATTCTATTTCCATCCGCAACTCACACAAACATGTTACTTGATTCAAATTTGGATTATGTCATAATGCAATTGGCAACACTGATATAAATTTATCATTTACAAATCTCAATCATCTTATACATCAACCTCAATCATGTGTGTAGCGGATGCACCTACTTCTTTTTACAACTAACCTAATAAATTTTATTCTTGAGCATTTAATGTGAACCAAAAGATATGAGACAATATTTAAAATTAACTTTGTGTGGACCATTTGAGTTGCACTATGGAATTCTTGCAACCAATTAATTAAGTAGTTCTAACCGGCTCCAAGACCAATTTGCCACCTATCTGTGTGACTTCGATGATGAATCCCACTTTAGTCATTTTTGCAACATTTTGGTTATGTATGTGTTCAGTTGCATAATTATACACAAAAAAAAAAAAAAAATGGGGTCACAGTTGTTCGTTAATACATATATATACCTACCGGAGTTGTTAAATATTTGCCTTTTACCACCATATTGAGATTCCTTAAATTTGTAACGAATATTTGCTAACAATCAGCATCGTCACTTATTAGTCTCACACTTCAAATTTGGGATTTGTGTCGGGGTGGCAAGCGTCACATCTTCTTTTCTTGTGTAGTAATTACTGAGCTGTCAAATTCAAGATACCACAACTCCAAAAAATTGTGTGTGCATCATAGCATATTTGATTTTTAAAAATTGGTAGGCCTTATTCAATTTTTTTCCTAAACGTATATATATATATATATTTTTTTTTTTGGGTCAAATCCTAAACGTATATTTAATATAAAAAATATTCATAAAATATAAAACCCTAATTTACATATGGCAAATTTTCCTTTTTATATTGTATTTGAGTAAAAACTCTATTCGGCTGCTCCACTTATAAGCGCTAAATAACGGCCTTGGCTATGATGAATGCCTCCTCTTAGTCAATGTCTATTGTTACGATTTTGGGTTGCTACCAATCAAGTATCGAGCCAATTCTAATGCCAATGGCCTTGTTGTCTTAACGCTAAAAGACTATAACTCGTATGACCACCTAAATAGTAATGCAATAAATGCCACATGATATAATACTGTAGTACTACTATAAGAGCGAAGTGTGCCTATAGGAAATAATGGAGAATAATCAAATTAGCTATGAAAAACGGAGAAGGCATGGTGAGAGAGAAGCAAGAGATGACAACAATGAAACCACTTAGCCCGGTATCTCAGCTATTTGTTTCACCTGATTTCTACTGCGTCATTGTCTTTACTTTAGGGTTTAAAACTAGATGCAACCCATCCGCCATTGTTGAAGGTATCAAGAACACATGGCTCAAGCTCCCTCGCTTCTGTAGCAAAGTGGTAAACATATAACATTTACATGTCTTAGACTCTTAGTTATTACTTGTTACACTTTTCTTTAGTCACCATATGCAAAACGATGTTTTTTTTTTGTGGTCGCGACCAAATGTAAACGATGTATTTTACAAAAATCTAACCATTTCAATATAATCTTTTTTATATATAATCACCTATTTGACTTCTTTTTATATATAATCACCTATTTGACTATAACTAAAATTTTCAGGAGTTGGATGATAAGAAAAATGGAGAAGCGGTTTGGGTTCCTGTTTGTGTTCGAATAGAAGATCATGTCATTGTTCCCGATCTTGATTATTCCAATATTGAAAAGCCTGATGAATTTATAGAAGACTATACGTCAAATTTAGCTAATACTCCAATGGACATGTCAAAACCTTTATGGGAATTTCATGTACTAAATATAAAAACATCAAATGCAGAATCTTTAGGTATAGGGAAATTCCATCATTCACTTGGCGATGGAATGTCTCTTATGTCTCTTCTACTTGCTAGTTCGCGAAAAATATCAGACCCCGACGCTCTTCCTACTACCGCGACTACCATAAAACATGTTGATGATTCCAATGATAAGGGTTGTGGGTTGGTTGGGAGATTTTGGTTGTTGATGATAATCATTTTCACAACTGTTATTGAATTGTTTAAGTCTTTGCTTACACTATGTTTTATGCGGGATACAAAAACTCCTCTTATGGGTATACCGGGAGATAGAATTCGACCTAGAAAGGTTATTCATCGGATTGTAAGCTTTGATGATGTCAAGTTCGTTAAGAACACAATGGAAATGGTAAACATTTTAGTATTTAATATTTTTTTTTTATTAATCTTAATTTGATTCGTTTTCTTTGTAAGAACTAAAAACGTTATAATTTATGTTTTTTTTTTGTAGAAAGTGAATGATGTTTTTCTTGGAATAACACAGGCAGGTCTCTCAAAATATTTGAGTAGAAAATATGGTAAGTTCATTTTCCTTCTCTTTTTATTACTGTTGCTGGCCTTAGTTACCGCGCTTCCATTATCTTGACAAATTGGACCCCAAAAAAAAAAATGAAAATGAGATGTTTATCCATATTCTTTTTTATTCTCAAATATTTTTAACACTCATATAGTAAATATTTGTATGATTTCAAAGTTTAAACTCTTTATGAGAATTTCTTCTTCTTTTTTAAAATCATTCGAATACATTGTTCTTAACAGTAGTTTCAATACTTGATTTCAATGAAGATAAAGATCCAGTGGTTGAGAAGAAAAAAATCTTAGAAAAAATCCGTCTTCGTGGTACAGTAGCTGTAAATCTAAGACCGGATACAAAGATCGAGGTAAAATCAATGTAACCATCACCTTAATTTATCTTACAAAACAATATTTTTGAGTAATTAGAATGTAAGAACTTGATAAAAAAAATGAAATTGTAGGATCTCGCTGATATGATGGCAAAAGGTTCAAAATCTAGATGGGGAAATTTCTTAGGTGTTACTATATTTCCTTTATGGGTAAAACATGAAGAAGATCCATTGGAATACGTACGAAGAGCCAAAGCTACTATGGATACAAAAAAACTCTCCATGGAATCACTTATATTCTACGGAATTATCAAATTTACCATGAAAGTATTTGGAGAAAAGGTAAAATGTGAAATGAATATCAACTAATAATCCATATGTATACTTATGCTTATAAAAAGAAAATTATAATTATTAATGACAGGCAGTAGAAACTCTTGCAAAGAGGATATTTGGTCATACTACATTAACATTTTCAAATGTTTTGGGTCCAAACGAAGAAATAAGTTTCTTTCACCATCCTATGTCTTACGTTGCAGCAAGTGCATTGGTTGGACCCCAAGTAAGTATAACTATATTAATTACATACTTGTATCTCAAGTTTTTGTTTGAATCATAGAAAAATTTCATGAAATTAATTAACATGTGTTTATGTTTGTTGTTTGGTTTAGGCTCTTATTATCCATTTTGTAAGCTACGTAAACAAGATTATCATCAATCTATCAGTTGATACAACCGTGATCCCAGATCCTCATCTACTATGTGATGATTTAGTCGAATCGCTCGATCTCCTCAAACTTGCTATCTTGGAGAGCGAACTTCATAAAATAGAGGTTTGAGATATGTATCAAAAGATATAGTATATAACAAAGAATTGTGTTAAGAATATCAAATGTTGTGCAATGTAGTAATGTATTATTTTTAGCTTGGTTTGATTCAATAAAAAGGTTCAAATCTAAAATTGTATTTGGTTGAAAATATTTTATAGACAGTAGCATTTACACAAGCGTAGAACCATTTAACATATTTACACATTCAGAGCTATGTTCATCAACAAACGGAACTCGAATTTCCTTTTTTCCTCGGATTTACCGGAACTGTTCAAGTGTTTATGTATTGTTTGTTGTTCAAGAGCTTCATCATGAAGTTAAACCTTGAGTCTGGAGATGTCTTTGGTTGTGGCCAAGTCGCTCCTTCAGGGATCTTAATGGATCTGTAACCTTGATCTTTGTAAAGTTTGGTGGCTCCTAAGTTGTTAAGATCACAGTGAAGACCGATAGCTCGACATCCCCAGTTCTTTGCTAAAGCCTCTGCTTTCCAGATGAGTCTCTTCGCTATTCCCTTGCGCCGGAAACTCTCTCGAACCGCCACATTTGATATGTAAGCAATCCCTGTCCTGAATCAAGTTTTAACACCACCAAGTCAGCTAAAGATTCCGGAACTTAACTTTCCTTAGTTGCGCATTTTGAGAATTGGTCCATAGTCTTAAGAAGAGAGACGCAAGACTTGACCATAGAAACAAACGATAAGAAGAAAGCGAACCTTCTCATACGGAGAGGTCCTTTCCTCGGAAGAAAATCCGCCACAGTATCAACAGTCAAGATACCAGCTACATAACCTTTGTTCAAGCTAATCTTAGCATCAAACGCTCCAATTTTGAAATCTTCACTTCCAATACATATAGTTTCATCTACCGAGCTACCAATAACCGCAACTAAACAAATCCTCCTACATCCAGGTGGAGTAGAAAACCCCATTACCATTGCCATTAACCTATCTACTCTCATCACAACATCAAGCGGAAATGCATATCCCGGAAAGAATGAGCTACAGTGAGTCTCTGCCACTTCCCAGCAATCCTCTAACCTCGCTTCTCGAACAACGATTTCCGGTGAAACCACTGGATATATATCAACTATTTGACTTGCATTACATACTCCTCCTATATACAAACAAAATCTTCATCATAAGAACCAACTTCAAAATACACTGATGAATCAAATCTAATCTTCAAAGCTATAATCAATCGTTTCATTGTTCAAATTCTCTACAATTCCATCACGAATCAATGAAAGAATCGATCACTAATTGAATCAAATCGATATTCTCTAAAACTGTGTGTAATAGCTTATCAATGGAACTACAGAGGTCAAAACCTGATTTGGAAGAAGGAGACTGAGAAATAGAAACCCTAGACGGCGAGAGAAAGAGAGACGAGTGGAGTCTCCGACGATGGAGAGAGAAGAATCTGCCATTAGAGCTAAGGTTGATTGAAGATGGTGATATCGCCGTCGTACCTAACGGTGGTGTGCTCCGCATTTTCTCTCTCTCTCCGTTCGCCGCCGCTAAACCGGAAATCGCCGTCGTCGTGTACAATGATTCTTAATAATTAGACCGGACGATTTAAACCGGTCAAATCATGAAATTATAATTCAACCCAGAGAAAGAATCTTTTTCTCTCTTTCCACGTAGACTTTGGGCAAATTACAAACGAACCGAACCGAATTAAATTAAAGTAAACCGAACCGAACCGAACCAAATCGTATGCTTTAAAAATATTTAGAACCACTTGAGTATGTCATAACATATACGACAAGTGTAGTGTGACATGCTACATGCATAATACACAGATATCACAATAACATAATATTATAATAATAAACAAGAAAGATATTGAATTATTCACGAAAAATTGATGCCATGAGATAGATAAATAAAAGAGATTTGAATGTGTAATTGGCCTCAACAACTCATAATACCAGAATCATAAAAGACTTGCATGTGAAATTGGCCTCAAAACAATTTGAAAGCATTATATAAATTTTTGTTTTTAACCACCTGAGATCAATCGATCATCGTATTAAATCGCTTATGTGTAAAAATCAATGGAGTTTGTGATCGATCGATCATCTTTGTTGTTCAATCGATTATTGTTTCTGTTTTGGAATTGATATCTTTTCAAATCTTTTAGGATCATTTTTTAGTAAATTACGCGTATTTTGAGATTACGCCGTCGGATTTTGTCAATCGAATATTTATATTGAAGATAGATGAATTTTCTTTTATTTGGAGTGAAACATCTTACAACAACAAAAATTTATTTCTTATAAATGTTCGATTTTCCTTTTTTTTTCCAGAATGCTCCAACTTTCTGCAAAATTTTTAAATATAGCGAAAAAACTAAAAAACCAATAACCAAAACTAATAGAGTTTATATAGAAAAACTTACGTAAAAACATAGTAAGAAGTGGTAAATTTTGACATATATCAACTACGGAATGCTTGGATTATAAATTGGTTGGACATTAGCTTTACTTAAAAAAAAAATCATGTTTGAAGCATGATTAGGCATCTTTAAGCTGTCTAAAAAACCAGTCATGTGCAACACAACCCTCACGGTTAGCCTATATTAGAGTGGTTTTTACTATTGAGATTAATAAGCAAACAACCAATTTACGAATGCAAAACATCCAAATTCAAAAACGAATATTCTTCACTTATTAGCTTTAGTCGACACTAAAACTTATCACAAATTTGAAATAGTAAACAGACAATCCGTACATCTCAAACAAAAAAACTTTAAATCCTTGTCGCTGATTTTCCAAAACTTACATCTAAATTATAAGAAACATACAAAATATGAAAGAAATTTCGTAACAAAGGTTGATGTGGACAAGAGAGATTTTCAAAGTTCTGATCTAATGATAATTTTGTAAGCCACTGAACATTTACGCAAAAACAGATAATGTACAGTCCCAACCAATCTGCCAGCTCAATCTCAATCCACAAATCTCACCACGTGTCTCGCCGACATCATAGAAGTGTAATAACCGTGTGATTTTGTCTTTCTTCTCAGAATTTTGCGTCAGAGAAGCTTCTCTTAAATGCAGATTAATCACGGCTCTATTAACGAACATTCGATCATTAATTAATACTTGATCGAATGTTCGTTACTTGTTAGTACTATAGTCTTTTCGAGCACGCTATTAATAATAGTAGTCTGCTACTAATAAAGAACCATCATTTTACTAAAGTTATCACGTGTTTTAAGCAAACTTGTTCATTACTCCCTCTGTTTCAAATTACTTGTCATTTTAGGTGTTTTCACACAAATTAAGAAAACAATTAAATTTTCTGTTTTACCCCTAATTAATACACTATTTTGTTTGATATAAATATTTATTAAGCTGAAAGTTAAAGGTAAAAGATGGAAAAATAGTATTAAATCTGCATTGGAAATACAAAACGACAAGTAATATGAAATAAAAAAATAAAGGCTAGAATGACAACTAATATGCAACAGAGGAAGTAATAATTTTGCCCTTTTGTTATTAGCCGAAAACGGTATTAACGTCATGCAAAAAAAAAATGTAGAAAACAATTTAGGTTGACGAAATCGGAAAAACGTAGATACTTGCTAATATTTTAATTCAGAAATAAAATTTTATTTGTGAATATGTTATTTCTATTTGCATTGATCTTCATTTCAGAGCTTTAGGGTTACCAGAGCCGTGCTTAGTGTGTATCAAAAGAGGCAAGTGTCTCATGCCCCACATTTTTCAACTATATTTAGGGCCCCTAATTTTTAGAATTAAGTTGCTTAATGGTAAGTTTACAAAAATATTTAAGATTTTCCTTCTATTTTAAAGATATTTAGGGCCTCTAATTTTTAGAATTGAGTTGCTTAATGGTAAGTTTACAAAAATATTTAGGACTTTCCTTCTATAATACCGGCCTAATAATGACTTTTAGTAGAACGATTAAAAAATGATCATATCTACACAATCTAATGACATTTTATGATTTTAATACACTTTATTACGTTTTCTTCGATCAAAATTTTGTATACTTAATTCTTTTGCATAACACTACGAAATCGTATGTTTTAATTGTATTATATACTTTGAATACATTAATCACATTGATTTGGTAACATAATTTCATTAAATATCCACCCTTTTGCATAATTTTAGGACTGTTTTGTATAATAATTTTGGGGAAAAAATGAATACATTTTTTAGTTTTGCTTTGAGCTGTTATTTTTTAAATTTTGCCTTAGGCCCCTAAATACCTTAGCACGGCACTGAGGGTTACTTATATATATAAAAATTGATATATTTTAAAATTTTAATTTTATGAGAATCTAATAACTTTCTAATCATGTCATGCGTTTTTATTTTCATGTAATTTTGTCAAATAGTATGAAGAATAGAGCATTGGGTAAAAGAGATAATTAGGTAAACGAGGATTAGGTTTTAATTGGTAAAATCGCAATTAACTGATTTTGAGAAAAGAAAATCGGAGAGAGAGAGAGAGAGAGAAGAGATAGCATGTCTGGGAATGTGTTTTCCTCTAAATTAGTTATATTAAATAGAGTCGTTGCATTTATTATGTGAATCAGAATATATTCACCACTACCCCTTTACCGATTTGTCTATGTCAAAGTTTAGTTGCCATTGCCAATATGGTAAAACTGGAATAGATGTCTATTGTCATATACTCATATTCCCAATTTTAACGTTTGCTATTGATGTATAAAGTGCAAGATATGTAAGAAAAATCTTATATTACAAAAAAAAATGTTGCTATCCGTAAGAATTTCATGCAAACCTCACTAAGTAAATGGAGTAGTAATTAATGAACCAATTTTAAAAAAATTGATCTTAAAAATAATGGTAAGTCGGCTCGTTTTATTAAGAGTGATACATCATCTCTTGTGGAACTTGAGAATCTGCCAAGGCGCCAAACGCTTCACGTCAAATGTCAAATTGTATTTATCTTTGTGTCCAACCCTACTCGGCTATGCACGGACCTAGCTACGGATTGAGTTTTTGATTGGTCTTCCACATAAGCCACGTGGAGAAGATTTTGTTTTGATGGATGTCGATCGTTTCACCAAAAAGACACACTTTATACCTTGTAAGTACTAAATAGATGGATGTTCACGTGAATACACTATTTGTATATGAAGATATTTCTTGAATAATACGGTTTCCCACTCTCTTTTTTTATATAACTACGGTTTTCCACTCTTGATTGTTTCAAATCGTAATTCTCGTTGTTAAGTTATTAGATATATGGGACATTCCTTGGTATAGCAACTTGGATATGAGTTTGAATTTCGGTATTAGCTTTAGGTAGTAACTTGGGCTTATTCAAGATCACTTAATTGATCGAAAGAGACTAGAATCACATATCAAAAAGCAATGTTTTTAAAACCGAACCGGCAATCGAACCGGATTTTTTTTGGGTCGTGGGTTAATATGGTCCAACCGGGTTCAACCCGAGTTTAATAATATTTTAAAAATATTAATATATAGAATTTGATATTTTTATGTACGTGCATAACAAAATATTTAATTTATTATAAATACTTAAAAAAATAAAAAAAGATTTCAAGAAAAATAACAAAATAAAATAAAAAATGATACTTAAATATATAACTAATCTTTTTTTGTAAAAAAATTTAAAATGTTTATAATTATTTGGAAAATGTTAAACCTTTATTATTATTTTATTAGTCCTATAAACCCTATTTTTTAATTTTTATTTTATAAACATATTAATTAAAAGAAAATTAGTTTTTTTTAATTCAAAAAATAGTTGAACCCGGTTTGATTCGGGTCAACCGGTTCGTCGATTCCCGATTTTTTGCCGGTTGGACCCAGTTCGATAGCTGGTTCAACTACATTTGGGTTTTTATGTTGACCCAAACCAGACATGTGACCGGTTCGCGGTTGAACCCGGTTCAACCGCCGGTCCGGTCCGGTTTTAAAAACATTGCCAAAAAGCCACCTCAAGTTATATACAATACCGAATCCAATAGTTTATGTGGCCACATGGACAACGACTTTAATTATAATGAAATCAAACCGAATCTAAATAAAAATGGACAAAATTATTAATTTGAAAGAAAAAAAACCAACGCAAAAAAATAAGTTGGCCAACACTCGTGATCGGCCTATTATTGACTCCTTGAGTAGGAGGATTGTCGACCACATTCTACCCCATATTACTGTCATATCCGTTTGTATTTATTGCTGCTCGTCGAGTAATATGATAACTTGTCTTTCAAATTGAAATTATTGTTGGTTATACTATAATAGGGATATGGGGTAAATATAATGGTTGTGTTTTGTTCTATACAAATATTAAACCCTAAACATGTTTTGGTCTAGGAGTTTAATATTTAACTGATTTTGGAAGTGTATATATCCTTAGCATTAAGTTATCTTGAAAAAAACTACCACGGATGATTAATTATAAAATTTAACCTTGGGAAGTAACAAGTTATATTCTTTGTTCGTAGCTAAAGTAACTTCATAGAAAAATACTTCTCCTACCGGCACTAAAGAAAACAAAATATGCAGTAACAATCATATAACTACTAAAAGTAATAGTATTCGCTAAATCTTACGAATTGTTTAGAAATCGACCAAATATAGAATACACAGCAAGAAAGAAAGGTGGAGAGATATGAAGACATAGTCACATAGATCAAAGACAATTAGAATTTTTTTTTTACATGTTTAGGTTTTGTTATGAAATATCCAAGTTACAGAATATATCAATTATAGCTGTTTGTGTATTGAAATAAATTGAAAACTTATTCAGACAAAAATAGAACCTCAAGGCAAAAAGAGGAAAAAACCTGAAGCCACATCTTTCCATAAATAGACCACTCACCATCTTTGCAAATCATCCACATCCTTTCCCTCTCTCTCTTTCTCCTCTCTCTATCTTTCTCTAAGCTATGAATAAGACAGAAACAATGACTACCGATGAGTTGACGGAGGAGGAGTCGCTTTCCGGCAAGGACTACAAAGAACCACCGCCGGTGAAGATTTTCGAGGCCAGTGAGCTTGGGAAGTGGTCCTTCTACAGAGCAGTCATAGCTGAGTTTATAGCTACTCTTCTCTTTCTATACGTCACCGTTTTGACAGTCATCGGCTTCAAGAGCCAGACCGATATTCAATCCGGAGGTGGAGCTTGCGCTAGTGTTGGTCTCCTCGGCATTTCTTGGGCCTTTGGTGGCATGATATTCATCCTCGTCTACTGTACTGCCGGAATCTCTGGTCTCACTCTTTCTCTCTTACTTTATAACCATGTTTTTCATTTGTCTCCATGTATTACATCCATTGAGTTGCATAGTTCGAGGCTCTTAAGGGTCTTGTAACAAAGAAGTAATATTTCAAAAATACTAACTGAACCAAGTATAGTAGTCAAAATGATTGTTGATACACAATGTTGGCCACTATAGACATGTGTTAAGAAAACTTAGTTTTCAGTTTTCTATGTAAACTTAATGTAATTTATATCATAATTTACCTTACCAATTGAATTAATATAATGTAAATTTTAATTGGTTAAGAACTTTAATTGATAAACTGAGGTTAGATTTGATATTTGCAAATATTTTATTGAAGTGTGTGAAAACACAAAAACGTATAATAGTTGATTAGTTTAGATTGTAGTCTAAGATTTACTCAATAAAAATAAACTGTCTCACTTGGATCAATTGGTTTTATGAAACTACTAATCATACATATGTGAATATATATATATATATATAGGTGGACACATTAACCCGGCGGTGACGTTTGGGCTATTCCTGGCTAGTAAAGTGTCATTGGTGAGGGCTATATCATACATAGTGGCTCAGTGTCTCGGAGCCACTTGTGGAGTTGGTTTAGTGAAAATCTTCCAGTCAACTTATTACAACAAATATGGCGGTGGAGCCAACGTCCTCGCGGACGGATACAATGTTGGTGTTGGTGTTGGTGCTGAGATTATCGGCACTTTTGTCCTCGTCTACACGGTCTTCTCTGCTACCGATCCTAAGCGAAATGCCCGCGACTCTCACATTCCTGTAAGCAACTCGAACTTATCCTCAAGTCCATAGTTTGATTCTTGAGAAAGAAGTTGTGGTTTCATTTCAATTTCCAATTGAAACCATAACGTTTGATGTTAAAAACAAGAATCAAACTATCTAAAACAAAATTCTGGTATTAGTTGTAACCACAAGTGGAAACACTTTAGAAAAGTATCGTATGAAAAGTAAAAATGTCTAAACTCAAGTGCATAAACTAGCTAAAAAATAAAGGTGGTAACTAAAATTGATAGTTTTATTTCTTTTCATTTATTTTCCAACAAAATGTACTACTAATGATGTTAACAGAAATCAAAACTGGAAAGAAAAAAATCAGGATAAATTTTTTGATTTCGTTGTCGTCAATTTTAAGGGACGTAACAGAATCTAGTGCCAGCTATAGAACGCACTTATTAATCAATACTTGAAAACGATGTCGTCTAGCCATTTTGGCGTAACGGAAATAATACGGACCAAGTAATAAGTGTAGCGTCTAATTTCCTCTATGAGATAAACGACGAATTGTTGTCCAATTATATTTCACTCATATTTTTTTATTTTCTTGTATTTTTCTTTGGCACCAAATATCTTAACGACACAAACTCTTTGTGATTCACGTCTCTTCATCACAATCACATGTCTTTGTACGTAAATGGTCCAAATTTTGCTAGCACGACCCATGTGTGTATGTTCTGTTCATACATGCATGTTCCATGATATTTGAACGATCTTAACCCTCTCATTCAAATATCATCCCTTACATAACCAATCCTTTCGGTTATGCATCACTTGTGATTGGTGGTCCACTCTCACTCTCTGACTACTCTAGTAATATTTTTTTACCTATAAATGTCTATATCATTGCTAATGACGTATATTAATTTTATTGTTTGCAATGAAGGTACTAGCTCCATTGCCTATTGGATTTTCCGTGTTCATGGTTCATTTAGCCACAATCCCAATCACTGGAACCGGGATTAACCCGGCTAGGAGTTTTGGAGCTGCCGTTATCTACAACAAGCAAAAGGCTTGGGACGACCAGGTTCGTATTTTCACCATCTAATACTCTTTTGCGCCTTGATATAACTTATTAATGAGTTTATATCTTATGAATATTGCAGTGGATATTTTGGGTCGGTCCATTTGTGGGAGCAGCCATTGCAGCTTTCTACCATCAATTTGTGTTGAGAGCTGGTGCTATGAAGGCTTATGGGTCAGTGAGGAGCCAGCTTCACGAGCTACATGCTTGAATTTGATTTTTCAAACTATCAAAGAGGTGAAGAATTGTTTGGGCCAAGGAAGGTGGAAAAAAATGAGAGACCCAAATTATTAAAAAGATGGTCGGTGAGTGACATTTTAGTGTCTTATTTGTGGCTTTGAGGGGAGGTTTGAGTGTGACTTTATGTTTACCATTTTGTAACATACAAGCTTCATGTTGAATGTATGTGTTTATTTGATGAATATGATATTTATTTCTTCTACTTCATTATTATAAACTAGGGTTGGACTCGCCCGTTGGGCGAGTTTTGTTTCTTTTGATGTTCTTATGTTATTTTCCTATGTTTGGAAACTATATTATATATAACGTATACTGCAAAGTATTTATGTTAGTATATATCTTTTACATTCATTAACATATTGTAATATCATATGTTCAATCATTAATTTGAGTGTAAATTTTCTTTTTCTTTTTTAAATTTTTCCAATTTGGCATTTGATTTTAAATAAATGATTTTTAGTTTCTAAAAACTTATTATTTTATTTTTTGTTGCTTCTATCTTAACCATATTTTAATCATAATCGCGTAACATGCATAATAATATATTTACTTTTTCTTAAACACTTTAAAATTATTATTTTCCTAGATTTTAGTGTTAAAAGCATTGATTCAAATATTGAATTATCAAATAGGTAATTTTTTTGGATCATGGTGTATAACTGCGTACATTTTTACATAAAAATCGTATATCATTCTCCCTATATTTTGTTGTATAATTCATGAATAACGCGACCATTCATTTTTTTAACTTTATATATATCAAAACTCAAGATTATTTATTTATTTTAAATTATGGTATTGCAACGTTTTCAATTTTTCTTTTATACTTCCAAAAACTCAATTATATTGAATAAATTGTTTTTTTCTTTTGGACAAATCTTATATTCCAAATTTTTACTTTACTTTCTCCTGAAATTTTTTGATATCCTTTAGTGAAATCATATATCCCATTTCTCATTAAACCTTCACCCTCAAAGCAATCAGCGAAAGCTCAATTATGATGCCTTAATAATTGAATCATTTAATCTATTTTTGTTTGATTATATCTCATGTCGTTTATTTACATTTTTATTCATTTCTCTTATATGTAAACTCATAATGTTTTGATTATTTTCTAATGAATTTTATTATAAATGATATATATTCATTATTGTATTTTTAGTTTATAAAATAAAATACTCAAATAATCCTAAAACACCGTTCGCGTAATATATGAGTTTTATAATTTTATTAACTTAACGACAAAATTTTGATTTTACCATTTACAGTGTATACCTCTTATCTTTCAAATAATAGTATTATAACACTTTCAAATTTGTCTTTCATCATTCCATAAAATTTAAATATAACATAATGAAAAAATTGTATATTCCAAATTATCATCTTATTATTTCATCTTTACTAAGATGGTTGAGTAGCTTTTTAGTGAAATAATATATATTCTTTTTGTAGATTGACAACTCCTTAACAATTGTTTGACACTGAATTATTTAGGGTTTTTTTTCTTTGATTCTTTGATGTCGTTTATAATTTTATCCATTTGTTCTTATATGTATATTTATTTTACATATTTCCAATTTCTTAAACTAATTATATATATAAAAAAATTTAAGCAAGAAGGTCAACCCGTTGTTTAGAATTTAACATTATATTTATTTTACTTGTTTAACCTATTTTTTACTTACTTGTTTAAACTCTACATATATTTACTGATTTTCGTTTTTTTAATTTAATTAAAAAGTGTAGTTGTTATTAGTAACAATAAATATACATTAACGACATCATCTTTAGTGAGATGGTTCAATATCCTTGTAGTGAAACAATATATATTATTTCTCTTTAGATCAACAATATACATTTAAATTTGTTTTATTTGATTCTTTGATGTTGTTTATATTTTTATTCATTTGTTTTTCTAATTTTTGAAACTGAATATATAAACTTGTATTGTTATCATAAAATTCATTTATTGTTGAAATTATATTTACAACAATAAAATACTCAAATTAATTTTACATGTACTACTTTTAGCTATTTATTGACTTATTTTTGTATTTTATATTTAATTAGATTTTTTTTACCTATAAGTAAGAATAAATATACATAAACATGAATTAAATGACACTTAAATTTAAAATTAATTGTAAAAAAATGATTTGCCTATGTGGACACCTTAGATGAAGAGAGGAGTTAGCTATTATATATATGATTCACTAGTTATTTTAAATTAATTCCCCTCTTTTAACATAAGTACCGTTTTAACATTATGTTACATAATAAAATACAAGATAAATTAATAACATTTACTCTGTTTTTTTCACTTTAATTTTAAGTTGAGTAAATAAAATATTTTTGTTCCAAATTTTACTTTTAAAACTGAAAATAACAACATTTTTTAGAAGAAAAACGATACTAATTAGGAAAGATAATTTCAAAACAAAATAAAATAATAATAATTAGGAAAGATGCACATAAATAGAGAGAGAGAGCACATAAGCTAATGTGGCATGTGGAACACATGCACGTATGTATTGGTGACTATGACTGATAGCTCGTGGAGGAGCCACTCTCGATTGTCTAAGCCATTACATTTGTGGCAAAATTTTGTTAGCGTTTAGAAAATATGAAGTTAACCTAGTTTATCACGAAAATTTAAACATTTTATATACTATAGAAGAACAAAGAATTTGGAAGTTTACATTATAAAACAGATGCTATAATTTTAACTTGTTTATCTAAAGTCTAGACTAGATTCTTTACATATATAAAAAATCTAAACTAGATTGAATAATTAACACTATTTTGATGATATAAATTTTATCACAGTAGAAGAGGATTCTGTTACCGCTTGTTTGTTTGACATTTCTACATTAAAGGAGTCACTTGAAAAAGAGTTAGTCTGAGGTTTAGTTGCAAATCACTGTTTTGTCGATTCAAGCTTTTTGATCTTTGTATGGACATTGGGTATTATCTTTGACTTATTTTTCCTAGTTAAACTTTTTTAGTTATTTGTAGTTTAGTTTATTTTGCTTTTGGTATTCTTTTGAACTTCGCTCTCCGGTAAACTTTCGGACTATGTTTTAGTTGTAATCGACTTGTAATTCTACTTTTTAATACTTCTTTCGTCCCATTTTATATGATTTTTTAGGAGAAAAATTTGTCCCAAATTAGTTGATTGCTTCAGTTTTCTATGCAATATTTATTATGTTTTGGTTGTTTTAATTATGCGGATTACTTTTTCATTGATTAAATTATCTTGGAATTGGTTTTATATTGAAAATATGAACAATTAAATGATTTATTAAATTATATGTAAATTTTTTAAAAATCATCTAAAATGGGACGGAGGAATACATAAACTGAAAAATTGAATAATTCACATCTCAAATTCTGTGTTCAATTTTTCCCATGTACAAATGCACATAGCCCATAACTATTAAAAAAAACGAAAATCACATAGCCCAATAAAGTATACCGTATACGTTACTACGTGTTGCATCCACAGAAAAAGAAAACGTAACAAGCTCTCTCTAGAACCTCTCACCACCTTCTCTCGACATTCTCCAAAAACCCTAAAAATGGCAGCCGCCGCACCACCACCACCACCAACCCCCGCACCAGAACCAAACATGGTTCCACCACTAAAATCCCCAACCAGCCACCCAATCTTCTCCCGTATCCGTCTCTCAACACCATCAGACGTACCATTCATACACAAACTAATCCACCAAATGGCCGTCTTCGAACAACTCACACATCTCTTCTCCGCTACCGAATCAAATCTCTCCTCAACACTCTTCACTTCTCCTCCTTTCAAATCCTTCACTGTCTTCCTCCTCGAAATCTCCCGTTCACCATTCCCAGCTACCACATCTCCAGATTTCACTCCTTTCCTCAAAACCCATTACTTTGATTTACCAATTCAAGATCCTGAGAGTTACAATTTCACTCCTGATATGTTGAATGATGTTGTGGTTGCTGGGTTTGTTCTGTTTTTTCCTAATTACTCTAGCTTTTTAGCTAAGCCTGGGTTTTATATTGAGGATATATTTGTTAGGGAGCCTTATAGGAGGAAAGGTTTTGGTAGTATGTTGTTGAGTGCTGTAGCCAAACAAGCTGTGAAAATGGGTTATGGGAGGGTGGAGTGGGTTGTTCTTGATTGGAATGTTAATGCTATTAAGTTTTATGAGCAAATGGGTGCTCAGATTTTGCAGGAGTGGAGAGTTTGTAGACTTACTGGTGATGCTCTTGAAGCTTTTGATCAGGTAAACATGGAATTCTGAGTTGTGTTGTTTGTGAGAGAGAGAGAGAGAGAGAGAGAGAGAGAGAGAGAGAGAGAGATGTTGAATCAGTTTGTTTTGGTTTTTTAAGTTTCTTTGTATTGTTCTTGTTATGTAAGTCTTGGCATTGATGATGATGGTTGTCTATGTTAGTGGATGTTGTAATGAGAAAAACCCTTTTGTTGAATGGAACATCTTTTAAGTTTTTATCATGTTTGATTTACTTAAATAATCTGCTTGTACAGGATAAGCCTTAGTTATTCTAGAGGAGAACAACTGAAGTTTTACTAGTCCCTGTGTATTGGATACATAAAAAATGGCTAATAGACTATCAAACATTCATATTCGCTCTTGTATTGTAAGATCAAAACCAGGTTTAATTGTGAAAGTAAATAACAGAGCATTCAAGCATATGTAGACACAGAGATAACAAAAGACCACATATCATGCAGCTGGTGGTAGATACTTGTATATATAGGCCTTAGATTTAGCATTTAAGTGGGTTGCAAAGTATGTAGAGGAAACCAAAAACATTTCAACGTCTAGTTGTCCTTAGGGTGGGCAAAAAATCCGAAACCGAATTACCGAACCTGAACCAAATTTATAAAATACCCGATCGGGTTCTATGTTCCTAAACCCGAATCTGAACCCGGACAAAATCGATAACCGAACGGGTATTCGAACTAACACAAATATAAATTAAACGTAAGATTTTGGATATAAGGTTAGATATGCTTATGTATTTTATATAATTTCTATAACTTTTGGTTAATTTGAATAGTATGGATTATATTCGGATAAAAATAACTAATTTATCTACGTTATTTGAATTTTTAAAATTTTGTTTTTGATATTTTTTTTGGATATTTTTAGATAATTCATGTAAAAACTAATAAATCGAATTTCTTTTTTGATATCTATGTTCATTAGAATTTTTGTTTTGAAATTTTTGATCAGTTTGAGTTCTGATCAAATTCATATTTGAAGTATATTTTTAAATTGATTGCACATCGGATATAACCGAACCCGAAGTCATTCTATCTGAACCGACCCGAATTTATAAAATATCTGATAGAGTACTAAACTTCATTACCGAAGCACCCGAAAAACCGAAATACCCGACCCAAACCCGATCAGATGCCCAACCCTAGTTGTCCTACTGGCTTTAAAGGACCTTTCTTTGATTGAGATTAAATAACTTACAACTTCACTCATTTCCAAACCAATTGGTTGGAGATTCTTCACCATTTCTAAGCACCACCTCTCAAACCAGTTTCAAGCACTCAGCAACATCAAAGCCAACTTCGTGGTCGCTGTAAAGAATCGATGCAATAACTTTTTCTTCAAGTAATCTACTTTGATGGAGCCATTCCGGATATAAGAACGTGTTTAGGAGTTCATTTGTCCCACAATAATCTATATGCAAGTATACATTAACTTTCTCTAGTGCTTGTTTTGAGGTGACTACAGGCCTAAGACTCCGAACCTCTTGGTTAGAAGGAAAACAAAGTTTTTCCATTACGATACATTTTGTTTTGCTAAATATTTCCATTGAGATATAATTCTCCAAAGATTGTGGAAGTTGGCCTGATATTTTAATATGCGCAGAAGGTAGAGTACCCATTTTAACCATGATTCATTTCCGCTTACATCCATCAAGAATATTGTAAAACATAAAAATAAATCTCAAAGATGATAACATGGTAATCATATTACGGTAATTAACCATTTGGATTATTTTATTAGTTGACGACACGACAATTTCTGCGAATCTCACCACCTTCATCGCCAAGAGTAAGGACTTTGATGGAACTCATCTTGATCATAGACTGACCAAACTGATCAAGAAAAGTGTCTGAGTTTTGGAAAAGACTAGCAATGGAAGTTGCGGAGGAATCAGTTAACAAGGCGGCGTCGGAGGTGAAGAGTCCTTTGTGTTGGAGAAGAGAGACGAAGTAACCAGCGTCAAATGTGAGAGGTCCGGTAGGGTCCATTCCGACCACTGCCGAAGAGTTGAGTCTTTGAGATTCGTCGGAGCATTTGGATTTGAGTAAGGAGGCGTAGCTAGGGTTCAAAGAAGGATCTGTATCCCCTTTTCCGGTGAAGTTTGAGAGCCTCCGACTAAACACACCGCACCGTGCTGTTCCTATTGTGTGTGCTCTTGTTTATTTCACACAATTTCGTTTCTTTAATTTGAAATCTTTAATCTTGAATCAACTATATAGTTTCCATATATATATATATACATGAAAAAGTTTCTACATGCGGATGATTTATAATTTTCTATAGGAAGTTGTTAACATTTAAGAGAAATGAAATGTGAAACATTTTCAAAAACATGAAATGTGAAAGTGAAAATAGTTACAAGCATTAGTAATTCTCACGTGCGACGCCTTTTCCAAGATTCTCCTCAAATATTTGATGTTGAATATGTACATATCTTTTTATATAGTTTATACGATATTATACTATTTCTTGAAGATTGAAAGAATTAAATTTGTAGCATCCCATGCAGTTCCTAAACATGGGATATGCACGTCGGCTGATATTCCAAACGATTTTCTTATAATTTCCTTGTTCCCTATTTAATAAGTTTGATTTTTAAAATTTTCTTGGCTTCTTATCAGTAACATACGAATATTGTATACACATGATGATTAGTAAAGATAATGAAATCGGAAATGAATAAAATACTAAACCTGATAAAGCGACGAGGTCAACGACGTCCAAATCGCTCTCGGCAAAGAGGTCCCGTAGAGTGGTGAAGTTTGCTCCGGCGGACGGTAAGTCTCTAGCGGCCTCCGTCTCCAATGAAACTCTTCCGTCAACACGTCCGGTGAAGACACTCCATAGAGGCCGTCCAAACTATATAACATCAAATTCCAAATTTATCATTTTTCAAAACATTCACAAATCTGACTTTCTAGTAGTTATGTATTATTATAAATCTTCTAACAATCTGGACTTTGTTGCCACTTAAATCGTCCATTGCAAACATAGAAAAACAATGAATGATAATATAATTGATTTTTATCTGCCAGGCGTTTTCTCAACCATTGAAATACCATGGTTGGTTAGTAGATATGTATTTTATAGTCATGAAATATATATTTAGAAAGTTTGTTTATATTACTTGGTAGGAAACGGCGTCTCGGGCGGCTAGGGTGAGAATGTCAGCGCAAGAGACAGTTTTAGGGCATTGTTCCTCGATACGGGACTTGATCTCATCTATGATTTCATACCCGGAAAGAGAGCGATTAGGCCTGGCTTCTTTCTCGGATGCAGCTTTTCCAGCAACCGAATCTAAAAGCAGCGAAGCGTCACACCCCTAAATATCATTAATAATCCACATTAGACTTATCTTTATCACAAAGAAAAACAACAAACTTTCTAAGGAAATATATTAGATCAATCTAGAATTAAATCATACCCTAACAAAGCAGTCATGGTAATGAACCCTAAGTAACTTGGCAGCCAAGCTAGGGTTTGCAGCGACTTTCTTCGACACAATCTCTCTCACAAATTCCTCGGCTTGAGGACAGGTTTTGTGATAGAATTTCATCTTCAGCTTACCCTCCCATCTCCCTCTTCTCATCTTATGGTCATTATCATCACTGAATCTCTTACCATCTACACAAAGTAACACAACAAATAACAAAACAAGTGGAAATAAAAACCGAATCCCTAATCTCTTAGCCATGACTCGATCTACTTTAGATTTGATGTTTGCTTTCAAGTATTTGTTCTTCTTGTATTTGAGGAAGACACTTGGTTGAGTTGCTTTTATACTGAAATTGAAGTACCTCCATATATTTTAATTAATTAACTGAAAAATTATTGAAATAATTATAATCTGGTGGCCAAGCAAAGTTCCCTGTATGTGTTGTGAAAATGAAGGATTAATTATTAAGTAACAAGTCAACATCATTACAAATCTATAATTCCCACAAATCATTAAGCTTCATTAGCTGAACCATAATTAACGTGAACATTCATAATGCATATATCATAGGTTTCACTGTTGTCTCCAGAACAAGTTAAAATTCATAATACAAGTCTTTGATCAATTCCATGTTGGAATACAAGGTGAGAGTGGTGTCAGCTGTGGAACGAAAGAATGGCTATGTAAACTTCCCTGTGAACAATATCATTAAGCGTACATGGACTACCCTATAATTAGATTTTGATGGAGGTTAGAATGTATTTTCCAACGATTAATAAAATTTATAAGGAAGTTTGAATGTGGGTGTCGTGGACAAGGAACATGTATTAAGAAATTAAGATCTAAACAAAGCATATGTTAATTTCACACATGTAGATTTATAATTCACATGTGAGATAATAATTTCACATGTAGATTTATGACCAATACGGAAATTTTGTTGTGTTGCATTAATTGAAAGCGATAACAAGTCAAGAAATGTGGAACCCCATTTCCTTTTGTCTACTAATTTAATTAATGAAGTTTTTTTAATATGAAATTAATTTAGTTGCAAAATGTAATTATGGTTTAAACTTGTATTCTTTAGGATGAGTAAACCATTGATGTTAATGCGTACAGTTTTTCTTTGTTAGCTGTGGTCCTGTGGATAAAGCCGTTCAAGTTGATACGACCCATGTATGTCATATGATATGAGTTTTTTGTATATAAGATAGGGTTATTTGACTATATAACTCAAAAAAATTTAAAAATTAAAATCGTAACGCAAATTACTGTTCTTTGAACAGTGGCTGTGTATTATATGTATAAGGACATATTTACCCTTAATGGCTGATGAACCTTTGGTATTGTCACCATCTTCGATACTGTCTCTCCTATACTAAAATCTCATCTATCTCTTTCGTCACAATGAAGAGGAAACAAGAAGTTCGCCCTCTGCGTGACTGTGTTTCCAAGCCTGAGATCTCATCTCTCTCTTTCGTCAGAGTTAAGAGGAAACAAGAATTTCGGCTTTCATAGGTTGTTTGGGTGAAGTTAGAGAGGGGAACAATAAGAAAAAGGGCAAAGTCAGAAGTTAGATTTACTTGGGTTCTGTTGATTGGAGTCATACTTGAATACAAAAGTTGCGAATTGGTTCTTAAAGAGGAAGGAAAAACCCAATTTTGCATCACGATTCATCGAGGTATGGAGTAAAATTGTCGTGTGGGTTGTCAAATACTAAAGAAATTGTGTAGAATTGTAATCCATAACTCAATTCGTTTTTGTAACAAACTTGGGTCTGATGAAATTGAATGGGTAGAGTGATTATGTGTAAATTGGTTAAGATATTGAGGAATCTTATGGGAATTTCACTTGTAAGGGGATAAAATCAGATTTATTCGACCAACCCTATATGCAACGAGTCTTGGTCTCTCTCTCTCAATTTTCACAGGTAGCCGCAGATTTGGTTTCGGTGAAACTCGATGGAAACAACAACATTAAGGGTTTAGGTAAAAACGTCGTTGGTGAGAGGTGAATTGATTCTTACAGAGGAAGTGAAATCTTATTTCATTGAAGAATCAGCAAGGTAAGGGCTCAATATGTGTATGGGTATTGAAATATGTCATTAAATTATGTTGGGTCAGAAAATTTATCGGATGTGTTGCAACTTTTAAGATGGGAATTGCGGTTCGTGGATCTATGGCGGCGAAAGGGTGGTTTTTAATCTGGTTTGGAAGGTAGTAACGGATTTGTCTATGGCGACGATGAGGATGGAATCTGGGCTCACCGCAGTTCTTGTTGAAGGAAAGGTTTGCTCGTGGTCTTCTTTTACATTTGCTTCATTGGTTTTGTCTCTGTTTCTCCATCTCTTTTGATGAGCAGTTTTTATTTATAGTTAATTTTGGGTTTAATTAGTGATCACTATGGGTTACGTCTTGTCTTTGCTTACCAGTTTCTCTTTGTTACCTTGGGTTTCTTTTGTTCTTCGTGGTTATGCAATACTATATAAATTAGTAAACTAAGAGACTCTTGTCTACACTATGTTTATTGGTCTGATATAATATTGTATATAGTAGTATGTGTTGGTCTAGATATATTATATGCATTGGTTATAAGAAAAACATGAATGTAGCACTATTTTTGGTAGACAGACAACCATAATGTACATATCATTTGCAGGTAAAGGTGTAGTCTTTGTTGTGAGGAAATTGGGTCCGTAAAGGTGAAGCTCAAACCTGTTTCTATATTATTTGACATAGTTACATAATCAAAGCTCTATCAAAGCATTGATTTGCTTGAGTTCATCCGAATCTTTGTGTGTAATGTTGGTTTGCTTAACCCTTAGGCATGACATGATACAATATTTTTACTATTTTGCTTATTTGATCAAGAAGATCCCTTTGGAATTCATGGTCTATAGTTTATTTTCGAATATTCTCGTCGTAGCTGTCTCTGAAAAGCTACATGTTTATGTATTCTGCAGAATGCAAAATGCAGTTAAGAGCAAACACATACTCTTATGCGGAAAACACCGACAATCACACAAGCTCCTAGTACAAGTAAATTTTTGCATCCTTACTATTTTGTTGCATGTATGCACCTTGAGAAATTGTCTTATGTTTCTAGCAAACAAGAAAAGGTTATAATCTGTTATGAATCTAGCTAGTAGTTGATATCAAACTGTTATTTAGAACTCATATTGGGGCTTGCTGTGGTTCTTATTCTTGTTGGGAAACCAAACTAAAGTTTTCAGAACTATAGTAACCTACTGGTCATGAGTCATGATTGTGCCTATTGGCTTTTCTAATTCTAGTTGGTATATTCATAACTAAAGTTTAGCCTTTACTTGAACATTAGGAAATGATAGTTCAATTAAGCTTGATGACGGTGGAAAGGGGTTCCCACCTCGAGATGATGGTGGTGGTGGTGGTGGCGGAGGCAGTGGAGAGAACTTTCCAGGTGGATTCTACCTTTTCGGGTTCCCATACCTTTCTTATGTTACTTGAAAGATTTGGAAAGAGAACAAGAAAACAATTATTAAAGGGGAAACACAACATACAAAATCTTAAAACAAGTATTCTCCGAGAGGAAACAAACCAGAGATATAGGATTCATGTAGTAGCAATAGACATAAATTTTATGTTATCATCAGTTGTTTTATGAATAAGATTCTTATCCTTGTCACAAACAAAGCGCAGCTTATACAAATGTCAAAAGAAAAACCTTATTTTGCTTAATATTTAGCATCTAGGACACAATCAAAGCTCTATCAAAACATTTTACTTCCCATATCTTGTGCTTTCGGTCAATATTCTGTGTTTACAAAAGTAAAATCCATTTAAAATTACTTGCAAATTCATCTATGTAAAATTAATTTGTTTACATAGTATAGAACATAGTTAGTTAGAGGATAAAAGAGTCAAAGCACACATGCTATGTGCTACTCTACTCATGTGCTACTCTCTTTATTAATTTTATTACATAACTATTATCCTAAGGGATATTGGAGTAGATATCACAAAAAATTCTATAATTCACCTAATAACACATTTTACTGTGTTCGTCGAGAGTTCGTGTATATTCTATATTTTAGACATTTTTGTCCTTTATGAGAAGTCAGCTTTTTGCCTTTGGGTTAACTATTCCAAAATTAGGGTATAGTTTTAGGGGTAGGGTTTGGGTATGGGTTTAGGCTTTAGTTTTGAATGTTAAATTTTTGGGTTTGGGTTAACTATTCCAAAATTAGGGTATAGTTTTAGGGGGTAGGGTTTAGGTTTGGGGTTTAGGGTTTAGTTTTGAATGTTAAATTTTTGGGTTTGGGTTAACTATTCCAAAATTAGGGTATAGTTTTAGGGGGTAGGGTTTGGGGTTTAGGGTTTAGTTTTGAATTTTTTAACATCACTTACAAATTCATCTATGTAAAATTACTACATAGAAATAATTTTGTTTATGTAGTATAGAAATAATTTTGTTTATGTAGTATATAACACAAATATATAGAGGATAAAAGAGACAAAACACCTAAAACCACATCAGTCATTTGCTATTATCTTTATTTTTTTTATTACATAGCTATTACCCTAATAAATTTATTAAAATGCTTTAGTTTCCTAAAAGTCCCTATAAGATATTGAATATTTTTTTGGGTCAATTTGTGAACTAACCAACAAAAATTTAATAATTAGTAAACTAACTAAAACTAACTTACGTGTCCTAAATGTGTTCACTAAATTTAGGTTAAATGGCTAGGATTTAAATTATTGTTTTTTTGGGTTATTCACCCCAATATCCCTTTTTTTTGTTGCTAAACTAAGATATTGAATTGGTAAAATATATTCTTTTGCAACTTGGTTTTACCAACTCTTCTTTGCCAAAGAAAGTAATGCTTATAATTTATAAACATGGACATAATCAAACTTAATGACAATCCAAGTTTTCGATTTCTGATCATTGTTTGGCTCAAACCAATGGAAGGGAAGGTGTTCTTGGCTAAAAACCTAATATGGGTGATGTTACTGTTGGGACAACTGCATGGATACAAAAGTTGTAATGAGAAAGAAAGGAAGCTAGGCTTTATTTGAGATGAAGAAAATATATGATCTCAATTACAGATGATTGGCGATCCGGCGTTATTCGTCATAGCTGGACTAATTACACAAAGAGTGATTGCCACTGCTGGGAGGGTATTAAGTGCAATCGTACAACCATGCGAGTTATAGGGCTTTCACTTGGCGAACCATTACCATTGGAGAGTTATCCCCTAAATCTTTCTTGGCTGCATCCCTTTGAAGAGGTTCGAAATCTGGACTTAACTGGGTCGATTCACTGGATTGTTTGATGATGCGGAAGGTATATCAGGCTTCTCAAAATGTTTTCCTTCTTATGTTAGCTCTTTTTGTCTAATTCTTTTTCAACTTATCAACAAGAATTGGATTTCGTTCACAGGTTATAAAAACCTAAAAAGATTTCGAAACCTGGAGATTCTGGACTTCACTTTAAATGAATTCAACAGCAGCATATTTCCTTTTCATGTTGTTGACAAATGGGAAAACATACCTTTAATTAATAGAAGCAAGATCATTCATGTTGTTGACTCCAAGAAACAGTTTTTTAAAGTGATTAGCGGCATAAAGAAAAGGAAATATGCTGCTGTTGAATTCATTTAAAGTGAAATCTAGAATCTCAAGGTTTCGAAATCTTTTTAGGCTTTTATATAACCTGTGAAATCAAAATCTTGTTGATAAGTTTAAAAAGAATTAGACAAAAAGCTACGATAAGAAGGAAAACATTACTTTCATTTTAGATTAAACTACATCATCAACGTCCATGTTTTTAAGCATTACTGTTCTTTGGCAAAGAAGAGTTGATAAAACCAAGTTGCAGTAGAATATGTATATTTTTACCAATTTGTCTGCTAATTTAATAGGATTTAGGGAAAATATTAAGTATGTAACATCACGTGAATTCTATTTTGGTGACTAACAGTGAGAAGAAATTATTTGACGATTTTACCCCTATTCAATTGTGCTAAATTTATGCAGAAAAAAAATAAAATCTGGAAAACTAAATCTGTAAAAATCAATCACGGCTAAAAATTAATTTATCTGCACAGTCGTTTTGGGTCTTGATTGAGATTTCTTTCGATCTTCTTTGAATGGAATCGTGATTTTGAAGTTATTAGGATAATTGATTTTAATATAATATTAGCGAGATATTTTGAAGTTGATTGATAGTGGATCATCGAAGGTTTGGAGATTGATTCACAAAATCAAAATTAATTTTGTGGATTAATTAGCGAGATTGCTATAAAAGGAGCCGTAACAATGTTGGTTGGGCATCGCAAATCGTTTTCCAAAAAAGCTTTGAAGAACTCTTTCAACATTTGCAATGGTGACGAACATGGTGAAGGAGATTGGCAGTGGATCGAAGAAAATTAAAGAGGTAACTGTAATCCACTATTCTGACGATTTGTGTAATAGTTAACTATTATTGTGTTGGTGAGATAGTCAACTATTGGTGCAGGTGAGAAAGGGGATAGAGAAATGGTGCTGTGATGTTTTATATGTCATACTATAGTTAACTATTTTCATATAATAGTTTAATATACTGATTTTATAACATAGTTGACTACGTAAAACTTGTAGTGTGATAGTTACTTATTTAATATAGTTCACTACTGATTTCGTAATAAAGTTGGCTATTAATTTCATAACATAGTTGACTACAGAACATAGTATCATATTAATATATAGTTGACTATTATCTGAAACATATTTACGTTTTATAGTCTACATAATGAAAAAAATAGCATATATAGTTAACTATTATCATTACCCAATTTTAAAGAGAACGACAATGGAGAGTTTAACGAATGATAAAAATCATCATCTTAATCCTTGATTTGAGATTTTTATCCATGGTAATGATGTAAAATAAAGTGATTGATTTTGTAGATCACCAAAGAAAGACGAGATCGATTATGGTGTGGATCGAGAAAAATAAGAAATAACAATGGAAGAAGAAAGAAAGAGGAAGAAGAAAGAGCTGGAGAAGAAGAAGAAAGAAAAAGAGAAGTGAAAATAAAAGAAGGAGAATGAATTAGGGTTTTCTTTATTTTGGTAATTTTAGTTTTTGTTTTTAATGTTTTTCTTAATAAAAGGTGTAAATTAACAAATGGCATTATAGTCATTTTATCTAATGTGAATGCTATTCACCTAATTTTTTTAAATTTAGTGTTAGATCATTAATTTTGAGCCTAAAAACTATTATTGGAGCCAATTTCCCTTTAATTAATGAATGGTGTTTTTGTCGTCTATAAAATTGGGAAGGTTTTGGAGGGTTTTCTTGGTTCACTCCAAAATTTCTAAAGCAACTTTTGCATATACAGTACATGTAAATAATAGACTGCATAAACCGATAATAAGCCATTTTTATATGCATTAGAAATTTGGAACTATCTTTTTAGGTGATACAAGCACCTAGATCAACAGCTAACACCACAAATAACATCCGAAACTAACATAAAACATACTAGCTCGAGTACATATGAAGTTAAGCTAAACATCTTCACTCCTTTTTACCTCCTCTGGTTTGCTCTCTTCGGGGACGGGGACCGAGGGATTTGATGGGATAGAAGAACTTGCTTCAACAGCAACGGAGACTGAGTTTCCTGACTCTGATGGTGCCTCTGAATCCAAGTCAGCTGATTCGCTACTTTCAACGCATTTCTTACCATCTTCTCCCTTAATGTCAGATCCTGAGATGGAGCAGTTTGGTTCCGGTTTGTCCAAATCACCAACTGTTGGATCCTCTGTTGGAGAGCTTTCCTTCTTCTCTTCCTCGGAACTTAATGCTGATGACAAATGCTCTTGTTGATCCTTGGATTCTTCTTTTTCACCCGAGACGCCAATTGCCACATCATCTTCAGAATGGTCACTTGCATTACCAATTTTCTCCATCTCTGTGGGCTCCTCAGTGCCAACTAGATTCTTGGATAAATCCTCTGGCTGCACCGAAACAGTGGAGCCGCTGGCTTCACCATCAAGCTTGTCTCTCTCGTCTGATGGCTTCTCTTCCTTTTCTCCCTCAGAAATTAGTGCTGAAGACAAATGCTCTTCCCTGCCCTTTGATTCTTCTTTTTCCTCCAAGACACCAATGGCCACATTATTTTCGGAATGGTCACTTGCATTACCAACATTCCCTATCTCTGCAGGTTCCTCGGTATCAACTAGATTCCTGGATAAATCCTCTGGCTGAACCGAAACAGTTGTACTGCTGGCTTCACCATCAAGCATGTTTCTTTCGTCCAATGGGTTCTCAACCTTTTCTCCCTCAGAGATTAATGTAGAAGACAAATGCTCTTGTTGACCCTTTGGTTCTTCTTCCCCCAAAACATTTACGGCCGCATTATCTTCAGAATGGTCACTTGCATTACCATCTTTCTCCATCTCTGCGGGTTCCTCGGTATCCACTAGATTCCTGGATAAATCCTTTGGTTCTTCTTTTTCCCCTAAGACATTAACCGCCACATTATCTTCAGAATGGTCACTTGCATTAGCATCTATCTCCATCTCTGTGGGCTCTTCAGTTTCAACTAGATTCCTTGACAAATCCTCTGGCTGAACCGAAACAGTTGAACTGCTGGCTTCACCATCAGGCCTGTTTCTCTCGTCCGACAGGGTCTCGGCATTTTCTCCCTCTATCACTGGGAGAAACGAAGGGCAGTCTGTACCTTCAAATAAATTGAAAGATGTGTTTACTGTTAAAGATACATTCATATTCAGATTTTTCTTGTTGCCCTTAAGGCTATCATACTACAAGATGTGTCATTGAATTAATGAACATGCATACCTCCCACTTGCTCTGCAGAGGAAAGTAATTGAACTTGAGGTTGTGACAAACATACAGTCAAGACATCAGCTATCTCACATTCAGCAATTTCAACTTCTTTTTTATCGTCAGTGTTCTTTTGCTCAACTGTAAGAGGCGATGAGGGCTGGACATCAGCTGGCGTATCTACGTCCATAGCAGCACTTGTCTCACTGTTGCATGTATTCTCATTTCCGGCTTCAAGATCTTTGCATTCCTCTAGCTGCATAACATTCCCAGTTTTTTTTTCTTCAGCTAAAATAGAGGGCGATGAGGGCTCAGCCAGCGTATCTACGACCATAGCAGCACTTGTCTCACTGTTGCATGTATTCTCATTTCCGACTGCATGGTCTTTGCATTCCTCTAGTTGCATAACATTCCCAGTCTTCTTTTCTTCAGCTGAAATAGAGGGAGAGAACTGGACATGGGTGTTGCAAATATGATCGACTTTACCAGCATCAGGATCTTTGGATTTTTCCAGTTCAATTACATTGTCAGTATCCTTTTGCTCATCCAAACTGGTGGACAAGAGCTGGAGATTAGCTGATTTATTTACCGGCATAGCAGAGGTTATCTCTACTCCAGATCCTTCGCACAATTCAGCTCTTGAATCCATTAGTTCAACTCTTTCAGAGTTTGAATGCAGTTCAAGCTGTGACAAGTTATCATCCTTTTCATCCTTAGACTGGATAGAAGATGAAGGCTGAAGCGTCTTCTCTGAAATGCTGCAACCGGAGATATCCATTTGCTCACATTTTTCGTCCTCTGATTTTTCTGGCCCCTCGTCCAGCAAGATACTCCGAGACTGATTTTCCTCAGACTGGAAATCCCCGATGTTCTTTGCTACTTCTCGAGGTGATGCAGGCTCATCCCCGTGTTCTTGCAAATTTTCAGGCACTAAGGGGATAGTTTCTCTTTCATCAACATCCATATTTTCACCCGCAACTTCAAAAGCAAGATCTGTATCCTGCTGTTCTTTCAGTAGAGGTTCTGCAGTTGTTGACCCAGATGCAATAACATCTCCTGAAGGCTGTTCTATCACAGAAGAATCCGCTTTAACACCAGGAATCTTGACAAGGTCTTTCTCCGCATCCCCAGCAACCATAGATAACTCAGTGTCGCCATCCTTGTTTGCAACCAATCCAATCGGATCACCAGACACAGGGCAAGGAACATCTGAGACCAAATTTTCCTCCTTGCTTGGGTTACATGAAGTTCCGGGATTCTCAAGACCAGAAGAAGCCTCTTCCATTACAATCTGGTCTGCAAGAGCTCTCTCAGACGAAATATCAGGTGGAGAAGTCAAAGTATGGTCTGCCGGAAAAATTTCATCCTTTCCAAAAGCAACAGCATCACTGGAGCCAGCAGAAATTAAAGGCACGTTTGTTTCTCTGGCAGCATCACCCCACTGAGATGTCACACCTACTGCATCCTTTTTCTCAGGATCAACGACACACTTCAGATCATCAGAATTAGATGTCACACACTCCTGTTCTAGAACTTTTTCAGATATGGAAACACTCATCTCCAACGTGCCTTTAGTCAGAGAATCATTCAACTTTTCAGGTACCTCTGTACTACTTCCAGAAACAATAGGAGTTATGCGACAATTGGAGTCAACACCATGAGAATCATGAATTTCAGGTGACTCCGCTTTCTTTGGAGAACTCGGTTCATTGGACGCTGAAGGTACTTTGGAATCTTCAACATCATCAGCAGAAAAAATTGGAACAGTTTCCGACGGCTCCTTTGATTTCAGTCCAAATATATTTTCAGTCATCTTTATTGCTCCTGGCGAAACCGAAGGTGATATAGATGGTTCTGCTTGTTTGTTAGAAGCCTCAGCGAAATCAGCATTAGAAGCTGGAGAACTTTGCACATGACCATGACCCTGAGACTCTAGTGGTTGACTTTCTTCGTTTATCTCAAGCAAATCCTTGTCCACAGGGCTTTTTGAATCAGTGGGAATAGTGCCTTGAGCTGAAGTATCACCAGACTGATTAATAGGAGCCTCCAATCCAGGTGAAGGTTTTACAGTTTCATCGACCATCAAAAGAGACTCAGATACTTTAGTTTCTTCTGAAACATTGGAAACAGATGTTGCTACTCCCAAGTTTGGATCGGCTAATATTGCTGCTTTCAGGTTCGTCTCAACCAACTCTTCCCCCACAGGAGTTTCAGAGCCAACAAGCATAGTATCCTGGTTAACAAGAGCCTCCACTCCAGGTGAAGGTTTTACAATTTCATCGACCATCATATCAGAAACTTCATTTTCTTCTGAAACATTGGAAACAGCTGGTGCTATTCCCAAGTTTGGATCGGCTGTTGTTTCTACTTTCAGGGTCGTCTCAACTAACTCTCCACCTACAGGAATTTTTGAGTCAACAAGCATAGTATCCTGGTTAACAAGAGCCTCCACTCCAGCTGAAGGTTTTACAATTTCATCAACCGTCAAAGAAGACTCAGAAACTTTGGAAACAGATGTTGTTGCTACTTTCAGGTTCGTCTCAACCAACTCTCCACCGACAGGAACTTTTGAGCCAATGTGCATAGTTTCTTGATTAACAAGAGCCTCCAATCCAGGTGACGGTTTTTCAGTTTCATCGACCACCAAAACAGACTCAGAGACTTTATTTTCTTCTGAAACATTGGAAACAGATGTTGCTACTCCCAAGTTTGGATCGGCTGATGTTTCTACTTTCAGGTTTGTCTCAACCAACTCTCCACCCACGGGAATTTTCGAGCCAATGAGCATCGTATCTGGAGATGTTATATCATCAGACTGAGAAGCAGGAGCCTCAAAGTCTGGTGAAGGTTTGCTACTCTCATCAATCATCACTGAAGACCCAGACTTTTCCTTTTTGACTGAAAAATTGGAAATAGATGTCGCTACTCCCAAGTTTTGCTCGGTAGGTTGGATTATATTCTCTGCATTGCTGGTCTTTGCTATGTGCAAATTCACCTGACCTGGAGATTGCCTGTCAGACTCATTTGTTCCTGTTGTTTCAGAAGGCTCCCCAACTTTATGTTTTATCACGGAAGTCTCCGAAAATATCTCCTTCATGACACGAGCAACATCAGTCACATCAGCAGTTTGTTTCCTTCCAGAACCACCAATACCTGATGTTTCTTTTCTTCTTTCCTGACTGAACTGGGGTTGTTCTTGGGCAACAGCATCACACTTATTTCCAACTGATATTACTTTAGAGCCTGATGAATCACCATCCTTGAACTCAATTTGTGGTGTTGATCTTGTACTCCGTGCAGAAGAGCTATCAACAGCAGATAAAGCTTGAACATTTCTTCTTCCTCGGCGTCTAGGAGTTTCTCCCCTGTTTGGCGTCTTGCGACCTTGCCTCTTAACAGGCATGGTTGCAGAAGGAGAAAGAACACTGGCGCCCGGAGCTGCAAAGCCGACAGCATGACATTTAAGATTAAGAATCCAAAGAAGGTTAAGTAAGTTTTGATGCTTCAAATTGGTGTACCTTCAACCGTGGAACAAACAGGTAGGGGAGTCAATGGCCGATTAGCATCTGAAGGTGCAGTTGTCACAGTAGCGGAAGCTGTGTTTGTTTGAGCCTCTGGATATTTATTTCTTCCAGTCTCGACCGAGGCTATTGAAGGACTTTCAGCTACAGTAGAGTCAGATCTCTGATTTTGACCTGAGGGACGACCTGCCAAAAAAAATGATGCTCTTAAGATTGGTGTACAATTATGTCTGACGCATGTAAGTGAAATATATTAAGCTATGTGCGAGTTATATACCTAATGAAATAGAGCTGGTAGAGCTTGGTAAGTGAACTGGCTGTTTTTCAACTCCTGAACCCTGCCTATTTCTCACATCTGGAATAGCAGGCTTGTTCTTTACAGCAGCTGTTTCTTTTCCCAACGGATCCTCCGATATATTTAGCGACTGAACATCTGATCCAGAACCAAAACCAGGTGGTGCATCAAGATCTGCTGCTTTGCCTGGCTTTTTTTTAATGTACTGCGGAGTATTCCCCTGTAAAGACACAGCAGGAGAGGGCTGCATTGCAGTAGTATTGGAATGCACAGAAACTGCTGGCTCAAGGTTTGAAGTACTTCCTTCAATAGTTTTAGGGACTCTCGCATTGATCTCAGACTCCGAGACAGGAACAATTACTAAATTAGACACTACGGGGTCAGCAGAAAGAGATGCGACGGCGCCAGTTCTCAGAGGATTCGTCTTTGATTCACTACCTATGGAACTTTCAGTACCATGCAACATACTTTCCACTCTCCTTCCCCTTCCTGTGCCACGTCCCCTGCCTCTTCCCCTGCCCCGACCTCTCGTTGGCATTGGAGGAGAACTAGAGGCTGGAAGTGACTGAAAACCAGGAGGAACAGATAAATCAGGCGAAGTAAGGAGAAGAGACGAACTAGAATGAGAAACTGTTACATCCTTTCCTCCGGGGATAGCAACATCAGAACCAATAACTGCCAATGATCTAGCATCTCCTGTTGCCTGTGTCCTGCCTGGAACTGATACAGGTGATTGATTTGGAGTTTTATCAGATCTTTTCGGCCTACCACGGCCCCGTTTTACAGGTGAGGTTACTTCTTTTAATGGCTTTTGTAATGTCTGCGGAGGTTCCACGGATGGTGAAGTCAGTGCCAATGCCTGAGATGTGGGAAGCATTGTGTCACCAGTGTTTCTAGCCAGAATATCTGATTTATCATTTGCCAAGCTCGTTTCACCAGTGTTTCCAGCCAGAATATTTGATGTATCATTTGACAAGCTCGTTTCACCAGTGTTTCCAGCCAGAATATTTGATGTATCATTTGCCATGCTCTTTTCATTTCCTTCATCCTTGCCTCTGGGAGAATCGGTTGCCTCAGTCTGGCACATCTTGTCAAACTCCTCCTCTGTCAGTTGCTCTTCATAAGATCGAACCTTATGAAGTTGCAATTTTACCAATTTAAAAGTAATGAGCGACTGTGCTACCAGCAGGATCATAGTAAGAAAAACAATTAAATGTTAAAAGAAAATTACTCAACAAACCTCTCTTGCTCGCTTTCCTCTTCCATATCGCTGAGTATCAAAGCCGCCTACCGAACCACCCTTCCGCTTCATGCCAACATTTGATTCTACTGGAACCATCGGGACATTATTTATTTTCATCGATTCGTACAGCAGTTTTAAGTCATCCTCGGTAACAAGGCGAGAGGGGATAGGTGGTATAGGTGCAAAACTTTTTGACCCTGGCCCCTGCACCAAGCTCTTCCATGTTTCCTGCAGGGCCATAGAAGTTTAGATAAACATCATAGAACCTCAATAAAATAAACCACAAATAAAGTTATTAAGAACAAACATACCATCTCATCTTCGTTTCTTTGTTTGTCGATGGATTCAAAGATATCGATCTCAGACTCCCTAGAAAGACAACAAAAATGTCAGATCTGCAAGAAAGTTAAAAAAAACAGGAGATGCATGGAAATGTAAAAATAGTTTCATCTAAGAATAAAGACAGAAATCCAACCTATCTTTCAACAGAGAACACATGAAAATACAATAGATGTACATGCGAATAGAAAGTATTGCACAGAAAACGATAGCAGATAACTACTTCACAGTTACAAGTAAAACTACTTTGTGCAAACCTGTTTGCAGTAATCATAATGCCCAATTTAAAGAACCAAAGTGTCATAGTAATTTAAAAATCATGTATTGCATGCATAGGCTCCCATAAAATCAAAATATATGCACATGTAAAAGAATCTGAAAGCAAACGATGAAACAGCAGCCACCTGCGGGCTATAATATCATTTAAGGCATCATCGCCCAACACTGGAGCAGCCTCCTCTTTCTTCGACTCACGTAATAAGGACTCCAAATATTCCTTACGATCTTCAGCGCTGTTACAAAATAACAAAATTGATTACATTAGGAAATCGGTAGCTAGTACTTTCGAAGTAGAAAAGGGATGTCTCTCGATTTACCTTGTGTTATTGTCAAAGAAGCCAGCAGTTATACTCTGGTTAGCAACTCCAAGTTTATGCTCAGCTGAAGCTCTGACTTGCTCCTCGACAGTATTGACCTTAGAATACAAGGAAGAACAAAAGACTACCAGTTCAGATGGTTCAAATGAAGAATCTCCCAAAACTACATATTAAGTTATGACAATAACAATAGATTTACGATCACTGCACTACATTTAAAAGCCACAACGGTGAAATGAAAGAAAATAAAAGCAATTTGTTTTCAGAAATATGGATTCCGTGCAGACAAGAATAACTAACCGTTTCAAAACGAAGAACTAGAACATCTCTTTTCTGGCCAATCCTGTGAGCCCTTGCTTGAGCTTGTAGATCAACCTGAAATTTATAATGAATACTCCTCAAAGTCCGAACTGATGTCCGCAGCATTCCACTATAACTTGATATGAGGGACTGTTATGCTTAACCTGAGGATTCCAGTCGGTGTCAAATATTATCACCGTATCAGCCGCCTGAAGATTAACTCCTACTCCACCAGCCCGTATGCTGGATTTCCATGAAAGATTCAGAAATCACATCCAAACACTTATCAGTATAAAAATCAATCATTCTGATAGAGCTTAGAGATCAAGACAACCACCCATGAAATATTATCATGCCTCACCTCAACAGAAATATGAAAAATGGTGAATCAGACTTGTTAAAACCGTCTATAAGAGCACCACGATCACCCCCAGATGTGTGCCCATCTAACCTAAGGTATTTGTATCCCTTGAAGGTGAGGTAATCCTCCATAACATCAAGAAGCCTAGTCATTGTGGAAAAGAAGAGAACCTGTGGGAATTCATGCAAAAAAGTTACAAACACTTATAAGCATCTGAAATCAAATTAGGGTCAACATGCAGCAGAGTTACAAATCATGGCATCACTGTGCATTTTCACAACTAACAGAATGTGGTATAGTTGTATAAACAAAGTAAAGGAAAAATGCTAGTAATGATTAATGCAAACGAAACAAATATAAATTATGTTCTTCTTGTGATATATATATTACAATCCTTATAGAGGCAATGGCGTTGCAGGGTACTTTATGACATTGCTTGAAATCACATAATACAGCTTGAATAATAAGCTGTTGATTTTTGAAGCATAGAATCTTCAACTCTATTCTATTACCAAGATAGAGGAGAGAAAAGTCATTACCCGATGGTCTGTTGCTTTGAGTTTGGGCAAGAGCCGGTCCAACATCTCGAGCTTCCCACACAGTCTTATTACTGGGGGCAGAAAATGCTCAGGAATTAAGCTATTGACCTAGAGAAAGTGATTCACGCAGGCAGTTAATCAGATTTCCTTAGTGCCCTAACCCGCAATTATTTGCATTTATGTAAATAATTTCTGAGAGAATATATTACCTCCTCTGTATGAAGTTGGCTGAGATATGGATGATTGCAAATATTCCGAAGCTCCATTACAGAGTTGTGCACCGCACGAGACTATATAAAGAGATAAAATTGACTAAGAGATAACTCAACATTATTACAAAACTGACAAAATGCCAAGCACAAAACAGCACCTTCACGTTTCCAATAGAGCCCAGATTATCCTCAACCCTCTTCATCAACAGCTTCTGATATGCAGAAGCCTCACATCGTATGAGTCTCTCTATCTTTTCAGGAAGTTCATTCTCAACCTACCAAAATAAATTAGGTGATACAATTAAATTCAGCTTTGTAAAAACTCGGATGCATACATTTTATGGCAATATCCTTCCACATCACTATCACAATGAAACAGATGCTAAAACGACAAGGATGGAGTCTAAAAGAAGGAAAGGAAAAATGTTGCATGGAAGATTATTGTATAGGGAGTTATTATGTTATCAACCTTATGTTTCAGCCGCCGCAAAACAAATGGTCTAAGAACCTGGTGAAGGCGATTGATGATCAGCAGATTCTCCTCTTCTGATAACAACGCCTAGTCAGGTGGCAACCATAAGCATTTAGTTAAAACCACAACACCTTGAAATTAGTATAGTTATTCTCTGAATATAAGACAGTCAGTGCTACCTCTTCAGCAGAATTATCTCCATTACTTTGAAATGGTTTGTTGAACCATTGTGAAAAGTCTTCTGACGAGTTGAAAATATTAGGTAACAGGAAATTAAGTAGAGCCCACAATTCTTCCAGGTTGTTCTATAAGAGAGAAAATATTGAGATGATGAGCAATGTCAAAAGCAGAATATAGCAACAAAAAAGATAGTGAAAGCAAGAGTATGTTTCAAAATCAAAATGAGAAGGAATCAAAAATGTACCTGCAATGGCGTCCCAGTTAAGAGGAGTCGGTGGGAGCTAATGTAGTGTTTCAAGTCTGCATTTAACTTGCAAGACGCATTCTTTATGCGATGTCCTTCGTCAATAATTATATAATGCCAGTGGACCTTACTTAATTTAGGCCTATCGTGCTTGTTCATTAAATATTCATATGTTGTCAGAAGGACATTGAACTTCTTCTGAACAATTTGCTCCCTGTGATTAAAAATGAAAATAGTGAACCTTAATATCTGAGACAATAAGAAAAACAGAAATAGAACTTTGCCCCTCATCAGTACTTGAATAGCTTGCGTCTTTCCTCTGGAGGGCCGCAATAAACAATTTTCTGAATTGTCGGTGCCCAGAAGTTAATTTCTGACACCCAGCCAGGCAGAACTGAGGATGGCACAACAACTAAGAAGGGACCTCTGTCATTTTTTGTCTCCATCAGATAGCAAATCAACGAAATAACCTGAAAAGCAATATTTTAAAATGTGCATTTTATAGCCAATTCAAAAAAAATATATATAACATGAGTGAATATGTGCCAACTGGGGCGCCATTTAGTACCTGAACAGTTTTGCCGAGACCCATCTCATCAGCTAGAATGCCATTCAGATGATTGTTGTAGAGGGAAACAAGCCACCTTAGGCCATTCATTTGGTACCTAAGAAGTTAAATTTTATAGTTGTAAACAATCCATGACATACTCTGACAAAAAAACTAGGAGGTGCTCAAATGTACAATTACAGGAGCCAGAAAGGCGGGTACGATCCACTTACTCTCTTAATTTTCCACCCTTTAGGCAAACTGGCTGATCGCTAATATTTTCTTTTATACTGCAAAGTAAATTTCTTGTCAGTCGAGGAATAAGGAAAGATATCCGAATAAAACCCTATTTTACAAAAAGTGAAACCAATAAATGACCGTTTTGGATAAAAAGTGAAACCAATATATGACAATTCAGATATGAATCAGAGAACTATGAAACTAGAAGGTCCTTTTGGATGATGTTTGGACAGTAATTATTAAAAAAAGCAGCAACATTACCTGTGAGCCATCAAGTAGTATTTTTCATTGCTTTCCAGGTAGTGCTGTGTAGCATATATATTGTAACCACATCAGAAAGAGATGGAAGAACGCACAAAGAAAATAATATCTTGGGAAAGATGACTTGCCTTTGCCTGATCACTCTCATCTTCATTTTCAACTGAAGTTTCATCCTCAACGGCAACTGACGTGTGTGTCTCATCTGCCTCATTCTCAAAACGACTGGCCAAAGATTTTGCCTCCTTCAACTTGGATCCAAGTTTCTGAAGGTACTTCTCTGTCTCTTTGAGTAGTTGCTTTACACGATCTGACTTGGCATCCTATATATTCACCAGTCTACCAAATTACACATCATAGAAGAAACAATTCAACCGTAAAACTTTGAAAATCAATTCAGAGACCAAACCTGCACCATACGAAGATAACCCTCCACATCATTAATCTTTAATAAATTAATCTTCTCCCTTTGAATTTTGTCAATCTTTTCGCGATGAAAGCGTTCCTTTCTTTTGTGGAACTCCTTCACATACCTATTAAAACCCTTCCACCTCTCTCTCCGACCTTTGAATGAATCATCTAGCCTTTCCCTAAAGCAAGAATTCAATAAAATTTCAGTTTAAACACTTAACTTAAATATACTAATGTTCTGTTACGCTTACAAAAGGGGCAAGCAGAAGTATGTGGATAAAGAGAAGAATGAGTTAGCATAGAATACTAGTTGCACATACTTGTGAACTTCTATCTCCCCAAAGAACTCCTTCTGCCTCTCCCGAATTCTCCTTTGTCGCTCTTCCTTCATCTTCTGCTCATACTTCTCAAGCTGCTTAATTCTCCGACCATGCTTATGTTTCTTATATGACTTCAGATTCTCAACATCAGTAGCAATAGGCTTGAAGAAGTTGTAAAGAAACTCACTGTTTCAACAAATTAACAAAGCACTAGCAGCTGAGAGACGATATGACAGGGTGAACTTATGTACAGATGTACAGATAACACTTTCTCTGCATTCACTGTAGTACATAGTAGTATCGAATGAGAATACAGTTTAACTCTATTTGACCAAATTACCTCCTCAAGCGCCGTTGAAGATTCAGCAGCTGAAGCTTTTTCAGTTCTATTACACTCTTGGTCTTTGCAGATATATCCTCTGACAAACTAACCGATTCCTGTAGATTAAAAGACAGAAATTAGTATAATCGAGAACCAGAGAGATCAGAGAACCAAATTAAGTATGAACACAAGCACAGCTAGTTTACTTCAAATGTGAAGGCAGTTTCGATAAAATTACCCTACAGCCAAAAAAATAGTCATAGCAGTTACTCCAAATATGAAAGAGAGAAGCAAATGCTCATCACAAGCAAAACAGCTTTACGTGTTCTATAAACTGAATCATATTAATGCCCCTTCATGGAAGCAGGGAAACATTTGAGCTCATGCCCACGGAAAATATTCCATCTAGCAAAGATCGGATTTACCACATTATCTCGATTAAAAGTGCATCCTGGGGTCAGTACAAAGGTGCCAGTGCGTAAAGCCAAGAATTTACCCAATCCCAATACCATGCCTATCTATATCCGGAAATAGAAATTTAAGTATGATTATTGATCAGTTACAATTACAATAAAAGGATACAGTAACCACCAACAACAGCAAGCATAATGCATAAAGTTGAACACTGTAAAAAATTGATCACTAGAAAGAAAATAGAGGAGTCACAAACTGTATAAAGAAAAAGTAAGACGAAAGAAAAGGCAAAGAGAGAGACCTTCAACTCAATGAACCGTGCACCAATTGCCTGGTCTGCTTTCTGCTGTTTAAGATCCCAACTCCGATCAGCCATAATTCTCTTATTATTTCTATCCATAATCCATTTCTGTGACATGGTGTACTTAGGCGATGGTTGCATGTTACCTTCCTCCTGATCTGCAAGGTACCATACATCCATGTTTAAAAAAGTTTACATCCACAAATAATTCAAAGTTCTCCACTCAAAAGAGAGGCAAATCGTCAACAATTTGCTCATCTAAGGTAGCCCGCTGACCTGAAGCATGTAATTCGCCGAGCTGAATAGCGGAAGTTGAGACGTCATTATGGTTAATAATTCCGCCCCACGCCACCATTTCTGATGGTGAGTGTTTGGTTAGACCACCTGAAGAAGAACCCAGCTCAGAATGACTACCAGAAGCCTGATTTTGCACATGAGAGTCTGGAAACTTAGATGCCAGAAGAAGCTTTTGTCCATCGGAAAATACAGTATTTGAGATTTTTTCTTCTAATCGTGGTATCTCTGTTTCTTTCGATGAGAAGTCCATTTCAGCCAATCTTCCGGTGGGATTATCCATTCTTGCTGATGGAGCCAAGACTTCGTGAATGCTACCCGATTCACCAAGAGAATGTGGTCTTCCTTTCTGATCAAATAGTTCTCTGCGGAAACCATCTGTATTGCAGAGCCATTACAATCCAAGAAAAAGCAAATAAATTTGGCTAAACAAATGACCTAAGGGAAAGTAAATTATTACCATCTTTGGGAAATACATTTCCAAGGGCGATATCGATGTGCAGTTTCTTTGGCATCAAACCATTTCTATAAAAAGGAAATCAGCCAGAGCTTTTTAAAGTAACAATCGCACCATATTGACTAAACAAGAGGTTAGGAGACTGTAAAACTACCTGAGAGCTAAGAACACAAGGCACTGGGCTCTGAGCTGCTTCAGTTGTTGCTCTTTAAATAGGGGACCTGATGGCAATGAATCATTTGCTGCGACAGATTTTCCAGTATCTCTAAGGGCAGGAGGCCTGGTCGCTGTGACTTCACTGTTTTGCCAGCCACCCTGCCATAGAAAATGAACATGCCGCATCAAGAGAGTATTATTTCAACTAGGCTACTTTGACAGGAAGTAAAGGAAAGGGACATTTTGTACAACTAAAGACATTTAGGCTATATGCATGTAAAATAACCTAACATAGAATGTATTGACAGAGATGTGCTTTTAACTAAATGGATTTAGAGGCATCCACTTCTTTCTTGGGCAAAGTTACCAAAGGAAATTCAAGCAGATTCGTCATATTTAAAATAGTGAAAAAGAAACAGGTCAAGTACTTATAGAGAGAGACAATGCTTTGGTAAATAAGTCATCAGGTCGCAGAACTGCGTCTGTTTACTAAAAACTTTGAAAAATGCTTTGTGCATCGAATAAAATTAGCACAAATTCCTAGCATGTAAGAAACCTCTGTCAGGACAGCTAACCAGTATGATTTCAATAAACAAATTGATCCCAAACAAATTATAGTGTCAAGGTATGTACCTGGGGAGTTGAGTATGCATCTGACACCCCGGCATGCAAATTCTCAATGACACCTGAGTTTTATTAGCAAAAAAGTACACGGTTAAACTCAGTTCACAAGCATGCACAAAAAACAAAAAGTAGGTTGTAAGCAACTTTGTGTTTCTTAGTTTTGAAATTATACCCAAAAAATTGCGTCTCTTATGTTTCTTGGTTTAAAAAGGTTTGCTCAATTGTATAAGAAATCATGTTGAAGCATACCTGAATTACCGGGCATTTCCACTTTGCTAACTTTTCTAGTCTGATCATCAACTGTACCATGACTCTCAAATATTTGAGAATTATCCATATTTTGATCCCATGAAAATGATGATTCACCCCTCTTTCTCTTTGCACTTGACTTGACATCTCTTTGATTCAATGCCTCACTCCTATCGTGAGATTGAGAATTTCCCGACTTAGAATCCAAGCTGGATGGACTCTCATGATCAAAGGATCTATTACTTCGAGTTCCAGACCCTTGGAAAACGGCTTGTGATGCACTGTTTGATCCACCAAGCTGCCTACCAGAAGTGAATGCATCATATTTTGACATTTCATTTTCAACTAGACTTGCTTTGGACTCGTTGCTGACTCCAACGGCTTGGGAAGACCCTGTAATACAAATGAAGGCAGAAAGTTTAACAAAACAATAAGACCAACACAAGAATTTCCACACAACAAACAAAACTTTACACTAATCCAAAAGAGAATAAATGGATATACCTGCCAAATGTGCAGACCCAGAATCTTCCATTTGAGTACCACCAGCAGGAGGAAGTCGCGATGATTTCAAAGCTTCAATGTCAAGACCATGTTGATTGACGACAGTCTCCATGGCCCTTGAGTTTTCGAAAGAACAATTCAAAAGAAAGAAGTGAAAACATGAACAAGAATGATAATTCTCAAAAGTATGAACTGCAGCTATAACTCCGAATAACCATATGCCATATTGCAAGTGAATTATGACTTTTATGAAAGCTCGTGTACTAAACACCAAGCAACCCAATCATAGCGATTAATCGAGACAGGTTTGGAACTGAGAAAACCACCAAAGTTTCAAGAATAAAGACTCATGTACTAAACCCAAGCAACCCAATCTCTGCATAGCAATTTTTAGTAAGATGTAACCCCAGTTCCTAATATCATAAGAATGTAACCACCTCTCACCATAAGCAGTATTTTACTACCGAATTACTAGTGTGGAAAGCAATACCTCGATATGACTTGATATGGCATTGAGTGCTCCTTTCCACTGGTCTTCATGTGCTGCAATATCTGAAGTAATCAAAAGAAAAAACGAAGTTAAAGCACAAGATTAAAGCTTACAATACAAATATAAACATACACCAGGTAAATACACATTACCACATAAAGTTTTGTTGCTAACTTCGCAGGTTCATCTTTAGAATCTTGAATGAGCTTGTGCAGAAACTTAGCTGCCTCCAACTCAATATTATGGGGAGATGTCATCTTAATTAAGTTAAACCAGCATGTACATCATGTAAAACACCCCTGCATCACTAAGCACGCAAAGTATTAATCTAACAAGTGAAGAATAAGTCGAAATCTAGTGACCCATATCCCAAATGATTCTCGCTTAGAGATTAGATGCAGAATTAAGAAACAATACCAAAAAAAGGCATTTCATTTTCTGAGAGTGACGAAGAGAACCCAAATGATAAAAATTGACAAAATTCAGTTCGAAACGGAGCGAAATTGCCCTAGAAAAGGAGAAAAGGCGACGACTTTCACCAGGAAATGAAACCCAAATCAAACGAGACTTGACGCAACCCAAATCAAAACAAGGGTCGGAACAAAACCCTAAATAGCGATCAAGTAGCTAAGAGGGAGAACGAAGAGCTTTACCCAGAGAGAGATCTGCTTGTAGGAGACAAAGCAGGAGAAAATTTCAGGCGAGAGCGATGAGCAGAGAAGTGAAGCCGAGGTCGAAATGGCGTCGTCGCTTTGAAGGAGAAAACGCGAGAGACTCACAGTTCCTACTTTGTTTTTTTTTTTTTTGCAAGGACTCACAACTCCCTACTTGAATTTGTAGAGATGTAAAGTTATAAACTTTATACTAGTAGAAAACACAACATCCCAACAAGCTATAACATTTTTTAAAAAGCTCTATCATATACACTAATTTTATCAAATTTATAAATTAATATTGAATATAGTCCTAGGGGTGGGTATAATATCCGAATCCGAAATCCGAACCTGAAGTCAATCTAAAATAGATGACTTTGATCAGTATTGGTTCTTGCCAAAATACCGAATGGTTTCCAATTTGATTTACTTTGGAATTTGGTACGGGTTCGGTTTTATCCGAAATCCAAAGTAAAATCCGATTAAACCGATATAAACATTCAAATACAAGGTATTATATATAAACTTTATATCATACTTTTCTTTGTTGCGAAACAAAGATATGAGATCGAGATTTGCGACTCGAAAAATATCGCTTAGACTTATGTTGTCTCTTCTCTATTATATTTGAACCTTTTTTACTTATCAATGTAAGTGTTTTCGGTTCGTTTTGATTTAGAATTTTCTTCTCATTACATTTTCACCTGAGTTTTGAAATTGAAAGATGATCTAACTGTTAGATGTACTTAAAACTCGTTTAAAGGTATTTGTGTTGTTGAAATAACTTTCCAAACTCATTTTGATATGCGTTTGTATTTACATTTTAAGTTGCATTTTTGGAAAACATATTTTCAAAATATTTTCCCGCATTTTCAATATACTTTTGTTTTTGAAACTTTCCAAAAAAGAATATATTGATCCGAGGAACCATGGTTGAAACACAAAGAGAGCACATTGATCTTCCGTAAACCTACAAACATATGAAGATGAGATTTTGCGATGAAACAATGATAAAACCAAACATTATTAAGTCATTTGTTTTTAAGTCACTTAGAAGACCACCAAAAAGAATTCCCGCACGACAATCTTTGAAGACGGGTTTCTAACACTTTTGGCAATAACTTAAAAATAAAATTTGCTTTTCTTCAGAAAATATAAGAGTCTCCTTCTATGATTTGCCTTGTTCAAATTATCACAAAAGAGATAACTTCAAAAAGCGATCTCATATAATAGTCGAAGAAAACAAAAACCGCACAAACCTTTTAATCTCCATACCAAAGTAATCAGAACAACAAACGACTACAATTTGGTAAAATTACGAGTATAAAAAGTAAAAACCCAATGAAAAGCTCCATCTCCACCCTAGACAAACTTTCTAATTGAAGAGTAGAAGTGTGCGCCAACAAAGGAAAACGATAAATCCAAAACAAGGACTACACATTCGTCAAAAGAGAGGCTTCATTTCCATACCATGATTGAATGAGAAAAATAGAGACAATTGTTTTTAATGAATGAAAATTATTGTTCAAACAAAAAAACGTTTTATAATAAATGTAACTTTGTTTAGAACAAATTAGTCAAAACAAATTGATGAGTGTCATCGTGAAACCTTCTATAACTGAGAACATGATTATCCATTAACTTTAGAAGGTGTTATTAAATTAAGAGGGGGTTATTGGTTTATGGATTTTAATGGATTTGGAAATCCAAACAAAATCTAGTGTTATTGGTTCTATGATTTTAAAATCCATATTAAAATCCGGTGTTATTGGTTATATGATTTGTAAATCCTAATTAAAATCACGTGTTATTCAATCCTACGGATTTACTTATGGATTTGATTTCACTTAGGATTTTAATGGATTTGAAAGGATTTCATGTCAAAAATACAAAGGATCAAATCCGAGGGGAAACCTTCGGATTTACAAAGATTTCTAAATCTTATAAGATTTACAAATCAAATAACACAGATTTATAAATCCACAAATCAACTAAAATAATCAAACCAATAAATAAAACACCATCAAACAAAATAATAGAAAATTTGTGTCATGTATGTACTTTTCGTCTCTTCTTCATCATCTTATGTATGTTTTTCTTGCTTCTTTCTTTTTATAGGCTTGTTCATTTTTCTTGCTATTCACGTGATCAATTTCTCTGTGATTCTTCACAATAAGGATTTTAGTGAATATTATTGCGAAATCATATACTAATCATCGTAAATAATATATATAAAGATACAAATGTGTATGTGTTAGTGTTCGTTTTTGATGGGTTAAGTTTTATTTGTTAAAAGTATACTCAAACATAAATTCAACAAATACGGAAGAACAAGAAATCCTTGAAGAACGAGAAAGACATATATCACATGAAAATAATGAGTTAGATGTTGATATTACTTTATTGGTTAGTCAATGAAATCCATTTAGTTGATTTGTAAATCCATTTTATTTGATTTTGAAATCCACGTTATCTATTATTATGGATTTTAAAATCCATGGATTCATGTAAGATTTCTAAAATCCAAATGGATTTTAAAATCCATTAAAATACACAAACCAATAACCCCCTCTAAATAAATAATAAAGGAAGATAGAAAGAGATGAACTATGTGAGAGCATGTTTATAGGTGAACCTCTTTAAAATTTCTTAAAAACAAAAATAAATTAATATTTTAGGTTTAAAAATATATTTTAGTTTTCTTATAATAATTGAACCAATATCCATTTGACACATGTGCACATAAGTATCAAAAAACGTTTTTTGAATATCAATTCCATGGAAATATGACCAATAAACTTGCTCTAAGTATCATGGAAATGAACCATTTATAAAGGATTTATTACATTTTGATGTCAAATGTCACAAAATAATTGGTTATATACTTTAAAAATTAAATTAATATTAGATTAAGAATCTTTGATAACTTTATAGATAAACATGCTCTCATTAAGAATGAGTGAGTTGCAAACCACTGGATCATTGCATCGTTGGTTCCGTTCTCTCCATATGAGAATCGTATGTCCATCTACACACCTTTTTAAACTACTAATTTCAAAGAAAAAAGTAAAAATACTTTAGATTTCGTTATCACATAATCTCGAAACTCGAATATCATTATCATTTTTCCCCTCTTTCAATTCTTTAAAGAGACAACTAGCTAGTAAACCATACACTCTTCTATAATTAAGAGAATAACAATAAGAAGTTGGGAACTAAAGCTCAGTGTTCCACGTGTGTACGAAAATGACAATTTTGCCTATCAACTTGACTATTAGGTAATTGCCATGAATCATCGGAGCCGTCGCTGTTTAAAGTAGCCGCTACAACCACTTTACGTACGCATCATCCGTCGTTGTTTTTATTAACCCTAAACGCCATGAATCACCAGATTCGTCGCTGTTTCGAGTAGCCGCCACAACCACTTTCATCGACTGCCACGCATCATTTGATTTGTCGCTGCTTCCATTAACCCTAACCGCCATGAATCACCGAATCCGTCGCTGCTTCGAGTAGCCGCCACAACCACTATCATCAACCGCCACTCATTACCGGATTCATCGCTGCTTCAATTAACCGTCACGTCTCACCAGATTTGTAGGTGCTTCTATCAATCGTCAAACATCACGAGATTCGTAACTGGTTTATTTGACCGCCACATATCATTAAACTTGTCGGTATTTTTTGTGACGACCACACTTGTCGGAGAGAAAAACAGAGTAAGGGAGAGAGAGAAATTTATAGGGTTCTTTTGGGTATTTTTTTATTTTCAATAGTGTCATGACTATTCTCTTAATTGGCCAAATGTTTGTGCCTTTAGGGTGCAAATTCTCTTCTTTATATTATCACTAGATTAAGGTCCGCGTGCATACGCGGATAATCATTTAAAAATTAATCATCCAAATATTTTAATTTTAATTAGTAACCTGTTGAATTGTTAAAATATTTTAAAATAATATTCAAACAAAATCTTTTTTTTTGTCAACACATGGATCTTAAATCATTAGATGTCAAATATTTATTTTAATTTCATGTTTTAGTCTTGTAAGATTATTGTCTAACACTTGCAACATTTGTTCTTTTTATTAATCTTATGAAAATTGATTGTTAAAAACTTTATATTTTTTGAAGACGATTGCACATTAGAATTGTAAATCTCAATGTGTTTTCTTTAGAGAGTTAGTTTCCAACTTTTTTAAGCATCTTATATAATATTTTAAGGTTCCACTAAGTTAAAGCTTTGACAAGTTGCCATGTGTCACTTTTGGTATTGACAAATAATGTATATTTTCATATTTAGAACATAATTATGATATTTGCTCTTCTAGAATTTAGAATGTTTGTATTAGTCTTTTAAAAGAAAAATGTGATATCAATTTTAATTTAAAGTAAACATTTAATATCAAATTATCTTCATAAATTTATTGAAAATATGTAAAACCATATTCTAAAACATATTCTTTTTTTTACAATAATATGATAGAGTCTTATAAATTTTAAAATAATTCACAGAAATAGTTTAAAATTATTGTTTAATTTTTAATCTTAACTTCACTAAAATTATAAATTGTGAACATAAATCTTAAACGTCACTTAATTAGCTACATATATAATATATATATCAACAATGTTCCATCTTAATTTATTTTCTACAAATAACATTCTATATATCCAATAATTTGCTACAAATATTTAGTCTCTAAACCTAGATAATTATTTATTATAAACACCAAATTTCTGTAATATTAAATATATAAAGTCAATAAGTTAACAATTATTGTATATTATACCATCTTAAATTTTAAATCCACGCAACGCGTGGACATACCCTAGTAGAATGATATACGAAGCATTGAATTGTATTTTCCAGTTTTAAAATTAAAAGCTTAGTTAAGTATATAAGATTTAAACTTAGTTAAGTATACTGCAAGAGACAAAATATTGCAAATAATATATAAGTGGAAATCATCATACAAATAATAGAGACAGAAGACGACAACTCATATTAAATTTTAAAGTAAATCTCTCTACGTATTATTATTATTTAAACATTCGATCATAAATAAAGATCAAAACCTTCATGTTAAAGCTACGTTTGATTAGTGGGGGGGGGGGGGGGGGGGGGAGAGGAAGAAGGTAAGATAAGTGTTGAATAAGTTAAAGAATTTAAAATCTAAGTGTTAGAATCGATAGATACTAACATTTTCATCAAGTAGAAGTTCCACTCTCATAAGATTTCTAGCCTCCCACTTTCAAAGAATATGTGTAATAGTTCGACGGCAAACACGATTTCGATCTAATTGATCAAAAGTTAAACAGCTTTGACTGATTTGTGGGTCAGGTGGTATTCATGATTTGCAAAGAAAATTAAGGATTTGGGGTGTACATTAGATTATGGAAGTTGTGTGTTATTATATATTTTTTGGATTTGTCTTTTCTGAACTAATAACATTTTTGGAAGGTTGAAGGTATTGGTATGTTTACTTTTTATTTTAAAATAATTTATGGTTTTTACATTTATTTTGTTTTTATATATAAAGTTTCATTTTTATGGTCCATCATTTATTTTGTTTAACATAATGGTATATATATTTTGCATTCGTTTTTAACGAATTACACAAGATTTGGTTTGGTTTTTAAAAATATGTTAATGTAACAATAAAAAAAATGTTAATATGTCTTTTTTTTTTATTAGTTTAACATAATGGTATATTTATTTTTCTACATTGTTCATGTATTTAGAAATTTGCTTGATTTAAAATAGAGTATTTTAACAATTGGATTTTTAACACGTGTCATAATCTTGATCGATAATTGACACATGTCGCGATCTCGTGAGTTACAATTTTGACAAACTCTCCTTTATATAATAAGATCCTCCGCTAATCAAATCAAACCAAATTTCATAATTATTTATGTTATTAATTAGTTTTTTTTATCTTGGGAAATATCTTAAGAGTTAAGACTATTCTAGTCGAGTCTGGACACGTGCCTAGGACAATTGTAGTCCTAGAAGACGTGACTAATAGTATTAGTAGTCTTCCCAAAACCCACCTGTCTTGCAACAAACAAGTCTCTTTCTCACAGACAACCATTCTCAATCTCCGATCACCTCGGAAAACTTTGTATCAACAAACAAACAAACCAAAACCAATGGAGTTTCCACATCACCACCAGCACCACAACCGTAACGACGACGAAGACAATCCTCAATCCTTCCGACAACAACCACCACCACAACACAACAACTTCACTCATGGTCCAACACCACCACCTGGTCTTTACCAACCACACCAACCTCATTTCGATCCACAAGCACCAAGTCCTTACCGATCAGAACCTTATCTCGAAGCTCCTGAACCACCGCCTCCATTTGGTCAAGTAAGCCATGTCGGCCACGTCAGTCACCACACATCCAACGAACCTTATCTCGAAGCTCCAGCAGCACCGCCTCCATTTGGTCAAGTGACCCATCTTGGCCACGTCAGCCACCACACATCCAACAACGAACCTTACCCACCGTCTAATTCGACCTTGGGAAGTCACGGAGTCACACACGTGTCTCACGATGATCATTCGCATCAGTCAAACATGTCTTCTGGTTTCATCCACCGTCCTGATGAGAATCGTGTTCCTGATAATCTCGCTGGACTTGCCGGTAGGTCAACGGTGAAAGTGTATTCAAAGGCAGAGCCTAACTATTATCTCACGATTAGAGATGGTAAAGTCATTCTCGCTCCTTCTGATCCATCTGATGAAGCACAGGTATTATTGCATCATCTCTCACTAAAGATCCAACCTTTGCTTACAATTCTTGCTGATTTGTTGATTTTGATTCATATGCAACTCAATTTGAGTACTTTTAGAATTATGCAGAGCTTTTGAAATTGTATTTAGTAGTTGAAAGATTGAATCTTGCTGATTATGATTTGGAATGAAGATTAATCATGTTCTCTGTTACTTTAGATTTCGTTTTGTGGGTTAAATTTCACAGATTCTCTTGTTTATGTTCATGTTTGGCTTCATATACAAAAACAGGACATAGGTTGTACTGTTGTATAGGCTATGATCTTGATGCTACCATTGCTTTAGCATGATTCAAGTAGGAGATTTTAGTGGTACTAGTGTTCAAAGATCTCCAATTTATATATAACTGCTCTCATTTCTGGTTTTGATCTAAGTGTTCTATTCATGGTTAGAATTGGTTTCCATTATGTAGCACTGGTACAAAGATGAGAAGTACAGTACTCGAGTGAAGGACGAAGAAGGTTTTCCTTGTTTTGCTCTTGTAAACAAGTCCACTGGAGAAGCCGTGAAGCATTCTGTTGGAGCTACACAACCAGTAAGCGTTTCATTACTCCTAATGCAACTTGGCTAAAGCAACATGTTTTATTATATCTTTGTGTATATTGTAGGTGCATCTAACTCGATATGATCCTGATAAGCTTGATGAGTCTGTACTATGGACACAGAGCAAGGATATGGGAGAAGGGTATCGCACTATAAGGATGGTAAACAATGTCAGACTAAACATTGATGCTTATCACGGTGACCACAAATCTGGTGGTGTTCGTGATGGCACGACTATCGTCTTATGGAACTGGAACAAAGGCGATAATCAGCTCTGGAAGATCGTTCCTTTCTGTAAGTCTTTGCTTTAACCTTTCTCTACTTGATTTAGAAAAATGCTCTTCTTGGATCACTAGATACATTGAGGTAAAATATGAACATTGGTCAAAACCAGCTAATGTAGAGAAGCAATGAAGCATAGTATTAATGTCCTGTTTCTAACTGAGCGCAGGAAAAATGGCGGATGGATTGGTGTGGAAAGTGAGTTGTGTTTTTATGAATAAGAAAGAAAATAATACTCAGATTTGTTTATTGTTGTTGTATTGTGAGCCTTGAGTTTGTGTTGTGCCATTATACTCTACTGAAGTATGCATTCTTTACATGTACTTGGTTTATACTTTTTGCTATCTATTTTTGAAATCTTTGATTTTCTTTTTGTGTAAAGATATCTGAATCTGTTAGCAAGAGAAAAACGAACTTTGCGCTAAAGTTGCTAGGAGCAATCTCTTAAATAATTAAAATATTGAATTGGTTAGAAGAAAGAAACGTGTAGGCGTTTTTGTTCTTCTTTACTTATTTTAATGTGATAAAGAAAAAAGTAGTAACGACTCAACCATTATTGAATTGATGACATTATTGTAGACTTGAACGCACGTTTATATGCTTTTCGTCTCATACCTGTCTCTTTGATTTGATAATTATAAATTATCGCATTTTTCTATGTGTATTAGAATTCTATGTTAATCATCCAAAATATCAGGTTTTTTGTGCATTTGTGTAATCGTAGAATTTAATTAGTCGAAATTTGTTGGCCTTATCAACTATAATGACACAACGATTATTTGCTTACGTAGACATCGCATTTAATTTCTTTTGGAGTTCATCTTGCATCATTAAGCTGATTCACCAATCATAGCTATCTACTTAACACGTGTAACATTAAAGTTTTTAATATAATTATTCAATATCTAAGAGCATCTTTATTGCTGAATTTTTGAGAGTATCAATAGTTAATAAAATTAAATCATAAAAATGAGCACAATATAATCTCGCAGACAAAAAAAATAAAAATGAGCACAATAAATTAAACTCGTTAGAAGTGGACAAGTGAAAATAATTCTGCTATACTGTTTCAAAAGTATCAGAAAACTGATATTTTCATGTTCTCTCTCCTCTTTTATCTTTTCTTTTTATACTATTTTAATTAATTAATACTTATAAATTTTTACCAATAAAGATGCTCTAAGAAATTGGCCGACCAAAAAAAAAAACTACTAATATATTTCAACGTTAACATTTAAGAAGTATTTTTTTAGCGATAGTACAATGGAGCTTTGCTAATCATCGACACAAACTAAAAATAGTTTGAACCTTGATTGTCATTTATCAAGGCTTTGGTTATGATCAAATTACTAAAACATCATTTTGGTTGATTAGAGCAACCAATAAAGCATAGAGCTTAAAAGTTTATTATTCCAACATGTACGTTATAAAATGTCTCCCACACATTTTGGTCATGTTTTTGCCCCGTCAAGCCGTGTTTGAATTTGGAATCGTCGTAGTCCTCACCGATCCTCCAACATTGTCTGATCTCGCATCAGGCAATTCAATAGCCACGATCGGGACTTCGGTTTTACTTGTTAGTTGGTTTTCGGTAGGTGTAAGATTTGGCAAATCAGTTTTATTCGAATTTCGATACATCATGTATAGTATCATCTGAGATATACCGAACATAAAACCAAGAATGTTTGGCATCTGAATACAAAACGTTAGAGGTTTTAATTAGTAAAAGTTTAATCAAAAATGAAGAAATATATACGAATTGTGAAAAATGTGTTTAGTATTTCATTATACTGCGATAAACTTGTCCTTGATAAGAAGTCCATAAAAGAACCACATGACGGCGTTAAGAGTGAGAGATAAGGAGAGCAAAAACGGCATGTATTCCACACTCTTTGTCCTTATAACCTTTCTCTGCAACAGTTTAACACTTTTCAATTTCCAATTCGAAATAGTAAAAACCAAAACGAAATGATGTTTGAAGAAAAGAAGCTGACCATGACACTCAAAGGAGAAGCAAAGACGGCGAGACTGTAAGCAGCACAAACCCATCCAACGGTTGAGACACGATGTTGTTTTGGAACCAAAAGATTAACGAGAATAATCAAGAGACCAAGTCCACCAATGTTGCATATCACTATCAACTTCAACGTGAATATCTACCAAGTTATATAAACCAAACTGAAGTTATATAATCGAACCGAACCAAACCAAATAACAACCTATACTACTAAGAAAAATATATGTAGTAGTAACCTTGGCCTCTCTTGGTGCGTAAAAGACATAGAGAAACAAGTAGGAGATTTCGATGAAACATCCAAATGTGTTAATGCTAATGATGAGATAAGCATGTGTTTTCATTATTCCGTAGTAGAGAAGAAGAGTTGCACTTGCAAGTGCACATATGTATGGTATCGACTGAAACCCTTTCGACGTTTTCTTCTTGTATATTCCATAGAAAGTTGGCCTATAAGATTCATATAATTAAAATACGTACATATAATATTTCAAGATTCTAGAGATGAAAAACCACTTCATATGTACGTGTCTTACACTGGTGACAAGAACACCCCGAAAGAGACAATGTTACCTAAAACAAAAACCATAGTCAATATTAGTTTCATCAGTTGAATGTTAAGTATTATTATGAGTTTTTGCATACACATGCTCAAAATAAGCAAATGGATTTGCTATATGCATGTATACTCTAGTGGGAATATAAGTCACTTTTGTCGTTAATTTTAATTACGGTTTCTAAACACCAAAAAATTCAAAAGCATATGAAAATAAAAGGGAATTAGTTACCCATGAGGCCAAAGAGAAAAGCAATTTCATGAACCTTGAGGGACACCATTCTTCACTTTCCTCTCCCTCTCTCTCTCTCTAGTTTAAGATATTGCTTTGCTTTTGTTCTCTTCATGCAAACTCCCATTTTATATTGGTCTTGCAAGAGAGTCATTTTTGCCTTTTTCATTTAATTTATTTCCTTTTCTTTTAGAATTTGTTTTTTAAAAGTTTGGTTCAAGTTTTCTTGGATTTTGTTTTTTGTACAAATGTTTCACTCAGGAGCACAGAGAACTCTTGCATGGCTGCAAATTGTTGGTGACATTTGAAATACTTTCCAACCAGCAAAATATTCTTTAATCTTTCGTTTTACTTAAACCATTTTTAATCCAAAATTTTAGTTTTCTTTCGATCGAGGAAACCATATATATAACCTATTTTACACATATATTTATTTTTGGTTAATCTCACTGGTAAGTTCCTTTTATTGAAATCAAACTCGATCGAGATTAATGTAAGAAGGTGTGGCCAATGTTCTAGCTACGCTTAAAATTTTATGATAAGATTGATTAAGAAATTTCGGTGGTAGTTTTATTACATGTCGAAACAACTTTGTTGCCAACATGTTGCAAATTAAGATGTTTTTTTGTAGGACACACTATAGTGGTTCATGTTTTCTTTTTAATGTTTTAATGTCATCTTAATTTCATCACAAAATCTTAGGGCAACAAAGTTCCATTTCAAGTTTTAATGTTAAAACAATTTTGTTTGTAATGCGATATGCATATTTTTTGGATACAACCTAGAGATAGAATTTTGTAAGTATGGTGGAGATTGTAATCGATCACGTCCAGATAGCTGTTGAAGTGGTAATCAAATACAAATAGAAACGAATACTTAAATAAATTGAGATGAATAATCAATTAATATATGGAAAAATCCGTTTGAAGTTATGCCAATGATAAAATTGAACTATACTAATATTCTTTTTAGTGTTGAAGTTGTTAAGTTTTGTTGAAGTTGGTTAATAACAGTCGGAAATTTTGTTAAGAAAAGGAAGAAACAAGTCAATGGAGCTAAACCACATAATACAATGCAAACAAATATTAATTTTGTGTGAACCCTAATAATATTTGTGGAGAAGTTTAGAGATACAAAGACATTAGCTTAATGTATAAAAAGTGGTGATTGGGTGTTGTTCCTAATTGTTAGGCCTACTACAAATCCGACAAAGTGCATTAGGCTTGAAAAAACTTGAAGTCGAATCATTTATGTTATTTAACCAACACATATCAATATCATACATCTTAAGTAGAAATATCTGAGTATTGCTCCATAACTAGTGTAAAGAACCAAAATGTGATAACATTAATTGGTCGTGCATAGCCACATATATCACAATGAGAGGATTTATGAAAATATTAATGAATATGTTTCTCTATACAGCAACTCGAGTTAGTAGACTTTAATTAATAGAAATATATTGAAAATTACTAGCTTCAAATTCTATATGTGGGGGAGACGGAGACATGGATGTGTTTGTTAGGCACATGCCCTGAGGTCTTGCTTGTTTGGGCTATTTCTTTGTCAGAATATTAATTTGGTCATGAAGAAGACGACATAAGCTTTAACATTTCGATAGAAATCATTCATCTTCTAATGAGATGATCTAAAAGACTTTTAAGTAAATTACCCGAACTTCCCTTCCTCCTTCTTATCAGAAATACTTTGAGTATTGTTTTTCAATATCCACATTATTCGTCCCGTCTTTTTCTTCTAATTTCTCCTTCCAATTCTCTAAATGCATAAATTATTTTGAAACAATTCAAATGCTGGGCAAATAAATCGAACCCAAAATCTGAAGCAATCCAAAAACCATGACGAATTCGGTTCTAGCCAAATACTTGAATGGGTCTAGAAGTTAATTACTTCGAATATCGGGTATATCCGATCCGTACTGAAACCCAAGCTACGAGTTTTTCTTTCTTTCTAACAACAAATTACTTCATTGATTTCATGGGTTACACAATCTCAATTAAAACATTTTGGATAGAGAATCAACCAAACAATTTGCTGTCCTTGGAATAAAACTAACACTAGAAACATTGAAACAAGTTATAAGTTGAGAAATATCATGGACAATACCATGAAGGTTCGAATTTACGCATACAAGATTTATGGCTGGTACCATTTGAAGAGAGTCAGTTCTAACCGAAATACTCTTTATGTTGTCTTCAAGGGCTTGAGAGAGAGCTGCTCTGATAGCCAACCCCTCAGCTTGAAGTGGTGAGTTCACAAAGGCTAGTTGAGCTGAGCACTTTGTGAAAGTCTTGGTTGCGTGGTGATGTAAAGTCCATCCGAGTCTAGCAGTAAGAGAGTCCTTCCAAGCCGCATCGGTGTGACAAATCACCTCTGCATCTGGGAGTTCCTCAATGGCCTCCACCCTTCTTGTAATAAGGGCTTTATGAGTATGTCCTAACATCCATTCTCGAGCATCACAAATAGATTTCAGATGAGCAAATCGTACCTCCTAAAATGTCACTACGGTTTACTTAAATTAATTTTAAAATTAAACCGATTTTGTTTGGTAAAGAGATAAAAAAAAGTTCATGTAGCTTTGTGATCAATTTAGATTGTTTGTGTAGTAAAACAAAAAGGTAAAAGTCTGGAGGAAAATTATTCTAGTTGTACTTCTAGAGGGGGAAATACGCACATAGTTATTAAATTTCTAAAACGCGATTTTGGTTTACTTAACCGTGGTTACGATCTAGTTCAAAAATTAGCTAAACCAATTTCATTTGGTTCAATTTCGAAGAGATGATTAGTTCGTATAGTTTTTCGATCGATTTATAAAGTTTGTGTAGTAAAACGAAAAGGTAAAAAGTCTGGGGGGGAGTAAATCGATTTAGTGGCACTTATAAAAGGGGGAATACGCAGCCAACTCTACTTTCAAATACTTTTTTGGGTAATTTTATTATCAGAGTTTAAGATAATTTAGTATTTTTAAGTATTTTTGGATATGTTGAGAGTTTGGTTTTGGGTAATCACGGATATCAAGTATACTCCGATTCGAACCGAATCCAGAAAAAAACTCGAACCGAATCCGACCTGAATATTTAAAATACTTGAATGGAACTTAGGAAAATGGTACCAAAAACGCCAAAGAATCTGACCAAACCCAACTGAAAGCGCCCACCCAAAACCTGCCCTTTTCCTTGGCTACTAGGAAAGTGAGCAACTCAACAAACACATTGACCTGTCAAAACAAATAAAAACATAATTTTGTAAAGATGGGGGATTAATTTGCAAAACTTGTCAATTAACAGTAGTAGTAAATTTATCAGCGACCGTAGAATTCCGAGAAAGGAAAAGAAAACAACAAAAAACGCATCCGAAGAAACAGTGACGCGTTTTCCCCATGCAGCTCCGACTCCAGAGGATGAACAAGATGATGATGATGAACAGCGAGTACATTGCGTTTCTTCTGCTTCACACATGACCAAAACCCCCCTTTTAATCAAACCCAGATTTCTCACCGGTTGGTTTTTCCGATTCCCTCTCACGCGTTGTGAAATCGACTTCTCTGCTTCAGTTTCCTTTCAATTTCGTGTAATTCGTTGGTAATTTCAATAGGGTTTTCAGAAAGTTGTATGCTTTTGTTTAAAGTACGGTTTTTTTTTGTTTGTCTGGCTATGTATTCTGCTTATTAGTCTTTATTGCGTTTGTCTAATGATTGTTTCATGAACATTACAACATCCTTGTAACCCTTGAGATTTCGAATGTTTGTTTGTTTGTTTGTTTGTGTGAAGTTCTTATAAATTTATTAATTTGAGCAATGCTCATCATCAGTATGTGTCTCAAATTGTGTACATTTGCATCAGTCTTTGACTTCTTATATTTGTATTTGCTTACAGAAAGTTTCTAAGGTAATAGCTTGGCAATGCAGGTTCTTGTTGTTAGACAGGTGATAGTCATTGCAACGACTGGAGAGTCTTCTTTTATAGTGTGTACAAGCAGAGAAGTAGTCTATTTATCCAGATGGTGTGCTCAGTTGGTAATGGGAGAATGGCAGTTATGGCTAGGATTCTTCAAGGCCGAAATATCTCACAGAATGTTGCAGGTAATGAAAGGAAAAAAATTATGTACTCAAGTGATTCATTTTCCAGTTTGGTACTATTATCTGAAAGGTTGTCATTCTGTACAAACATAACCGAATAGTTTCCAATAATCACATACCTGATGTCATATCTGTGTAGTAGTCTTTGGCTGTTTTACAAATCACCTTTTGTTATGTTTTTTCAAGGGGATGTTGAGAACCAGACAATTTTTGCTCGGTACATTCGCAAAGAAATCGCGGAGGCGGATGAACCAAATTTATTGAACGAAGAAGGTGGCCTTCTTCTCACTTTTATTTCATCACTCGATCTAGCAAAATCAATGGTTTATGTTTTCTGTTTTGTTTTTTATTATATCTGTTAAAAGCTATGCTACGAGGGGTATCGTAAATGATGTGCAGATTATTATCCTTAAGTGCAGAGGACCACCCTGTGATGTGGAATTTTGTCACTCAAGTGTTGGTTATATAATGATTGCATTCGTCGAGCTTTAGATTGAATTAGGATTGCTTCGTTGATGGGTTTACCTCAGGGGAAGCTAGATAATACTAGGGAAGTAATGTAGGGGGAACCATGAGCTGAGACACTAGAAACACAAAACAATGTCATTTGTAATGTTTTAAGCCGTGCCTATCATTTGGTTTTGTTGTTTTCATTTCAGATATGCATATATTTGGTCAAAAGCCCATGGATGATCCTTTACGCCTGGTAAGTCCTGGAATGTGATATTTTTCTTTGTAGCTTGTTGCTTTTATAGGGGACAAATTTCCATTAAATAACATATTCTATGTTCTCCTTTGTCCTTCACTTGTTTCTGGCAAATTTAGTCTTCCCATTAAACAACATGAAGCGCTGGTTTGTTTTGCTGTTGATTTGTGTTCTTGTCAGTAATTATTCCACCATCTTTTGCTAAAGTGTCGTGAATTACATACAATCATTCCTTCTATATGCTTGTTTGATTCCGTTCAGCTTCTTCCCAGGTATATTGCAAGACTTGTAAGAAGCCGGTCAAAGCAAGTCACTATGCCACTCATTCAGGTGTTTAATGCTTCTTTTACTACTACAGTTCATGAAAGTTGTAAAGTTTTGAGCATTGCTTGGAAGAAAAATGGACATGTTTGACAATACGCTTTGTAGCCTAGTGGTTCGGGATGCTTGTTACCTTCCATAGGTGATGAGCTGTTGTCGTATATGCGAGCCAGTTTCTCAATGCTTAGTGTAATACTTTCTTTTTGTCTGATCTTGTAGATATTTGTGTGGTTTTGAGCAGTACACGAAATGAAAAAGTTGAGCTGAAATGTAAAATTGAACGCAAAAAACCTCCAAAAAAGCTGAAGGGAAATGGACCCTCAGTTCGTGCTAGTATCCTTTCTTCTTGCTTGGTCTTCTCGCCTAATGCTTGCTGTACAAAAAGACTCTTAGATCACCAAAAGTATACTTTTTCAACTGTGGGCTAATTTATTTGCACACCTTTTCAGTATCCTTAACAAAAACCTAGACCAACTTGCAGAAGGTAGTAGCCAAGTCTTGATGGATGCAGATACTATAATCCCTTCAGAAACTTGGGAAAAACGTGGTTCTTTTTCCAACATTTCAAATGGCACTCTTCCAACTACGTATAAAGGTGTTTCTCGCATGCATTCTTTAGAACCATGCTAATCATGTTTCTTGTGTTCTTCATTTGTTGAAAACTCCTTCGTGTTTTATTCAGCTGGTAATCTTCCAAGGTGTACACTTCCACATAGTGTAGAGCAAAATGATAAAGTTGTTGATCAGACATACTACAAAAATCCTCATGGAAATGATATGCAGTACCAAGGTATACTGTGATATCTTTCTGTTCATGATGCACTTAGAATTTCTGGGCTTGTGTACAGTGTTGAGGCTACTAATTTTGTGTTCCCATATAACTGACAATCTTCCCGTATGTTTTGGTCTGTGGATGCAATTTTTACTCCAGCTCAAGCTGATGTTCCTGCTCCTCTGGCTACCAAAATTTATTACTCCCAAAGAAACAATCGCCTTAGGTCAACAATTGGTTACATGTTCCATGCGACAGATTCTCAAGAACTCGATTACAATCCGACTGTTGAAGCAACACAACTAGACATCACACAATCAACTACCTCACTGAATAGGAATACTCCATCTGGACAGGTATAAAAACTAGTTAACACTCAAAGCGATTGAAATACATAGTTTTATATGAGAAGATGAATTCTCTTGGTGGATCTATTGTCATCAAATACATTAACTTGTTTTGCAGAAGCCATGCTTAGGCTTGAGGAGAGTAACAAATCCGCAAAGCACACAGACTCCAAAACACTTATATGAGAAATCAGGTACCCTTCATGTTTGCTTCTTTTCTCTAGAAAAAAGGTAAACTCATGGCAACGATTTGGTATCTTTTATTTAGGAACTGTGGAAGAAAACCAACAACAAACGGATGAGGCTGGTTCGAGATATTCCAATTTTTTGTAGAGCTTGGTACCAATTCCAAAGCTGTTCTGCTCTGATGGTTACATGTTTATATGGAAATGGAAGTATCAAACGTTTTTAGGTATTTTTCGGAGGCAAGGATATGTTCTTGTATAACTATTTGTCTATAGTAGATTTAGCAATTCTCGGAGTTTTTCGATGAGCATCAGTTGTAATGGATTCCTTGACAATGGTCATATTTTGGTGCTTAAAAATGAAAATAGTGAACCTTAATATCTGAAAACAAGTGAACTGGAACCATGGAGCTTTATTAACAATCTCGAACATTTCAGCTGTTTGATCTTGCGGACTACACATAAGTTTGAACCAAACATAAGAAATGCATTCTCTAAAGCAAATTGTATATAGCTTTCTTGGTTTCTTCTCTTCGCGTAGTCCTAAATCATCTCTCGATCCAGTAGTAAATATTTACTTCGATACTCCAAAAAATTGAGCAAAGCTTGGATACTTTGGCTCCCATCCTATTTCCGCTCGTGTCCGTGAGTTGTTCAGCTTCTTCCCTAAAGGACCAGTGGTGCCTACAAGAAGCAAAATCGTCAGACCCACTGAGGGTGTTAAGGTTTTTCAAGACAACCACATGTCCAATGTCTGAAGAAACTCACTCGTGAAACCTTTGAACTTCTTATCGAATTTTCCGCTTTGAGCCATCAGGTCCATCACCTCTTGCCTGAGAAGAATGCACGAGGTTAAACATGTGAAAATGTCGAATGTTTGAAATATCTCAAAGTTAGAAAGAAAGCAGAGTTACCTTGACAAAGGATGGTTGTCACAGCCCAAGAAAATTCGACCACCGACTTTCTTCTTCATGATAGCAACTGCCAGTGATGCTGCATCCTGTTCAGAACACATTACAGAACCTGATAAGAGACTATGTGCAGTACAATGCCAATGTCAAGAGAATGATATATCTTATATTACATCTGCAGACCAATCATAAGCACCTATTCAAGTTCATGGTCTTTGTACAGAAGAGAGGAGTGAGAAAAATCACAAATATACCTCATAGTGGATGAGATTCAAGATATGATCAGGACGAGCATCGATTGTCTCCTTACTCAACCAGTAAGTATGTGCACCTCTAGTCTCGGTGTATAAAAAGCTCAGGAGAAACATAAAGCTCAAATCTTTTAGAGACAAAAAAGCCTTTCAATAATTGCTCATTCAGTTTCAAAATATCGACATCCAAAAGGATATGTAAAGCCCTGCTAGTCTAAGGACCGTCCCTCCACATTCCAACACTACTTTTTCAGCTCTCAAAAGCACATCAGTTCTTGGACTCTTTCCCACTGGCACAACTGGAGAATCCTGCAGTGAAGGGTAATCAACTTAGGAAATTATAATCGAACAGCGCATATATATGAACAAAAATTTGCAGTATGATCTCGAATATCAAATGTTTGTTCAATGAACAAGAATCCTGGAGCTAGAAATTTCTCAATGAACAATGACAAACCTCGTTGCATTCTCCGTTATCAAAGCAATCATAAGGTGCAGAACTCGATGTGAATAAGAACGATCCTTCGCCGTTCCAGTGTGATGCTGCCATCCTGATCCATTTGTAAACACAAGCACAGACACCATATTAGAACATTGCTGAACCAATGCAAAAGAAAACTACTTTTCAATCTCATAAGAGTAGCCATTAAACACCAATACAAGTTAAATTTCATCTTCTTCCATAGTTAATAAAAGTTAACAGCACAATAGAGACCAAAGGCCTTACGAAACACATTTCATAGACTCTCCAGTTATTGTAATTACCCGAGCTCAGCGGCGTAATCAGGGCTTTGTGATGGAGGAGCACAAAAGATAACATACGAAAACTTGCCCTCATATTCAGTTCCTTTAAGAGTTGGTTTAATACCCAACTTCTCCAACTCGTTATGATGATTAGTTGTTACTGTCTGCCCAAAGATTTGACAATCTTGATGTTCCTGCTCCACATATAAAGCCCCAACTCTAACACACCACTCTTATTATAATCATTGTTACATTGTGAAGAAGACAATGTTGCATGTGGGACATAAATTTTACCTTTCTCCACTGTTCTGCAACTAAGCGTCCAAGAACACCAGGTCCAACAATCAACAAATCATTTGCACCAATTGAAACATGAGACTGAACCTTCAAGCCATCACTAGTCTCACCTTCACAAACACAAACCAAGAACAGGACAAAAAACACAAAATTTAACATCGGATAATCTTAAAAGTCAACTAGAGGTTCACTAAATCTTTAAAGTCATGGAATTGGAATAAGCAAGAGAGTAAGGATTACCAATGGTGGAGGAAGAAGAAGCTTGAATAGGAGTGGCCATTAACGAAGAAGACGATGATAGATAGAATGAGAATTTGGGTTTATACTCTCGTCTTAAAGCAAAGTTTAGTGAAAACGAAGAAGATGGTAAAGGTGATTGCTTTATGAAATGGGTCGATGGAATTATTGAATTGACTGTAGGAAATGAGATGCAAGAGATGAAACCCATCAAGGAAAAACAGAGAGAAAACAAAAAAAGCTTTGCTTTTGACGAAGAAGATTGAGAGAGTTTGGTGGATTCTTTGTGAGAATTTGGTGATTGGTGCTCTTTGGAATGTAACCAATCAAATGTTTACATGTCACCAAATCCAATACTATATAGATTTCTTGTATTCTTTCTTTTTTCAGTTACAAGAAATTAAGAATGAATGTTTGTTAGGAGATATAATAAAATCTATAAAATACCAATTTGTATAACTTTTGAGTTGAGGAACCGATTGCGTTTGGTCAGATTTTCTTCTGAAAAAAGCTCGGATGCCCGCTGGTTTTGGCGATAGAAGCCCTGTTTGTTTGCGAGTCGTGCGTCACGCGGTAAGTTTTTAATTTAATTTAATTTTATAATTTTATTAAGCTTATAAATTTAAAAGCTTACAAAAAAATTATTTGTAAATTATTTTTATTTTAATTTTAGTTTTAATTTTATTAAGTTTATAAACTTAATAAACAAATAGTTTAAATTATTTTTTTGTGATAATCATAAATTAAATTAAAACAAAAGTAATAAACTAAATTATTTAAACAATTTAAGTAATATACATCATAAGATAAACAATTTCACGTCAATTTCAAAGCTTTCTCTTCAAAGCTTTCTCGTCCTATTTCAAATTGAAGGAATACCCAGATTCCTACTCAAGCCTACACATCAAAACAAAAACTCACAACAAAAATCAAACACCCAAAACAAAAACTAGCAAAAAACTATACTCTAAACGCGAAATTTCGCATTAAAACACGATGAGACATGTATGAATCAAAGGAACAAGTACAAGGTCAAGATTTATATCAAAACCCAGAAATCATCATAAGTCAAAACTCATCATAATTAGATTCTTTTAAGGTATACGAACAAACCTAGATATAAAAAAGACGAATTTATGGAAGAAAACGAAGAAAAACTCACCGGAGAAAGTATTTTTATGAGAGATCGGAGAAGATGAGAATGGAGAAGACGGAGAAGGGTCAATGGCATTTTTTTGTAATTAACAAATAAGTATAAGGTTAATTTTGTCTTTTACTGTTTGAATCGCAGGTGCCGCTGAATTTCATTTGCAGCAAAAAAACGGAGACGCGAAACGCAACGTCACGCCGCTGCGGTTGGATGCAGGTACCTGCGGCTCGCAAACGAACACGGCGTAGCCGCATACCGCAGCCGCAGGTACTTGCGGCTCGCAAACGAACAGTCCTTGAATCTTCATTAATATGGATTCTTTTATGGACTTAGTGTGACCAGGGCCGAATGTAGTTAAAGAGTGGGAGAGACATTTGCCCACCATGATTTTTTGAAAATTAATGTATTTGTTTAAAAAAATTTCATGATGCTCCTTGTGACGCCCGTAAACCATTTTTTGGTAAAATGGAGGGGCTGTCGATCGAAACACTTGTGGTCTGTCGATCGACAGGGCTCTTAAGGGCTGTCGATCGACACACCTAGTGGTTGTCGATCGACAGGTGCTCGAATTGGCTGGTTTACTGGTTCGATTTAAGTCGTTCAATTGGACCGGACCGGTTTGGGTAAACCCTAGGGCTTCGTATATAAGAGTTTTTGGCCGCATTTGAGCGAACCAAAGTCCCAAAATCAGAAACAAAGAGTTTTGAGAGGAGTTTCTCTTGTTCCTGATAGTTTGTGGATTAGGGTTTCGTTCTTGATCGATTTGAAGAGGAATTTCGTGGTGATTGTAGCTGAATCTGTTTCTAGCCTCATTATCCAGCAAATTCTATCCGAAAATCTAAGGTGAGTGCGTGACCATGGCTTCTGGGCCGGTGGATTCGTTAGGGTTGTATGGTGGTAGGTTAAAACTGATTGATTGTGATGATTGATGTTGAAACTGTTTGTTTTGTTGCTTGTGGATTGTTTGGATTGTGTTTATGCGTGCAGGTTTCGTGTTAACGCAGAGGAGGAATCGATCCGAGAGGATTATGATCGATTTCCCATGAATCTGCGACGACCTGTCGATCGACAGCCCTAGGGTGTGTCGATCGACAGGGTCACACGAGAGCTGTCGATCGACACCTAGAGGTTGTGTCGATCGACAGGTGATCGAGGAGCTGTCGATCGACACCTAGAGGTTGTGTCGATCGACAGGGTCCTGTGGAGCTGTCGATCGACAGGCACCGTGGGTGTGTCGATCGACAGGTGTGAACAGGGGTGTCGATCGACACCTAGTGGTAGTGTCGATCGACAGGCCGTCTGTTGGGCTGTGGTTGAGCCGTGTTGTTGTGTTTGTTTTGTGTGTTGTTTGATGCGTGTTTGCCTGAGCGGATCCATCGCGTCTGTGTGCGCAGTCGTAGATGGGAGGACTGTCACACTGGGTATTTATGATAATACTCACGCATCTCTTTTAACCATGTGATGCAGGTAAAGGCAAATTGTGATCGTGGAATCATGGCAACGAAGAGGGAGATGATCTAGGGTCTCGTGTTGGGTGTTGATGTGCGATTTTGTTATTGTTTCCTTTTCTGTTTTAGAACTCCGCTAGGTTGCTGGTTTTATTGCATTGGAATTTGTTATTGGAATTGTTTGGTTCAGATTTAATGGAATGATTTATTGGTTATCCGCTGTTGTATGATTGTCTGTGTTGCTTGGTTGTTGAGGATAGCATTTATGAGAATGCTAGTCCGAGACCAAGGGTTAATGTGTTTTAAAAAAAAAAAAAAACGGGTCGGGTCGTTTCAGTTTGGTATCAGAGCCCTTACGGTTTTAGGACGGGCTAGAACTGCTAGGATTGAAATTGGTAAATTGCAATTCTGTGAGTTTGGGGGTTCTAGATCATCTTCCTTCGAACCTTTAAAGAGATTCCACGGTAAGTGTTGATTGTTGTGTTTAGAGTCTTTCTAGTTCTTAGCTGGTCTGCGTGTGAGTGCAGTGAGATGGCTAGAGGAGCTAGAGGGCGTGGTCGTGGGGGCCGAGGAGGCCGAGGCCGGGGTCGCGGACTCGTTGAGGAGCCAGTCGTGAGCGAGGTTCAGAGTTCCGCGCATGGGCCTGCGGCAGGTCAGCAGTCGGTGCATGATGGACAGACTGCCAGTGTGACTGCCAGTGTGACTGCCAGTGTGGGGGCCAGTGTGGGTCATGTAGGGGCTGGTTTGGGTCCTGTTGAGGCTGGTGGTGCTGGTGGTGTTGGTCCAGCTGTGGGTGCGGTTGCGGCCGCGGGTGTAGCCCAAGCTAGAGATGACCGTTTGGCTGACCTGCTGACACAGTTGTTGGAGCGGTTACCGGGTGCGGTGCTAGTGCAGGCTCCAGTGGTGCCACGAGTGGCAGAGGTGCAGCCGAGGGCTGCGGTTGCTGAGGAGGTTCCGTCATATATCCGTATGATGGAGCAGATGCAGAGGATCGGTACGGGTTCTTTTGCGGGTAGTGTGAAGCCTGAGGAGGCTGACGAGTGGCGGATGCGAGTGGAGCGGAACTTTCGTTCGATTAGGTGTCCCGAGGGATACAAGGTTGATTTGGCGGTCCATTATTTGGACGGTGATGCACATCTCTGGTGGAGGAGTGTGGCGGCTAGATGGGCCGGGACTGCGATGGCGTGGTCAGATTTTGTGACGGAGTTCAACTCCAAGTTCTTTCCTCAGGAGGCGTTGGATCGTTTAGAGGCGAGGTTCTTGGACTTGACTCAGGGCACGAGATCGGTGCGGGAGTATGACGTGGAGTTTAACAGACTCCTGGGTTATGCTGGTAGGAGCTTTGAGGATGAGCAGGCTCAGGTTCGGAGGTTCTTGCGAGGACTTCGACCGGATTTGCGGACTCGGTGCAGAGGCATCAGGTTCGCGAGCAGAGTGGAGTTGGTAGAGGTGGCTGCACAGATCGAGGAGGATCTGAGGGAGCAGGCTGCGATTGTAGTTCCAACTGTTCAGCCTCGGAGGCCTCAGCAGCAGCATGTGCAGCAGGCAGGTCCTGGCAAAGGCGGCAAGCCGACGCAAGGACAGAAGAGGAAGTGGGAAGGTGCTTCGGGATCAGGCCAAAGTGGCCGAGGCTGTTACATTTGTTGGAGTCTAGACCACCAGAGGGCGAGTTGCCCGAAGCGGAGTGAGGTTCGAGGAGTTCGGACGTGCTATCAGTGTGGGGAGTCGGGGCACATCAGACCGAACTGTCCGAAGTTGCAGCCGTTGGCAGTGGCAGTGGTCCAGCTAGTAGCTCAGTATGGGCCGGTGCAGCCTTTGGATCAGATCGCGGCGATGGAGCGTCCGCCGGCTATTGCAGCGCCGGGAGAACCGAGCTCTAGACCGATCACAGGTAACTTTCTAATTCAGACTTTGTAAATTCGGTAGTGTAGAATGCTTAGTGCTTGTGTTAGATTGTTTGCCTGTGATAGAAAGTTAGGTTGCTTAGCACTTGGGAATTGTGTAGGGACCTTGTTCGTAGGTGGGTGTGAATCCCATGTGTTGTTTGATTCTGGAGCATCGAATTGCTTCATTACTCCGGATCATGCCGAGAGAAGTGGTATCCGGAGTGACGCTGGTGAGCGGACTGGACCGGTTATGGTTGCTGGAGGAGAATTTCTAGCTACGCATGGCCGGGCGAAGGAGGTGGATATTCTGGTAGCAGGAGAGTTGATGCCGGCTGACTTAGTGATTAGTCCGGTGGAACTGTACGATGTTATCCTTGGTATGGATTGGTTGAATCGGTACAGAGTCCATCTGGATTGTCACCGGGGTCGAGTGGTATTCGAACGTGAAGGTGGCAGGTTGGTTTACCAAGGAGTGAGACCGACTTCAGGTAGTCTTGTGATCTCCCTTGTTCAAGCTGAGGCAATGATTGAGAGGGGTTGCGAGGCTTACTTGGCCACGATAGTAATGCCGGAGGCGGTCGGTGGGGTTGCTGTGAGAGATATTCGGGTCGCTCGGGATTTTGAGGATGTCTTTCAGTCGTTGCAGGGATTGCCGCCATCTCGGTCGGATCCTTTCACGATTGAGTTAGAACCCGGAATGACGCCGTTGTCTAAGGCGCCTTACCGAATGGCTCCAGCAGAGTTAGCGGAATTGAAGAAGCAGTTGGAGGACTTATTGGAGAAGGGGTTTATTCGCCCAAGTACTTCACCGTGGGGAGCACCGGTGTTGTTTGTGAAGAAGAAAGATGGTAGTTTCCGGTTGTGCATCGATTATCGAGGTCTTAACCGAGTCACTGTGAAGAACAAGTATCCTCTTCCGAGAATTGATGAGTTGTTAGATCAGTTGAGAGGGGCTACTTGGTTTTCCAGGATTGACTTGGCATCCGGTTACCACCAGATTCCGATCGACGAAGAAGATGTTCGGAAGACGGCTTTCAGGACTCGGTATGGGCATTTTGAGTTTGTAGTGATGCCATTCGGTTTAACGAATGCACCTGCGGTGTTTATGAGGTTGATGAACGGAGTTTTCCAGGAGTATCTGGATGAGTTCGTAATCATTTTCATCGATGATATTTTGGTGTATTCGAAGAGTCTGGAGGAACATGAGGTTCATTTGAGGAAAGTTCTGGAGAAGTTGCGGGAACAGAAGCTGTTTGCGAAGTTGAGTAAGTGCAGTTTCTGGCAGAGAGAGATGGGATTTTTAGGTCACATCGTTTCTGCAGAAGGGGTTTCTGTGGATCCGGCGAAGATTCAGTCTATCCGAGATTGGCCTAGACCGAGGAATGCAACTGAGATCAGGAGTTTTCTTGGGTTGGCAGGCTATTATCGGAGATTCGTCAAAGGTTTTGCGAGTATGGCTCAGTCTATGACGAAGATGACGGGAAAGGATGTTCCTTTTGTGTGGTCGGCTGAGTGCGAGTTGAGTTTCGCGAAGCTGAAGACGATGTTGACTAGTACACCAGTACTGGCGTTACCTGAACCGGGTGAGCCTTATGTGGTGTACACAGATGCTTCGGGAGTTGGTTTGGGTTGTGTGTTGATGCAGCAGGGTAAGGTGATTGCTTATGCTTCAAGGCAGTTGAGGAAGCATGAGGGCAATTATCCTGTTCATGATTTAGAGTTGGCTGCAGTGATCTTCGCGTTGAAAATCTGGAGGTCTTACTTGTATGGTGGCAGAGTTCAGGTGTTCACTGATCATCATAATCTGAAGTACATTTTTACTCAGCAGAATTTAAATGTGCGACAGAGGCGATGGTCGGAATTGTTGGCTGATTACGACCTGGACATTGTTTACCATCCTGGTAAGGCTAACACCGTAGCAGATGCTCTTAGTCGGAGAAGTATGATTCATCTCAGGAGCGGGATGTGGAGAATCTGGTGAGTGTGCTTAGTACTTTGAGGTTATGTGTTACTTCAGAGGAACCTTTGGGGTTAGCGGCGGCAGATCAGGCGGATCTTTTGAGCAGGATCCGAGTAGCTCAGGAGCAGGATCCGGTGTTGTTAGATCTCTCCAAGGCTACTGGTTCCGAGTATCAGGTTTCTGCTAACGGGACTATCTTAGTGCATGGACGAGTCTGTGTTCCTAAGGATGAGGACTTGAGGCAGGAAATTCTGAGAGAAGCTCATGCGAGTAAGTTTTCGATTCATCCGGGAGCGACTAAGATGTATCGGGATCTGAAGCGGTATTATCATTGGGTCGGGATGAAGAGAGATGTGGCAGATTGGGTTGCAGCTTGCAATGTGTGCCAGTTGGTGAAGGCTGAGCACCAAGTCCTAGTGGCTTATTGCAGAGTTACCTATTCCAGAGTGGAAGTGGGACATGATCACTATGGATTTCGTGGTAGGGTTGCCGGTTTCTCGGACCTATGACGCGATTTGGGTGATTGTGGATCGTCTGACTAAGTCAACACATTTTCTGGCCATTAAGAAGACAGACGGAGCTGAGGTCTTGGCTAAGAAGTATGTGAAGGATATTGTGAGGTTGCATGGAGTGCCAGCGAGTATTGTGTCGGATCGAGATCCGAGGTTTGCTTCAGTGTTCTGGAGAGCTTTTCAGGCTGAGATGGGCACTAAGGTGCACATGAGTACAGCTAATCATCCGCAGACGGATGGGCAGTCCGAAAGGACGATTCAGACACTGGAAGATCTGTTGAGGATGTGCGTGCTAGATTGGGGTGGTCATTGGGCGGATCACTTGAGTTTGGTGGAGTTCGCATATAACAACAGTTTTCAGGCGAGTATCGGAATGGCTCCTTTTGAGGCGTTGTATGGGAGGCCATGTCGTACTCCGCTATGTTTTACCCAAGTGGGGGAGAGGAGCATCTTTGGGGCTGATTTTATTCAGGAGACGACGGAGAAGATCCGTGTTGTGAAACTGAACATGAAAGAGGCTCAGGATCGGCAGAAGAGTTATGCCGATAGGAGAAGGAAAGAGTTGGAGTTTGCAGTCGGAGATCGAGTGTATCTCAAGATGGCGATGATGCGGGGTCTGAACAGGTCCATATCCGAGGATAAGCTGAGTACGAGGTACATGGGTCCGTTCCGGGTTGTGGAACGTGTGGGACCAGTTGCTTATCGGTTGGAGCTGCCTCCGATTATGGAGAAATTCCATGATGTGTTTCACGTTTCGAAACTCAGGAGATGCTTGCATGCTTCTGAGGAGGTAGCAGTGACGATTCCTGCAGATCTTCAGCCAAATCTGACTGTTGGGATGAGGCCGGTTAGGATTCTTGAGAGAAGTATCAAGGTTCTCGCCGGAAGAGAGTGCCGTTGTTGAGAGTCTTGTGGGACTGTGACGGTATTCAGGAGGAGACTTGGGAACCAGAGGCAAAGATGAAAACGAAGTTCAAGAAGTGGTTCGAGAAGCAAGCAGAAGAGTGAATTCGTTTTCTTTGTGGTTCCAGTTTCAGTTTTGTTTTGTGATCACCGTGTGTGGTGAGGTTTTTGGTTGTGGATTTTTGTATTTTCATTAAGTGTAATGATTATGACATTTTTCCAGTGAATAAGAAAGTGTTTTTCTTATGTGTTGACTTTGAGAGTCATGTGTTTGTGGTTAGAGAACCCCGAAATGGAAGTTTTATTGCGGATAGAACTTGCCAGTTTGGTGGGGACTCTAGCGGTTTGTGTGTGTGTGTGAGAGAGAGTCTCGGAATAGAAGTTTTACGGTGGTTAGAACTGTCTAGTTCCGGGAGAGACTCTGCAGGGACATCCGAGGTGAGGGATGGTCCGGGTGATCTGTGATGATCACGTTTGTGATGGTATTCCGGGAGGGGAATATCATGTCAGACCTTAGGAGGTAGTTCCGGTCAGAGGTGCATTATAGACGTTAGGAATTGATTGCATAGCTCAGAGTTAGACCTCGGTCTTTCTTGGAGATTAGTCTCCGGCAGATCTTGAGAGATGCGTCTCTCCGGGGGACAGTGGGTTCCCCGCATACCGATCGTTCGTCAGGACTGCGCGGACTGAGATCGTGAGGGTATGGGGATAGTTTGGGAGGTTGCGACCTCTGACAGATCTCCGCATACCGAGAGCTTGATAGACTGTGTGTCTTGATGGATTGAGGTGTGTGGAGATGATTGAGTATCGAACACCGTCAGGACTGCGCGGACTGAGGTGGGTTGATACTAGACACCTAGAGCTGAGGGGTGACGATCCCAAAGCTAGATGGTGGTTATGAGCTATGGGCAATCAATGTCTGAGACGGGTCTATGTGCATAGGACGGATGTGAACCTCGGGAAGGTCTGGGAGATGTAGTCTCCGGTGTTGCTGGCGGGTTAGGCCAGGGTAGATTGGTGGGTAGTGTTAGAGGATTCGAGGACGAATCCAGTTTTAGTGGGGGAGAATTGTGACGCCCGTAAACCATTTTTTTGGTAAAATGGAGGGGCTGTCGATCGACACACTTGGTGTCTGTCGATCGACAGGGCTCTTAAGGGTTGTCGATCGACACACCTAGTGTCTGTCGATCGACAGGTGCCCGAATTGGCTGGTTTTCTGGTTCGATTTAAGTTGTTCAATTGGACCGGGCCGGTTTGGGTAAACCCTAGGGCTTCGTATTTAAGGGTTTTTGGCCGCATTTGAGCGAACCAAAGTCCCAAAATCAGAAACAAGGAGTTTTGAGAGGAATTTCGTGGTGATTGTAGCTGAATCTGTTTCTAGCCTCATTATCCAGTAGATTCTATCCAAAAATCTAAGGTGAGTGCGTGACCATGGCTTCTGGGCCGGTGGATTCGTTAGGGTTGTATGGTGGTAGGTTAAAACTGATTGATTGTGATGATTGATGTTGAAACTGTTTGTTTTGTTGCTTGTGGATTGCTTGGATTGTGTTTGTGGGCGCAGGTTTCGTGTTAACGCAGAGGAGGAATCGATCCGAGAGGATATTGATCGATTTCCCATGAATCTGCGACGACCTGTCGATCGACAGCACTTGGGTGTGTCGATCGACAGGGGTCACACGAGAGCTGTCGATCGACACCTAGAGGTTGTGTCGATCGACAGGTGATCGAGGAGCTGTCGATCGATACCTAGAGGTTGTGTCGATCGACAGGGTCCTGTGGAGCTGTCGATCGACAGGCACCGTGGGTGTGTCGATCGACAGGTGTGAACAGGGGTGTCGATCGACACCTAGTGGTAGTGTCGATCGACAGGCCGCCTATTGGGCTGTGGTTGAGCCGTGTTGTTGTGCTTGTTTTGTGTGTTGTTTGATGCGTGTTTGCCTGAGCGGATCCATCGCGTCTGTGTGCGCAGTCGTAGATGGGAGGACCGTCTCACTGGGTATTTGTGATAATACTCACGCATCTCTTTTAACCATGTGGTGCAGGTAAAGGCAAATTGTGATCGTGGAATCATGGCAACGAAGAGGGAGATGATCTAGGGTCTCGGTTTCGTGCTGTGTGTTGTTGTTAATTTCTTTTCTGTTTTAGAACTCCGCTAGGTTGCTGGTTTTATTGCATTGGAATTGTTTGGTTTAGATTTAATGGAATTCTTATTTTGGTTATCCGCTGTTGTTTGATTGTCTGTGTTGCTTGGTTGTTGAGGATAGCATTTATGGGAATGCTAGTCCGAGACCAAGAGTGTAATTGTTTAAAAAAAAAAAAAAACGGGTCGGGTCGTTTCACTAGGCCTTGGCCAAAAGTAAACCTTGTTTAATTGTTGCAAATAAATAAAAGTATGTTTTTGTGAAATTGTGGGTGTTAATCTGATATTAGTCTCATCCGGACTAACACAACTCTTGGTCATGAAACGGGTTGCAAAGCCTTAGGCCATGGTCAAGAGGTAAAGATACCTTAGACGGGTTGATTTGGGAAGCTGGATCCGTTATAGTAACCTTTATCGGCCGGTCAACGGGTATCTACCGTGGCGTTCCTGGTCAACGTTGATCGGGGGCGTTACAAGAGTGGTATCAGAGCATGGTTTTGTTCATGCTATAACACTTATGTTTTCAATGGTTTTATCGAGTCAAAATGAGTCGCAAAAGACATCTAGGAATCCGGTTACGTTCCGTTCTTTGTGTTTATGGATTAGGTTTAACCCGATCGTTTGGTGCAAATGTCAAATGAAAGGTTAGTCAGAAATGGGTCATGGGGTTCTTCATTGGGGTTTGGTGGGTCAGACACGAGGAGTTCTCAAGAGTATTCAGAATCAGAAAGGGGTTTAGAGCCATATGAGAATGTTGTTCAGGAAGTATCAGATGAGAATTTGCCGTTTGTTGTTGAAGGGCCATACATGGATGGAAATCCATCACCAAGAAGGCGACATAGTATTGGTCTCAACCATCCAAGGTCTTCTTCTCGTAGGCCGCGTATGTCAGTGCGTAGATATGATGAGCCATACAGTTCACATAATGTAGTTCAGACACCAGAACGGGCTAGACAACCAGATAATCGTCGAACTGATCCAGCTTTGTCTATGCTCCGAGACATGTTATCCCATATGCAACAACAGAACCAAGCAACTACAAGAGCACATCGTGGTGCAACAACCCCACCGGATTTCCTTAAAAGTGTTTTGATGATGCAAACTCTCAAAACCAATAGCTTTAAGGGAGATGTGGATACCTTTAAAGCACACGCATGGTTGCAAAACTTGGAAAAGAATTTTGCAGCAATCCGATGCGTAGAGGAGTACAAGAAAGATATTGCTGTGTATTACTTAGAGGAAGATGCAACGAATTGGTGGAGTACAGTGGAGAGACAACATCAGGTGGCATCATGGTTGGAATTTCGAAGACAATTCGAAAAGAAGTATTTTCCACCTGAAGCTCGAGATAGGTTGGAACTTGAGTTTCTAGCATTGAAACAAGGGGAAAGAAGCGTGAGGGATTATGAGGCCGAATTTACAAGACTCCGAAGATATGTTTTCTCGGGACATGATGATGAACCTACCATGGTTAGAAAGTTTCTCAGAGGACTACACCCAGATATTTGTAGTATACTTCTAGCCGTGGAACATACTAACTTACAGGAGTTGATTGAAAAGGCAGTGAATATAGAGGAAAGTTTAGCTGTGGAAAAGAAAGTTGTATTCCAAGGACTAGGAAGTGGAAACAACGATTTAAGAGCTGATCAAAGTCAGAAACAGTTCAACTCGACAAGTCAGGGACAGTCAACTGGACGAGAAAGAGGTCGAGGAAATCGTGGAGGTCGCACAGGAGCGATCCCAGACTCAGGATATGTATGTTACTCATGTGGTGAGGCAGGACATCGAGTCCGAGAATGTCCTAACAGAGGACAAAAGCAACCTTATGCTCACCAATGTCGTGTGTTTTAAATGTGGAGAGAAAGGTCATTATGCAAATACGTGTCCCACCTCTCACCCAATGGTAGCTGCAATGAGAGTTGCTCAACCCCCAGTGACCCAAGAGATAGAAGAACCCCCGGCACAGAGACCATGTATAACAGGAAGAGTTTATCAGTTAGGTTTATCGTCGACTAAGTTATTAGGATCTTCGAAGGATCCTACCACAGATAAGTATGGGTTCTAACTCCTTTTTGTGTGATTGATGTGTGATTGCATTGCATGCATTTAGTTGTTATAGTAAATTGTAGAATTGCTACATTTTATTTTCTGTTCAAAGTTGATTGAGTCTAGTTATAATTTGAGACCCAATCCTAGAAACCAAGTTGAGTTGATTTGATTAGTGCTTTAGTTACTTAGGAAAAACCATCCTAAACCGATTCCCAAAGACGCGAGAGAGATATTGGAGGAAACATTCAACCTTAGGAATTCAGGACGAATTCTTTTAAGGGGGAGAGAATGTAATGACCCTCTCTTAGGGCTAAGCCGCGTCTCGGCAAATCCCCGATGCGATGGCCGGATCAGTCCGATAGTTTTTGGCCAAAACCTAGTTAAGCACCTCAGTGACTAAACTAAGCGTCTGCCAGGTTGGTTAGTCACCAGCGTTACCACAGTGCATATGGGTTACCTCTTCAAACTCATTCAACGAAAATCTAACTGGCCGACCACCAAACAAGGACCACATCTCATAGAACCTTGCAGTTTTCAATTGGTTTGAGAGGAAATGAGTCACCGTCGCACCTGAGAAATTGAATTTTTGTGCAACAAGCTTCAGAATTTTTGCAACTGAGGAATTATTCATTATATCATTGTACACGTCTTCACCAACCGCTTCCGCCATTTTCTCAAAGTCGTGTAACATGCAATTGTGATGCATGCTTCTTTGCCCCGATGGTGACAATCCAGCCGGAAACCTTCTGGATGGATATATCTTTCGCACAATCGAGGAAGTCATATCTGCACAAATCAGTAATTATAAGTCTCCATCACAACAAAATAAATCTACCATCAAATGAAAAGTAAAATAATTCTTCAACATATAATAAATCTACCATTACATAAAATAAATCTACCATGTCATAAAATAAGTCTACCATCAAACAGAAAATAAGTCTACCATCAAACAGAAAATAAGTCTACCATCAAACAAAAATAAGTCTACCATCAAACAGCAAATAAATCTACCATGGAACGAAAATTAAGTCTATCAAACAGAAAATAAGTCTACCATCAAACAAACATAAGTCTACCATCAAATGAAAATAAGTCTACCATCAAACAGAAAATAAGTCTACCATCAAACAGAAAATAAGTCTACCATCAAACAAAAAATAAGTCCCATCAAAAAAAAAATTAAGTCTACCATCACATAAAATATAAGTCTACCATCACATAAAAAATTTCTACAATACAACAGAACGTAAAAACACTTTAATTAATCTACCGCTACTTAAAATAAATCTACCACCACAGAGATTAACAAATCTACGATACCAATCTTTTCTCTTACTTTATCTGCGAATATCGACGCCGGAATCTGGGTTTTCACAACCAAAACTGAAAAAAATATACAAATTTCAGATTAGGATTTTCGTCATTCATACAAGACTTCCACAAACCAAAACAAAAACGGTTAGAATAAACTGAATACCTCTTTTCAATGCACGAAATCGAAAACCCACCGCTTGATGGAACTTTGCTTCGCCGGAATTTCGAAAACCTAAAACCGACGGACGCAAAATTTACTTCAAATTCCGTAAAAACTCCTTACCGAATACTCGTCATGGATAGAGAAAGCGAAAACTCATTAAAGAAATCGAAACTTACCGTCAAATCAACGTCGCTTCAACAATCGCCAAAATCGCCGGAGAGGTTACGCAGACGGTGAAGAAGAACGTTTTTTGCGTTTAGGTTTTTTTTTCCTTTTTTTATATGTTCAGTTTTTTTTTTAGTGGCAAAACCGTTAATAAACGGTTTTGCCATATTTTAAAGGTCTTTGTAACCTTTTTTAGAAAAGAAATAAGAGCTCAAACATATAAAGGTTGTTTGAGTAAACCATATATCTAAAAAGGTCTTTTGAGTAATTATCTCAAATAAAAATATAGTAGTTCATATGTTTTTCTGTTTTTTGTTTTGCTCAATTACGTGTATAAGACCAAATCATTTGGTTTCGATTATATCCAGAGAGTATTCTCAATTACTTTTTTGCAGTTTTTTTTTAATTAAGATATATGTAGGAAAATGTTATAAAATTAAAATTGTTTTACAGTAATACTGTTTTAAGTTGCAATGATGGAAAATAAAAGGAACAGTTAGGGAAATATTGTACCTATCAAAATGTATAGTAACATGCATGCTTCAAATGAGCTCATTATGCCATGACCAAGAAATTGGACAAACTTGGAAGAATCATTGTCCAACCCGAATGAAATTAGACCGTACTCGTTTGGTTTTGCACTTGTCTTAACAAGCAAGGTGAACTATTTTCTTTAAAAGTAAAATATATATTATTGTGTTGGAGCGAAATATAATGTTTTACCACTTGTTAAATGAAACATATTAGGATAAATCGGTTCGAGGGTGGAATATTTTTTCTTTTTGAAAACTAAGAATAATGTCTAATGGCAAATTAACACACACACACACACACAGATGACTTACATGCAGACACATAGCATGCTTGTATGCAATGTTCATGTACACATCATGATTATAGATGAGTTCTCATACACACAGTGAAAAATTGCCCGGAAAATATAGGAGTGTGGAATATTCACATTGGGGTATGCATATTCTCAAGAACCAAAGGTTATCATGGTGAAGTTTACAATGTAGTGAACACCATACGACTCAGACCCCGACGAAATTGCGGAAGAAAATATTGTATACCAATATATTTTAAATAACAATTATTGAATGGTTGAAAACGTTAAAAACGAAAAAATGATGATACAGAAAGTAAACATCTTATATACTTCGTATAATTGTTATGGCTAAAGTGAAAAGGTAAAAATATGAATTTTGGTCAATGTTCTTATATATTTTGTATAATGATGGTGTGCGGTTGATTAGGAATGATATGTGGTTTTGGTCTTTGTTTTAAATTTGGGATAAAAGCCTAAAATACACAGACTATCCAAATCCTTGTGAATTTCGCTGATTTCAAATTCAGTAATAGGCTTGCAATATACTACAACTTAAAGGTTGTCGAATATTCATTGTAGCGTATGGCATTATCGAGAAAGTTTGGTCTCCTCTCAGTCTCTCACTAAGGTTCTTAATAAAATTCGATTTTTTTACGTAAGTAAGTCTTAATTTGTAAGTGTAAAATGTTTCATATTTTATATATTTTGCTTGCCTTTTATTTGACAATCTTTTTTAATAGCATCTATACAAAATGTGCCCATATACAAGATAAGTTTCATGACTCTCTTATATTCCATGCAATTTAATTACTAAGACTAATTGTTTCGAGTGTTAGACTTCGTATTTATGATTCTATTTTGTTAGAAACTGTATTGCCGATTTAAATATTTGAACCGTTTAATTTTTTTTTTTAAAACTACTACCACTACTTTATATTGTAATTGAATAATTGATTGACAAAAAAAATAGTTTGCATAAGACAAGAATGATAGTATCATTATACAATTTAAAGTTTGAGCATATATAAAATCCGCATAAAGCAAACTAATAAAAGCAAATGCGTAAATGCTATACGATCAAAAGATTCTGAAAGAACAAAAAAATGGCCACATCTCTTAACAATTAGCCTTATCCAAATATATGTAACTTTGTAGGTCGATAGTGGATAATATTCATGAAGCACCAAAGAGAAGAGTTATTTTTGAACTTTTTTCCTCTTTATAATTTGTTTTAGCAAAATTCTAGTTAAAATTTTCAGCGGTCGACAAAAAACCAAAAAACTACATTAATTTATACTCTTAGCTGTTTAAATACGTCACAAGATATAACCTAGACACTTTAGGCACATATGGGAAAGGTTATGTCTGCTTAAACACAATCAATTACTCTAATATTCTAGTTTTTTTATTCTAAACTCAAACATCTTAGTACATATCCCAGGAGGTATATACAACACATATTTGAATCTATGTTAAAAGATATAATAATTGTTAATACTGTACGGTTATATTCAATGTTTCCCTATCATTATTCATAAACTTATTTAGTTGTATCTGTCGAAATATTTTTTATTAATCATTTACTACTAAATCACAAGTCACTTAAGCAATCAAAAGTTGACATGTGGCAAATGCTTCATATTTTTGTTTAAAAATAAAAAAACCAACAAACAAATGCAACCAAATAAAACCGGGGAAACTACTTCTTCTTATTAACTCATTTCTATTTATTTATTCTCTATCTAAATTTCAAAATTAAAATGCTAGATATCCTTAAATTTACTCACTAACCTCAAATTATTTATACATGTAATTCTTAGTGATGCATATATCACATAAATGTAGTTTGATTTGTTGGCGAAGGTATATCCGTGCTAAGCACGGGAGAAATACTAGTTTTATATATTTTGCTTGTTTTTTATTTGACAATCTTTTTTTAAAGCATCTATACAAAATGTGCCCATATCCTTTACTAATAAAACACAAGTCACCTCACCAATTAAAAGTTGACATGTGGAGTTTTATACCTTAAAATATTAATAAAATAATTAAGCAAAATAATAGAATGCCAACGTAACTATTTAAAAAATTCATAATCTTATTAATCCCTAAATTTGTGGCTCAACCACCCACTACTCCTTGATCTGTAATTTCAAAATAAAATCATCGATTCACTCATCATATATATTGTTGAATTAACAATTGAAAGAGAATCACCCTCTCCATATTGGTATTTCAATATTTTTAATAAAAAAAATGGATTTCTATAATATAAAAAAAAAAATGTCCATGGTCATGCCCGTGCTGGAGCACGGGCCATAATACTAGTACAAGATAAGTTTCATGACTCTCTTATATTCCATGCAATTTAATTACTAAGACTAATTGTTTCGAGTGTTAAACTTCGTATTTATGATTCTATTTTGTTAGACACTGTATTGCCGGTTTAAATATTTGAACCGTTTAATTTTTATTTTTTTTAAACTACTACCACTACTTTATAGGGAAATTGGCATGAATATTATGTTTTTTTGCAATAATTAGGAATCTAACAGCTACAAAAAAATAATTAGCTGAATAACATTCAGATGACACAAAATGACTATATTACCCTTACTTTTTTATTTGGAAAAAAATTAAAAAAACATTAATTAAAATTACTAACATAAACAAAACCCTAATTCATTATTTTATTTTATTTTCACGCCTCCTTTTTTCCTTCCTCCTCTTCTTCCTTCTCTTTACACGAGACTTTTTCTTCTCTCTTTCTTCTTCCTCTTCTCTTTCTTCTTCCATAGTTATTTCTTCTTCTTCTTTAATTTACTTTTTTATTCTTCTATTATTGTTTTCTTTTTTTTTACACAAACACCATAATCGATCTCGTTTTTTTTTTGTGATCCACAAAATCAATCTTATATCATTACCATGAATCTCAAATCTCAAATCAAGGATTAAGATGATGATTTTTATCATTCGTTAACCTCTCCATTATCGTTTTCTCTCTTGGTACAACTGAGCCGCGTTATTGTCGAAAATCAGGTAACTATGTTTCTGAAAATAGTTAACTATGTATGTTATTTTTGTTATACAAACCATAAATAGGTAACTACGATCTTGATAATAGTTAGCTATGTATGTTATTCTTTTTCATCATGTAAATTATAATAGACAACTACATGTTGAACATATAGTTAACTAGTTTTGTTTAAATAAATAGTCACTATTACATTTTTATGTAGTCAACTATGTTATGAAATCCGTAAATATACAACTATGCTATAAAATAGTCAACTATGTTTTTAAAATTATAATTATTTTCTGAAAAATAGTTAATTATCTTTTCGAATCAGTAAAAAATTTTAGATAGCTACAAAATACAGGGAGATAGTTAACTATCTTCTCGTATTAATAGACTAGTTAACTGTTTATAACATATTTTAAACTAATTAACTATATATTAACGTAGTTAACTGTTATAGTGAACTAGTTATAGTGAACTATATATTAAAATAGTTAGATATATAAATATGTTCTTTTGACTGTTTTTCTGATCCAATTTTATTTTGTTTGCAGGCTAATTTATAGATCTACTATTTAAGGCCAATTTTCAAGAGATCAAGAATATAATATTTTTAGGGATTTTAATTGTTTTTAAGTATAATAATTATCTCATTTAATATGGGCAAATTTGTCCACTATTTTATTCTCTCAGCTACCCACCTAATTTTATTTCAAGGGGTGTTAGATACCTAATTTTGTACCAAAAACCTATTATTCAGCTAATTAACCCTACTTTATATTGTAATTGAATAATTGATCGACAAAAATCCAAAAAACTACCGTAATTTATATATACTCTTAGCTGTTTAAACACGTCACAAGATATAACCTGGACACTTAATTAGGCACATATGGGAAAGGTTATTTCTGATTAAACACAATCAATTACTCTAATATTCTAGTTTTTTTATTCTAAACTCAAACATCTTAGTACATATCCCAGGATATACAACACATATTTGAATCTATGTTAAAAGATATAATAATTGTTAATACTGTACGGTTATTATTCATAAACTTATTTTGTTGTATCTGTCGAAATATTTTTTATTAAACAATGATTCATATAGGATGACTAGTTTAAATATAGCCATTACGTCGTTGTAGTTGTGGAAATGTTTTAAAGTGAATAGTTGTGGTTTCGAACTATAGTAAATCATTTATATGACTAGTATAGTGATTAAAAGTGATTACATTTACAAAATGTTTATGTCTTGTTGACAGTAGATATAATAGTGATTAAGCATGAATTAACAAAAAACAACAATATTTAGTTATAAAAATATAAAAAAATCATAGTATCTATACTATATAAAAGTTGAAGCTATAAGCTCCTGAAGGCGTCCACATAGGCGATAAATCAACCTATAGTGTTGTGCCACGTCAATATGTATGAATTAAGTTAATTTTGTTTTTTGGATAATGAGAAACTTTCCTTTTTTTTAAATTAAAAAATATTATATTTAAATTGTTAATTGAAAGTTGCCAAAAAAAAATTGTTAATTGAAAACTTCCATTTTAAATGACAAAAAACATCTAACATCTATAACAAGTTGGTTATGGAAAAGATAGACTAAAAGAAAATTTACCAATACTATTAGAATTAGGAAATAGTAGTTTTCTATATTATATTTAAATTTTTAATTGAAAACTTCCATTTTAAATGACAAAAAACATCTAACATCTATAACAAGTTGGTTATGGAAAAGATAGGCTAAAAGTAAATTTACTATTACTATTAGAATTAGGAAATAGTAGTTTTCTATTTTTTATTAGGATTGGAAATAGCAATGTTGTGCTATATATACCTTGATTGAGTTGTGATCAAATGCATGAGTTTTAGAGTTTAGTTTTGAATTATTTTCTAAACCTAATAAAGAGAGTTACTCTTTATTTTATATAGAGAGTTATTCTTTAGATGAAGACTTGAAAAACTTTATATGATGTGTATATTGTCCATCTCAAGGTATTTTTATTAGTGGATGTTCTTTATATTAAGCGTTTCTTTTTTGTGTTTTCTTTATTATTGTTATTTGTTTCTTTATTAGTCCATGCTCAGTAATACTTTTTAGGATTTGCATGGTATATTCGTCTTACATATTAAACATGGTACCGGGTATATTGTTTGTTTGTCTTATGTTTGTATTGTTTTAATGATGTTTATAGTTTCTTACGATAGTTTTGTTGTTTTTTATTTTTTTTATTCACAGTTTGCCGTGTCGAATTCTTCGTTCTTATGTTAGTCTTCATATTCTTATCGACGATCTTTTGTAATTTTTGCCATAAGCTCCTAAAGGCGTCCACCTAAGCATTAAATCAACCAATAGTGTCGTGCCACATCAATATTTAGTATTCAATTAATTTTTTCTTTATTGTTAATAGGATACTAAGAGATAATTTTCCTTTTTTTATAAACCTATTGCTTTTAGGTATTATTATAGATTATGGAAAATTCTAAAAAATTTAAGGTAGTAGTAGTAATGATGTTAATCTAGAAATATCTTTATAATTTCCTATAAAGATATGTATTTAAAAATTAATATAAAATCTATTTTTAGCAAAATAGAAGTTAATCTAGATATATTAAATTAATATGTATTAATTTTAAGGTATTAGTTTGATTTTATAGTCAAACTAAATTATTCTTTAACTTCTATTTAGTGTGCTATAAATCAACCAATAGTAATGTGCCACGTCAATATTTATGAATTACGTTAATTTTGTTTTTGTTGAAAATATGAAACTTTTCTCTTTTTAAATGACAAAAATCATTTATTTCCTTAGGCAAATAGGAAGTTTTAAAAGTTGAGGGTATAACCTCTTAAAAGCGTCAACGTAAGCATTAAATCTAATAGTGCGTGTCACGTCAATATTTATGAATTAAGTTAATTTTTTTTTGTTGATAATGAAAAAATTTATATTTTTTAATGACAAAAATCATTTATTTCCTTACACAAATAGCAAATTTTAAGATTAATGTTTAAAAATTGTTCCTAAAGTTCATGGTATAAGTTTCTAAAGCTCTCCATGTAAGATTTAAATCAATCAATTAAAAAATTGCACATCACAATATACGTAATTAAACTTTTCTAAATGACAATAAGTCAAACTTTCTTAATATACAATTGGAAAATAACTATAAAGTTGATGAGCTATTTACTTATTTTCGTTTTTTTATTTTCCATATTTTAATTGTTGTTTTTTTCCTATTTTCTTCTTTTCCACTTATGGAAAAAAAATATGATTTTTTATAAAATGTTAAAATAATACATGGATGATTAAAATTTAGAGACAATTAGAAACATTAAATTTTAATTAATTGTTTAGAAATTTACTAGCATATATTCACATTTAATTGTTTATTGTTTTCTCGATAACGTGGAAGGATAAAAAAATCAATTCATGTTGGTGCTTAGACTAAAACCGTGTATTAAAAGTTTGAATTTTACAATAAAATGTTATGTAAAAACTAATGACATCTACGATTTTATGTGGTATCGGTGACTATGGTGTTTCTTTGAAATACGGTAAGTAAATTATGTTTTCAAATAGTAATATAAAATTCCTTAAGAATGGCAAATTGTTAAAAATAAATAATGCCATGCATGTTTAATCTAATATTTTTTCAAATACAATTTGCCTAAAAAACATTACATTATCCAAAAAGAGAATATATGTAAAGCATTTGTATACTTTTACGAACTCATGTTCCAAATTCAATTTCATAAACATCTAGGCTCCAATCATCCTATTATCAAAATTTTACTACAAATGAATAAAATTGTTAACTAATGAAAAAATATAACTGAATAGAGTGGTCCATGATAGATTTAATGAAGCAGTCGCCAAAGATTAATTTTCATGTGGTTTGTTTGATGATAACTTTGGTTCCTTCACCTTTTGAGGTTTCTTTCATACAATGTTTGGCTATAAAAACAGTTATAACATTGAAAAATAAAAATAAGAAAAACAAATTAAGTAAGAGACAACTAGGTAGTAAACCATGCATTCTTCTATAATTAAGAGAATAGCATTGAGAATGTTGACACATGGCTCGTGTGTATTGACGAAATAATCCCTACTCCTCGGTTTCTTTGTAAAGGTGGAAGAGATACAAACATTTTTTCTCTTTCATTAATAGGACCCACCTCATTCTATTTATCTCTTTCTTCCGTCTCTCTCTCTGGTAAAAATCCGGCAAAATTTGTTTGACATCAAGTCTTTAATAACCAAATGATTATCATCTCCTTTGGCCAAAATTTGTTGTACATCCTAAACTTGTTGTACATCCTAAACCCAAATGGCCAAAATTTCTTAAACCATATACCCTACACCGTAAAGGCATCTAAATATAGACCGTAATTCTTCAAATTACTGAAACAACCAAATCAAAAACTCACCAAGCCATAATCTTGTTCTTATCTCTTTCTTTGGGCTCTCATTAATATCTGCAAAATAAAAACTCATAAACCTTTCTCTCTCCAAATGATGCATCTTCTTCTTCTAGTACTATTATTCCTTTTTTTCTTTTCTTTTAAAACCACAAATATAGGGCTAATAGTGGGATTATGAAAAATTGAATAGTGTCATGGTTATTTCACCAAATACACTATAATTCTTTGCTATCAGCTCCAATTACTCATTAAGTAATGGCAATAGTATTTAAAATATTCTAGAAAATATAAAGTATAATTACTTAAGCTAATAAAAAGATAATCATATTAACTATCAAGTAATTGTTATGTCAAGTATATGTATTTATTTATTTTTATTGATTTGACTATTCATATCATAAATAAAATTGACTAAATAATATTCTAAAAATGGTTAGGGAATATATGTGTATGAAAAAAATATGTTCTGATATCCATATTTATAGATTTTATAGGGATCAATGGATTCTCTTAAAAAATATTATTACTAAAAATATATGTACTTTGTTATGGTTATTAAAATACTATTGAAACTTTGAGAGTTTGACATTGAACATGATAATTATTTAAATAAAATTTAAGACTCACCGTTAAAGAGATATAAGAAATACAAAAGTGAAAGAAGCTAAAAAGCCAAAAGAGTGGAAACAAATAAACTGAAGAATGTGCAAAAAAACATTTATGTGCTTTATGAGATTTTTTAGTTATTAGATTACAATTTTTTGATGTGATTTAGTTGCCAAATAATCATATAATTTTCTTTTAGAAGTGGGAAAATGTGTTTTGATTTTAACAAACATGCTAATTTTGTAAGGATGATTTCTAAAGATGGATGTGGATGGTTAAAGCTTAGAGGTAGCAAAATAATATTTTTACAGGCCAAGAGAGTTAAAAACAAATTCCTTGATATTTATCGAACAAAAAAAACATGAGTTCATGATCCTGTGGAAAATAATATTATCAAAATATTACAACTAAAGATGTAAAAACAGTTGTAAAGTTTTTGTTTGTTGGAGAGTAAATTAGAAATTTAAGTTTTATGTCTGTTAGTTTTAAAGCTATTCAATGGGCTACATCTTATCACATACAACAACTATTTGTCACATTGTTGATATATTGTGAAGTGGACAATTCTCTTAATTTATAAAAACAATTGCATTCGTATATGCCTACGTCTAACTAAACTAATTAAAAATATTAGCAAACCTAAATATACATTACAACAATCGATAAAACAAACTCACGCGTAGCGTGGGTATAAAATCTAGTCTATACTATATAAAAGTTGAAGCTATAAGCTCCTAAAGGCGTCCACATAGGCGATAAATCAACCAATAGTAACGTGTCATGTCAACGTTTAGAATTATATTAATTTTCTTTTTGGTTGATAATGGAAACTTACCATTATCAAAAAAAGTTAAAATACTATATTCTAATTGTTATTTGAAGACTTCCAAATTATATCCTTATGCAAATAGGAAATTTTAGGTTATAATAAAAAAATATTCTAATTCAAATTTAAAATTATACAATTGGTATCTCCTAATAAATAATAACAATGAAAAATTTCTTTTCATAAACAAAAAAAAAACAAAAACTAAAAGAGATTAGGAAATTTACCTCATTCAGAAGTTGTCATCTATGTTATAAATAAGAGCTCAAACGTAAAACTTTAGAACACATCAAAGTTGAAGCTATAAGCTCCTAAAGGCGTCCACGTAAGTATTAAATAACCTAATATCCAATAGAAATTGTCCATGTAAGCATTCCGTATTAAGTTAATTTCTTTTTTATTATTAATATAAAACTAAGAATTATTTTCCTTTTCTCATAACCTATTTAGAATTAAGTTAATTTTTTTTGGTTGGTAATTGAAAACTAATACATAATTTCCTTATTTCACAAGTTCATAACTTTAAGTAATTTTAAAATTTGTGATACTTTTTAGTTCTTATTTTCTTTTGTAATTTGTATATACTATAGATTAGAAAGTTGTTAATTCGTATTTACAGCTATGTTTTCTTTTAGGTTTGAAGTTGTGTTAACTTATTATTCCTAAGACTATGTTCGTATGTTTCATATCGGTTTTAGAGTTTTCATCGTTTTACTACTGGTATCTTATGTTTGTTCTAATGTTTATGCCTTTATGATGTGATTTCTGTTGATATTTGGTATTCGTCTCTTTACATTTGATCGTGTTAAATTCTGATGTATTATAATAGTTTTCATGTTCTTATATCATATTTTAATTTTCTCGGTATGTTAATTCTTAATTTAATCGTATATAATATTACTAATGACTGCTAACGAATTTCGTTATTATGCTCTTTATTTTCTTTTGCAGATTCGTCATATTATCAGGTATGTGATCAATTTTGTTGAATATCTATTGTTATAGTTTGTTAATTATATGTATATATTAACGTAACGGACCTAATGGTTTTAAATTTATGTTTGGGTCCCTTTTTATATTTTCATCTCCATGGATCTTCTTTATGATGTGATCGCGTCAAGTTTGTCTATTTGTTAAAACAAAGACGTTTTATTAGGTTTTCCTAATATTCTTCTTCATATTATTTTTATGTCTTCATGTTTTAACGAAATTTGTTATCTAACCCTACTCTTCTTCTTTAATTTGCGGTTAAGACTGTCTTTTTTCGAATCTTTTTAGTGTTTTCCTCTATAACAAGGTTAATCTCTAAATATGTAGTTTCTTTAGTGTTTGTTTTATTTTTCACATAGTCTTTGTATCTAATGTCAATTATTACACCGTTAAAGATGTGTTATTAACTTTGTTAAAGATGTAAAAGGAACGACGAATAAAAAAGGCTTTGAGAAGGCAGAGTTGGACCTTTTAAGAGAGAAGAGACTGAGAGAAAATTAAAGAGGCTCTTCAATANCTCTTCAATAGTAAAGAGAGAGAAAAAAACACAAAGAAAATCAAAAACACACCAAGAAATTTAAATTACTTAATATAAATATATAAGAGAAGAAAGCCAAAAAGAACAGAGAGATGCTTGAGCTACCAAAGAGACACATGAAAAGAGAGCCTTAAGGACATTCTCAATGGAGAGGATGGAAGAGACAACATTTTAAGCCAAAAAACCCCATCTCACATTCCTTTTTTGGATGTTTGTTTTCCATATAATACATTTTCTTCCATACTATTGATGCATAATTTATTGAAAATTACTTTATATTGTAAGTATAGGCGTGGTTATGTGTTGTGGTACCTTATAATTTAAAACAATTTTTTTTTAAAAAACAAAACATTCTATAGTATATATTACTAAACGATGGACATATAATAAGCCGTAAAGTTTTTTATAATTTTTCCAAATATATATTAAACTCATCGATAAAACAAACCTACGCGTAGAGTGGGTATAAAACCTAGTTATAATAATAAAAAATTCAACATGATTAATATAAATCAGACCATAAATAAATCACTAAATGATTAGTCATAAATATAAAATTTGAATCAAATTTTCCATTAATTCTAATAATTAAAAAATGAGAAAAGGTATTTTTTTATTAATTTGTTTCCTAAAAGTACAAATATTTTCCCATTCAAATGAAAACGAAATTATTCTCCAATGTCAAAACTTAAAACACGTTACACCTTCCATCTACAAACATTAGGCCTTTCAGTCTCTCTCAACCATTTATTTTCTAAATTCCTTTTTTATTTTCCTAGTCCTTAATTTTTTTTTTCTCACTTCTTGATTGATACCATTTCATAATCCGATTAAAATTCACTGAAAATATTATTTGCAAAGCCCTAATCCAAGAGCCTAATTAACCTTTTTTATTGTCCAGGAGTGTTACATTCTCCAAACTGCTAGAGAAACAAAAAAGTTTAAGGTGTTTAATTTGCTGGGATTTTGTTAATTTTTCTTGGTTCATAATTTTCTGGGAAATTGTTTCTTAAAAATAGGATAAAGAAACATTATTGACGTCTCTTGGTTCAGACAAAAAAAGGTGTGTTCTTCTTACGTTACAAACTTTTTATTTCATTGTTCTGATCAAAACAAACCTTTTCAGGTTTTACACATTTGTTTTCCCTTAAAATTCATTAAAAAAAAAAGAAAATCACTATTTTAATTTTCTTTAATCAGAAAGACAAAAATTTCATAGAATTGTTGAGTAGTTTTCTGTCACTTGACATTAAACTTTTTCCATTTTTTTTTCTTTGTTAATTGACGTTAACCAAACTTTCATTCATAGAAAATCTGTTGTAACCAAATTTCTCTTTTTTTCCTATGATAATTTTCTCTGATTTCTTTTTCTCTAATTAAATAGGTGAAAATGTTTAGTCTTTGATTTTTAATTCCAAATTTAAATTCTTCTTGTAGCAGAATCTTTGGTTTCCTGGGTTTTGTACCCTCTAGTTTTCTGGGACACAAAGACTTAATGATGTTACTAACTTACTATCATCAATAATTTGATATCAAAAGGTAAATAAATTTAATAATATGTGGTTAGCCTTGAAACTTCCTTTTTTCTTGAAAATGAAAATTTATAAATTATCTCTTTTTTGGGGAGCATCTAATGAAATGTCACCTACCTAACTAAGAATCATTTCTATAAAGTCTTGTTTTTTTGCATACAGATTCTTTTGTGCACTTGTGAAACTCAAGAAAAGCTTCAGTAACATCTCTTAATGATGTCTGAAGATGGTTACAACAGAGAAACTACTACTTTTGATTTTCCAAGAATCCCTATTTGCATCTTCTTAAGTGATTTCAGGTATACATTTTTGTTTTGTAGTATGATTCTGTTTTTGTTATATGAAGAAACTTGATATTGGTTTTTTTGTGTAATGTATCAATCAGATCAGTATTGAAATTTGATGAGCTCGGTTTAGAGATAGCGCGAATAGCTTTACCTGCAGCACTTGCTTTAACTGCTGATCCTATTGCATCTCTTGTTGACACAGCCTTCATAGGCCAAATTGGTAACAATAATAACCAAAAAACAAGTTGTTCATTTTTCGAAATTATCGGTTTATTTTTAGTCGGTTTCTTGTTTTTTGGTGATGATTTATAGGTCCTGTAGAGCTTGCTGCAGTTGGAGTTTCAATTGCTTTGTTTAACCAAGTTTCGAGAATCGCTATTTTCCCACTTGTTAGCATCACAACTTCCTTTGTAGCAGAGGAAGATGCTTGTAGTGATCAGCAAGACACGGTCCAAGATCATAAAGAATGTATTGAAACCGGTACTACCAATAAAAATGAAGAAACTCAAGAATTGATTCCTGAAAACAATAAAGGTATTATTCTTAATAAACACCATCACTCCTCTGTTTATTTGATTTCTTGAATGTAATAATCTTGTATTTTCTTTTCAGATTCTCTATCAGATGAATCGAAAAGCGGTAGTGGTATCTTTAGTATTAGTAAATCTCCAGTGAAGAAAAGAAACATACCATCAGCTTCATCTGCTTTAATCATTGGAGGCTTTCTTGGTGTTTTTCAAGCTGTGTTTCTTACATCCGCAGCGAAACCTCTCTTGAGTTTCATGGGCGTTAAACACGTAAAGTACCGATCTTTCGGTTAAAAATATGTCTCTACTCTATATATGATGTTATGAGATTTTTGTAAACATGGTTTGGTTTTTACAGGATTCTCCAATGTTGAAACCTGCTCAGAGATATCTATCACTGAGATCACTCGGTGCACCCGCTGTTCTTCTTTCACTCGCGACACAAGGCGTTTTCCGTGGATTTAAAGATACCACAACTCCGTTATATGCAACTGGTAAGCCCATTTATATATAATATGTTCAAAGTTCTTGAAACAGAACAGAGTTGATGATCCACATTTTTGTTTTTAATCTCTTATGTAGTGATTGGAGATGTTACAAATATAATACTCGACCCGATTTTCATATTCGTTTTTCGTCTAGGCGTAACAGGAGCAGCCACTGCTCATGTTATATCCCAGTGAGTTTAATTTCACATTTTGAGGCTTGTTTTCTCTAAAAAAATTATAATAGTAAATAGCGGATAATGTGTTCATTTTCAGATACCTTATGTGTGGAATACTCTTGTGGAAACTAATGGGTCAAGTTGATATCTTTAACTTCAGTACCAAACATCTTCAGTTCTGTAGATTCATGAAAAATGGTATTGCAAAATTTTCAATGTCTTCATACTCAAATCTCTGATAATATTAACACCATTTGGTTCTTGTTTTCTTATGTGTTTTTTTTTTATTTGTCTCTTTCTCTCAGGATTTCTTTTACTGATGAGAGTAATCGCGGTAACATTCTGTGTAACGCTTTCCGCATCACTAGCTGCACGTGATGGACCTATCTCTATGGCAGCTTTCCAAGTTTGCTTGCAGGTTTGGTTAGCTACTTCACTTCTTGCAGATGGGTACGCAGTAGCTGGCCAGGTTCAGCCCTTAAGATCTCTCTCCTCAATGCATCTTTTTAACGACTAACAAAGCGAGAAAGTTTTAACAAATGGTTTATTCTTAAGGCGATACTAGCGAGCGCATTTGCCAAAAAAGACTACAAAAGAGCTGCAGCTACCGCTTCTCGTGTACTCCAGGTATAGAAAATTTATGCGCTCAAACGCAAACAAAAAATCAAGGCATATGCCTACTTAAGCTTACAAAGATTCGGTTTTCGAAGAATTTTAAACTTAAGGACTAAATCTTGTGACAGTTGGGATTGGTTCTCGGGTTTGTACTCGCGGTTGTACTTGGAGCAGGATTGCATTTCGGAGCAAGACTATTCACGAAAGACGATAAAGTCTTACATCTAATTAGCATAGGATTACCGGTAATAAATCAACTTCCCCTTGGTAATCAAACCAAGATTTATGTCATTAACATTGTGACTAAAATCCGGTTCTTGTGGTTCCTAAAGTTTGTGGCAGGAACACAACCAATCAATGCATTAGCATTTGTATTCGATGGAGTAAACTTTGGAGCATCTGATTTCGGTTACGCCGCGGCATCATTAGTAATGGTGGCTATAGTTAGCATTTGTTGTTTGCTCTTTCTCTCATCGACTCATGGGTTTATAGGACTTTGGTTTGGTCTTACCATTTACATGAGTCTTAGAGCAGCCGTTGGATTTTGGCGGTAAATTGTTTTTTGAATCTCTCTGTTTTTTACAGTAAAAATGGTAATAATTAAAAAAAAAAAAACTTATAACAGAATTTGATTGGGATTGTAACAGGATTGGGACAGGAACAGGACCTTGGTCTTTTCTTAGGAGATGAAGAAAGAGTTATTAAAGGGAAGAACATGTTTTAATTGTTCTTAAAACCTAATTTATAATGAGGTTTTAATTAAATAAAATTACAATGAATATGAAATTTGGAGATGCAAATAATTGTATGGCGATGTATTGTTGTTAGTTGTTACTCTTGTGTGAGTGTAATGTTGTATCCAAAATTAGAGGTGGTTAGTCCAATTTTTGCTTATTTCAGATGATTTAGCTAGTGAGATGGAAAAAAAGTTTTAAATATTTAGTTTGGTTTCGATAAATATTCAAATTTCCCAAAACGGTTTATCTTAAATTTTTATCGAATTAATTTTTTATGAAAATATGGTTGGTTTGAAATGTATTTTTTTTTTCCAATCTAGTTTTTTGGTCATATACAACAAATTTACGAACAACCATTGACACAAATCACTTTAGTATATATTAATGTATAATTTCTGTCTTGTTTAAAATCAAATTTATCGATAAAATATTACTATAACCGAATTAAAATCTATGTTGAACAAATTCGTATGCAGTATTATAATTGATAAAAATATAATTTTTTGGATATAAACTCCAAATTTTATTTCTACTCTAAACAAAATTATATCGTATAACTATTTAAACTTTTGGATTTCGGTTTGAATATTTTATCTAAAATAAACTTTTTTTTTTTTTTAATCGTCTAGATTTATAAATTATTACAAATGATGAGAACAATTACACGAACGATTATACAACAGACAATTTTATCCTTGATATGCGGAACCCCTCGACTCAACTCAATTTTAATCAACCATTAGAGCAAAGGAACTTGATAAGAAATTTTTATCAAAAAATGTAGGGGAATTAGGTGGAATAATATGTTTTGACATATAAATTAATAAAGTAACATGTGCAATTGGAAAATTGGGTAACTAACAAAGAAAAAAAATTAATTTTGACTAATTTACCAAAAATAAATTTAATTAATGTTGTCAATTTTCACCACACTTAATGATAATGTTGTCAAATTTCATTACATTTAATGTTAATTTATTTGTAATAAAAAAACAAATTCATCTAGAAATAAATTTAAAATTGACATATATAAAAAATATTTCATTGAAATAACATTTCTTTTTCTTTTTTCTACATTATACGTTTACTTAAAAAAGCCATAATTTGTTTACTTTTCAAAATAATTAATTATTGTTTGTATAAATAAATTACATAGTGAACTATATCACAAATTTTAAAACTATTGATATAAATAGTGAACTAACTACTAGTTTGTTATAATGAATTTCACACCAAAATCGCGTAATAGTGAACTATTTATAAATATATTTAACTGTATATAATAATGAACTATTGTTGAATATAACAAGTATAGTTGATTGTTTGTGAATAAAGTTAACTATATAAATGATTAATATTTATTTGTAACTAACTAGTACACATGAATATAGTTATATATATACAGTATATAATAGTGAACTATCTTATGCGTAAATATAGTTTGTGAAAAAATTAACTATATACATAATATATTCATAGTTTCTAATTTGTGATATAGTTCACTATATAATTCATTCATTGAGTAAACGTATAATGTAGAAAAAAGAAAAAATAAATGTTTTCTTTATGTCAATTTTAAATGTAAAAAAATAATTTGTTTTTATATATGACAACTTCAAATTTATTTATAAAAAGTTAAATGTGATAATTACTACAAGACAAATTTACATTAAATTTGCATTAAATGTGATAATTTTGATTGAATGTATAGAAGGATATAATCATTTAATTTTATTTCTCTTTGTTACTTACTAAATTTTTATATTATACATGCTATTTTATTAATTAATATGCTCAAACCTATTATTCCACTAATTAACCCAAAAATGTATATCAAGTTACATACCAAAATGGTGAAGATAGTGTAGATATTCTAACATTTGATCTGAATTTTTTTTATAATAATTTGCTTTCTATATTTAGACAAATTAACATGATTGGCTAATATCTACTCTCCAATTATTTTATTATACAAACAAACAAAAACCAATCTTTATTAAGGAAAATCATTAGAAACAAAAAAAAAACACACACAAAAAAAAAAAAAAAAAACTAAATCTCCAAAGCTCTCTCAAATTTTCCGATTTCCAAAACTTCACCGGAGACTCCAAACCATGCCTACCTCCTCCTCCTCCACCCCTGCTTCTTCCTCCTCTTCCAATCACCAATCCGATGTATTCTCTCGTCTCTCTTCTTCTGACCTTGAAGTCAAGCTTAAGG